>CM021103.1:83784299-84178929 GCA_007115665.2 Sequoiadendron giganteum | reverse complement strand
TCTCACTAACTCCCTATATCTCTCTCTCCTTTACCCTTAACTCTAAACCCTAAACCCTTAGCCCTTAAACCCTTAAACACTCTATCCTCTACCCTTAACTCTACCCTCTACTTCTCTCTTTCTCACACTCACTAACCCTCTCTATCTCTCTCCCCTCTACCCTAAACCCTAAACCCTTAACCCTTAAACCCTCTACCCTCTACCCTTAACCCTCCCTCCCTCTGTCTCTCTCCCACTCCCTCCCTCTCTCTCTCTTTCAAGTCTCTCCATCCTACCCCCTCTCCCTCTCTTTGGTCTCTCTCTCACTCACTCAATCCATCTATCTTTGTCCCCCCCTCCTCTTCTCGCCTTATCTCTATCTAACTTCTCCCTCCATACATCCCACCTTCTCTTCCCTAGTCTCTCTTTCTCAGTCACTCCCTCTATATCTCCCCCCTCTACCCTCTCTCTCTCAACCATCTCCCTCCTACACCCTCTCCCTCTCTCAAGTCTCTCTCTCTCTCACTCACTCACTCCTATGTCTCTTCCATCTACCCTTAGCCCTATACCCTTAAACCATCTAAGCTCTACCCTCTATCTCTCTCCTACTCCCTCCATCCCTCTCTCTCTCAAGACTCTCCCTCTCTCAGGTCTCTCTCTCACCCACTCCATCTCTCTCTCCCCTCTACCCTTAACCCTAAACCCTAAACCCTTAAACCTTCTACCCTCCCTCCCTCTATCTCTCTCCCACTCTTAAGGCTCTGTTAAACCTAGGCGGGTGCACCTATATGAGTGACACAGATTTTGAATTATGTCTCCTACTTGACCTAACTATCCACAAATGGATATTTGATAGTGGAAAGATATGATCCTAATTTGGTATAGATTGTATATGTAATATCAAGGCGTGTATTAATATGTTCAATTAAGAGATGTCAAATGAAAAGAATAAAACTAATGTAATGAAAATAAGGGAGACTAGTGCCTTGTTGGGTAAAACAGAGTCAAATGAAAGAATTTAATGAATGGTTTCTATCTAGTAGGTTCTCTAATTGTTTGACATATAATTATGAGTTTACAACTGGTATAAACATGCAAGAATGTACTTGATAAACCCTATTTGAGGCAAAATATCAAATCTAACTATCTGATTCTTCTTACTGATCCAAATGACATTCCCAAATTACTGTAATTGATTGAAGGGAGTTTTAATTCTTCTTTAAAGAATCCAATGAACCAAATCACACAGAAACAACAAATGTGTACTGATAAATTGAATATATACTTGATACTTCAATTTAAATAATCAGGAAACATCAGATTGGAGACAATCAGATAATCACAAGAATTCAACAAACAATTGATGCCAGGATGAAATCACCAAATTAACAGTTTTTCATTATCTTCCTTGAAATTCATATATGCAACATAGCCTCCTCGAATGTCATCATTCTAAAAATATAGTACTTACAGTAGTCTATCCTATCCTTATTTTTTATTTTTTATTTTTTACAATAGATTTTCAAATCATTTATGCATTATAATCAAAGAGTCATGCCCCTTCATTTTCTAGTTATGACCATTTGTATTTAATGCAAAAATATTTGATTATATTGCCTTTATCCGCAAATCAAATATTTAGACTATAGTTCAACTTTTAATTTTTCACTTTATTACTTATACCCCCCTTAACATTTCTTTTCTCGAGGCTTCCCTTGTGTTTACCGCTCTACCATGGGCTTTGACTTTTCTACCCGCGGTATGGCAGTACCCGGCCCCATGTTGACCATCGTGGTCTCCATCATTGCTTACCGCACTATCGCGGTCTTTGCATTTTCTATCGGCAGTACCGCAGTAACCGTTAGCCACTTCTCCCAACAGTTTACCGTAGGCACCGCGGTCTTCGTTTTCACGGTTACGGTAGTGTGGTGTGATTGCTAGCCATTTCCTCCTGTTTACCGCAGTCACCACAGTCTTTAAGATAACCCTCTGCGGTACCGCAATAAGATGTCCTAACTGCCGCATCATTGAAGACTTACCGTCCACCGCGCTACCGCGGTTTGTGGTTTGACCACTAGCGGTACCACGGTGGGACCTTGATTGCCTTCTTTAACCAATCGCCACTGCCTTCGTTGGTTGCTAATGGTTTACCGCGCTACCGTGGTCAATGAATTGACCATGCGTGGTAGCACGGTAAACACTTCATGCCTGTTTCAAACTGCTACCGCTATACTGCAAGCCCCTTAGTGGGAGGCTGCGGTAAAGCGGTAAAGACTTATAGAGTGAAAATGAAAGGGGCAGTAAGGGTTACAAGTTATTTTTTGGCCCTTTTGAATGGCAGTAAAGCCAAATTTTTTATGAGAAGGTAATGAAAATAAGAAAGTAAATGAGGGCAAAGTGTAGAAGGCGGTTAATGAATTTTATGGGAAAGATAGTGAAAATGCAAGGCATGAATAAATAAAATATCTTAAGGTTTTCATGGATTTTCATGGAAAATAATAGGAAAATCCTAGGAATTCTTGTGGAAAATTTCAGTTCTAACACCCTTAACCCTAAACCCTCTACCTTATACCCTTAACCCTCCCTCCCTCTATCTCTCTCTCTAGTTTAAAAAATTCATTTAAAAACCCTAAGGTTTTCCCATTTAAATTTAATATTTTTCATCAAAATATTAAATTTTTATTCATATACCCTATACTTTCCTTTACTGTCTAGATGGAATTAAATGGAGGGAATATGTGAGGGCGGATAATGACTTTTATGGGAAAGATAGTGAAAATATAAGGCATGAACAAATAAAATACCTCAGGGTTTTGATGGAAATTTATGGAAAATGATGAGTTATTTTGCAAACCAATGCAAGAATCTAGAGTATCTTTGGTAGAGAAGGCCAAGCAAAGCCATGAAAAATGAAGGCAATGACAGATGGAGGGAATGAACAGATGAATAATATGAAAATGGAGCAAATGGAGAAGTGGAAAACCCTAAACTACTGTGCATGGAAGATAATTTTTTAAAGAGGCATTGGTAAGAATTGTCCATGCAATGGGAATCCTTAATAATCTGTACCTTCTTTGGTTTAGAAAATTAAACCATTAGGGATGGCCCCAGGCCACCTCAAAAAGAAAAACCTACACTTTCCTCTGTCATAAATTTTTTTCTGAATAGAGCTCATCATATTTATTTGGAAACTATCCATTCCACCTACCCTACAATATGCACTGTCATTGAAAACCTTCAGGAAATCATTGTATTCAATCTGATTCATATTCATCTCATCAGTCTGCATTTCATTATTCTTACTATCATATGAAAATATGAATACTCCTTATGGCAACCTAAAAAATTGAGGGATATTTAACAAAACATTCATAGGCATGCTCACTGTCATATGTTGCTGAATGTGCTTGCAACTGCACTGGGACCTGAAAATTTGAATACTCCTTATGGCAACCTAAAAACCTGAGGGATTAAGAGGACCTATAGGGGTCAAGGGATTAGGGTTGAAGGGTTGAGGGTTGAGGGATTAAGAGGGTATGGGGGTTGAGGTATTAGGGTTTAAGGCTCTACCTATTTGTCCCTCTATACCTATTTCTCTCTCCCTCCTTGCCTCCTCTCTCTCAATATCTCTACCTTCTTTCCATCTCTACCTCTCTCTCTCTACCCTTAAACCTAAACCCTAAACACTTAAAACCCTCTACCCTCTACTCTTTATCCCTCTCTCACTCCCTCTCCCTCCATCTCTCTCTCAATTCTCTCCCTGCTACCCACTCTCCCTCTCTCAAGTCTCTCTCAACCCTCACCCTGATACCCTCTACTTTAAATCCAATACCCTCTACCATCAACCCTATACCCTCAAACCTTAAACCCTTAAACCCAAGTAAAATCTATACCCTAATCCCTCAACCCACAACCCTTAATCCCTTGACCCTTAAACCCTCTACCCTCTACCCTCAACCCTCAACCCTCAACACTCCCTCCCTCCCTCTATCTCTCTCTCTCAACCCTCTCCCTCTCTCAAGTATCTCTCTCTTAGTCACTTCCTTTGTCTCTCCCCTCTACCCTCTACTTGAAAGAGGGAGAGGGGTTAGGAGGGAGATACTTGAGAGAGAGAGGGAGGTAGTGGGAGAGAGATAAATGGAGACATGGTTAAGGGTAGTGGGTAGAGGGTAAAAGGGTTTAAGGTTTAAGGGTTTAGGGTTTAGGCTTAAGGGTAGAGGAGAGAGAGATAGAGGGAGTGACTGCAAAAGAGACCTAAGAGAGGGATAGGGGGAGAGAGGGTAGGAGGGAGAGGGTTGAGAGAGAGAGAGAGAGAGGAATGTAAGGTGTTGGAGAGGGATAGAGGGAGGGAGAGTTAAGGGTATAGGGTAGAGGGTTTAGGGTTTAAGGGTTAAGGGTATAGGGTTTAGGGTTAAGGGTAGAGGGTAAAAGGGTTTAATGGTTTAGGTTTTAAGGGTTAAGGATAAAGGATTAAGGGTTAAGGGTAGAGGGGAAAAAGATAGAGGGAGTGAGTGAGTGAGTGAGTGAGAGAGACATAAGAGAGGGAGAGGCGGTAGGAGAGAGAGACTTGGGAGAAAGAAAGAGGGTGGGATGGTTAAGGGTAGAGGGTAAGAGGGTTTAACAGTTTAGGTTTTAAGGGTTAAGGATAAAGGATTAAGGGTTAAGGGTAGACGGGAGAAAGATAGAGGGAGTGAGTGAGTGAGAGAAACCTAAGAGAGGGAGAGGAGGTAGGAGAGAGAGACTTGGGAGAAAGAAAGAGGGTGGGATGGTTAAGGGTAGAGGGTAGAGGGTTCAATGTTTAAGGGTTAAGGGTTTAGGGTTAAGGGTAGAGGGGATAGAGATAGAGGGAGTGACTGAGAGAGAGAGAGAATTGAGAGAGGGAGAGGGGGTAGGAGGGAGAGACTTGAGAGAGAGAGGGAGGGGAGATATAGATCCTCCCTTATCCCCCCCTCTCTCTCAAGACTCTCCCTCTTACGCCCTCTCTCTCCTAAGTATCTTTGTCCCACCCCATCTTCCTCTCTCTCTTTGTCAAGTCTCCCCCTCCTATACCCTCTCACTCTCACAGTGACTCCCTCCCTCTCTCACTCTCTCTCCCTCTCCCTCTCCCTACGCCTCTCTCTCAAGCGTGTCCCTCCCTATACCTCTCCCTCTCTCTCTCAAGTAGAGGGTTTAGGGATTAAGGGTTGAGGGTTGAGGGATTAAGAGGGTATAGGGGTTGAGGGATTAGGGTTTAAGGGTTGAGGGTTAAGGGTTGACATGGTATAGGGGTTCAGGGATTAGGGTTTAAGGTTTGAGGGGTAAGGGTTGATGGTTGAGGGATTAATATTATAGAGGGTGATGAGCCTAAAATATGCTCATTATTTGAGTGTCATGATGTATTTTTGAATACCTTTACTCTTTCTAATGGTTGTTTTAAACTCCGTAGTTATAAACTTTTCATGTTAATCGGTAGTATTCTATGACAATGCATTCCTATATTCCTGTAGCTTAATATCTCCATATGACTATATTCATGGCCCCGTTTAACCTCCCAATTGACTGATATGATACATGTGGTTTCTGGATAAATGAGATGAATTTAATGTGTGTGATTAATGATAAGTATCATGCTATTATGATTTATTTCGCCTTTGTTTCCATGTGTTCCACAGGTTATTGAAGATAGTATGAACAAGTCAATGAGCAACGAACCTCGGTTCTAAAGTGAAGATCATTTCATCATGACACCAAGCATGTTGTTCCTACGAAGACGCTCTGCTCGGGTCATTGGGAGGAGATCTAAATGGTCATCAATCTAGGAAGAGTGGAGCGCTGGATTCTTTCCAAATCAGTTGGATAGATACACTTTCATTTATGGAAATCTATTCCTCAAAATTAGGAAGCATCTATGTCTGCATCTTTCTCTAATAGTTAGTTAGTTAGTTGTTTCTCTTTAAATAAATGTTCCTCCTGTGTGAGTGAAAAGGATGATAGAGAAGAGATTAGAATAGAGAGTAGAGATAGAATAAAGTGTATTAAAGTTATTGTTATAATGAAAAGCAGAGCTTTGTGTTAAAGTTTTCTTACAAGTAGAACAACCATGTACGTGATTTCGAGTTCATGAATAAAAAGCCAATGACGTTTTGAGTTCAATTCTTGCATAGTTGGTTGATGCTTGCTAAGGGGGCCCACTTAGTAAGTATCTGTAGTTAGCTATTTACTTCCTATTGTTTATTTGTTAGAATTTTATTCCAGTAAGTTTTAATGCAAACTCAGTCTTAAACTGTTCTTGCAGCATAAGGAATCCATCCCTGTGTTTGTTCCTGTAGCATAAGGCCAGTTCATGGTTTGTTTTCCCAGTAATGGTTATTATGATTCCTGCTTTAGTTAAGTGATGCTTAAGTTAGTAAGACTTTGTTTCACGTTCCTGCATCAGAGTTAGAATTCCTTTCAAGCATTTATTTCTAATAGGTTGTGGCTAAAATCGGTTCTTAGTGCACATATAGTGCCACTCCATTTCAAGTATACGTTCCCTGGTTTGACAAGTAAATGAACGACCATGAGAAGATGTTAGTCACCTACTGGAATGTCCAATTCCCAGGTTAGGATTTTCTGTGACTTTTATATCCTTTTGTGGGTGACAACCATTTTTGGCGCCGTTGCCAGGGATGGTGTCAAGCTAAGAACATGTCATAGTCATTGTTAGCAGTAGCTTAGTGTATTTACTCAGAAATTTTCAAAACCTTTAATTTTTAGTTGAGTCTGTTACATGCATAGAAGAAGAGATGCTCTAGGGAGATTCTTACCAAACCCTTCCTTCACTGATAACAATTTTAAACCAGCTTATAGTCTATTTGAGGAAGAAGGAAACCAAGATATCAATCCATTTGTTGAAGACCCATTCACTGAATTTCCCTTTGACCTTGCTGACGAAGAACCCTAGGAAAATTCATTTGCTCTGATACTTCATCAAGCAGATATGGCACAAAATCCACCTAATCGACCTCCTGCTTTTGAATTCCCTATTATTTCCCAACAAGATAATGATAACCTCAAAAATATTCCTTCTTTATTACTACCCAAGTTCTATGGAATAGTTATTGAGGACCCAGACACTTTCTTGTTTGAGTTTGACATCCTCTATCGAAGTTATGATTATACCACAGATGCTCATAAGCTAAAGTTGTTTCCTGCTACTTTGAAGGAGGGTGCTTTAAGATGGTTCATGAGTTTGGGGAGGAATGCTATTGATAGTTGGGCACTCATGCAAACTAACTTTCTTGAGAAATATAAGGAATATTGCAAGCGCGGTAATAAGGGTGATGATATATTCTGAATTCAGCAGAAGGAGGATGAAAGCTTGGAAGACTATGTCTCAAGGTTTTTGTTTTCCTTGAAGAAGAATTCAGACCATACTCTCAATGAAGAATCTCAAAAATTACTTTTTCTAAGGGGAATTAATGATTCCTGTATTGATGCTCTAGATCTAATGGGAGGAGGAGATATAACCCAAGTGCCTTGGGATGATATTAAGGGCATATGTTGCAATTACTCTTGAGAAAGTGTCAAGAAGGGAAGAGGTCATCAGGCCACAATGGGAAAATCTTCTAATAATGGAGTTTCACGAATGGAGATTTCAAATTTATCATCTAATTTCAAGCATGATATCGTAAATAATATGGCTACACAGTTGGATATTGTGCAAGCTCGAAAGAAACATGAGGAAGCTAAAGAAATCTTGGCCGAGTTATGTCCACATTGTCGACAAAAGAAGCGTGATTGCAGATGTAAGATGGTGGCTAATATGGAGGCTAAGAAATTACCTACCGACTTTAAGGCAGTAGAAGGTGATGATGACCAAGTATTCTATGTTGCACAAAGGCGTCTATGGGCTCAAAGACAAGGTATGCCTCAAGACCCTCTAACTTTTGGTAATCCTTACTCTAATTATAGTAAACAATGGCAACCTACATATGGCCCATCACCATCATGGAATACCTCTCAGCCACAATGGCCTAGCTAACAAAATTCACAATGGAAATCTCCTCAAGGAGGTTGGCAGCACCCACAAGGACAATGGGCTCCACCCCAAGGTAACTGGCTGCAGAATCCTCAGTGGTGAAGCTCTCAACAATGGCAAAACCAATCCCCTAGATTCCTGCAGCCATAGTAGCCGCAACCTCCAGCTCTTATGCCACCTCTTGCTGCATCTCCTACAAATAATGGCCCTCCAAAACCAACGCCTATGCCTACTCAACCATTACCAAATCCTAATAATAAGCAGTAGCAATATTAGCCTATGCCCTGAATATTAATGATATCCATCTCTGGTCTAGAACCACCCTACCTACTCCACAGCCACCAGTAATTATTGAAATACAAGATCCTCCCTCTGCTGAAAAACTGACTGATCCTACAGAACATATACCTATATCAGAAAATACCTCTAAGGAGCCTATCCTACAGTATCCAATAAAACTACCTTTTCCTCAGAGTTTGCAAGACACTACACCCAAGTCCATGGAAGAGCCTACCTTTGATATTTTGGATCAGCTAAAGAATGCACATATCTAAATTCCCCTATTTCAAGCCATAAAAGATGTCCCAATTTATGGAAAAGCCATTAAGGAGGCCTGTTTGAAGAAACCTAGAAGAAATAAAAAAGATCCCCAAACTATCCATGTTCTTGGAAAATTGGTAGATATTATGTATGGGAAGGTAGTCATGCCAAAATATGCTGACCTTGGAAGTCCTGTGGTACAAGTCAATATTAATGGTCAGATGGTAAAGAATGTTTTGATTGACTTAGGTGCAACCATTAATGTAATGACCAAGCATACTATGGAATATTTGAATATCCCAACCATTAGGTCTACATCCACTATCTTATAGCTTGCTGACAGTTCCACTGTAACACCTGATGGCCTGGTGGAAGATATAATTGTCAATCTTGAATCATGGGAATACCCCACTGATTTCACCATATTATCCACTAAGGAAACTTTGGGGGGATATCCTATCATCCTAGGTAGACCATGGTTAGCCACAACTGATGCCTTTATAAGATGTCATTCAGGAGACATGACAATCTCTGATGGTTAGTCAACAAAGAAATTGGCTTTATACTCGCTTGCCCAGCCTTAGCCAGACTTGTCTAAACCAATTTGGCCAGACTTAGGAGAAGAAATAGAAGATGTCAACTCATTGGCCTAGCTAATGATGCTGCAAACTAATCCATTTTCCCAACTTCAGAGTGAAGATGACTTGCTTTTCCAAATTTTGCAGTCAAATTCTAATATGGGTAACCCATCCGAACCCAATAATTGTCCTCAGCAATCTTTCCTGCAACAATTGAGTCCTGAGAGCTTGCCATTTAAAATCCCTACAGTTTATCAACATTTGCTTCCACAAGAAATACAGACACCACCTTTGCCAGTTGATTCCATGAATGATCTCACCAAACAAATGAGCTGTCTCCAGGCCATTATCTGAATATCAACAATCAGCTACCTAAAGCTCAACAAACTTCCCTGGTCACAATGCTACAAGATCAACACAATGCTTTTGCAATGGGACTATGGGGATATGAAGGGAATAGATCCTCAACTTTGTACTCATAGGATCTACATTAAGGAAGATTGTTCACCTATTAGGCAGCCTCAAAGAAGGATAAACCCAACACTCAGGGAAATAGTTAAAAATGAGCTCCAAAAATTGCTTGATGTTGGTTTCATCTACCCTATTTCAGACAGCCAATGGGTATTTCTATTGGTGATTATCCCTAAAAAAGGTGGGAAGTGACGAGTTTGTGTAGATTATAGGGAGCTGAATACTGCCACTAAAAAGGATCACTTTCCATTGCCATTTGTTGATCAAGTATTAGACTCATTGTTTGGTAAAAAGTATTTCTCATTTTTAGATGGATATAGTGGGTATAATCAAATTAAAATTGCCCCTGGGGATCAAGATAAAACAACCTTTACTTGTCCATGGGGGACTTTTGCTTAATCTGTCCTACCTTTCGGCCTATGTAATGCTTCCACCACATTTCAAAGAGCAGTAATTAGCATTTTTGCTGATATTTCTCATGATTCTATGGAGATCTACATGTATGAATTCACCACTTATTGAGTAACTTATGAAGAAGCATTATCAAATTTGGAGAAAATTTTGAAAAGATGTAAGGAGCATAATTTGTCTTTGAATAGTGAGAAGTGTTTTATGATGATGCAAGAGGGAATTGTTTTAGGTCATCATATCTCTCCAGCTGGAATTCAGGTTGACCCTGCAAAAATAGAAGTTATTCTAACATTACAAACACCTATGAAACAAAAGGATGTTGGAAGCTTCTTAGGACATGCTGGATATTATAGAAGGTTCATCAAAGATTTCAGCAAAATAGCCAGTCCATTGTATGCCTTATTGACTAAGGATTCAAAATTTCATTGGACTGAGGCCTGTGACAAATCTTTCCTGCAACTTAAAGACTTACTTACTAAAGCACCTGTTCTTCAAGGACCGAGTGGAGTCTACCCTTCCATATACACACTGATGCTTCTGATTATGCCATAGGGGCAGTGCTAGGATAGAAGGGGAATTCCATAGAGCATGCCATCTATTTTATCAACAAAAATCTTCAAGGACCAAAATTAAACTATACTGTCATAGAAAAAGAATTGCTAGCAGTTGTGTATGCTCTGAACAAGTTTCGACATTATGTCATTGGTTACCAAATATTTGTTCATACAGACCATGCAGCAATAAGGTACCTTATGAATAAATTTGCCATATCTGATAGATTAGCAAGGTGGCTACTATTGTTGCAGGAATTTGATATCACAGTTATCGACAAGCTAGGAAAGGAAAATGTGGTGGCTGATTTCTTGTCAAGACTTCAAACAGCTACACTTGCCACATCTGAAATAATTGATGATAGCTTTCTTGATGAACATCTATTTTCTATTGCTGCTAGAACTCCATGGTATGTAGATATTGCAAATTACTTAGCCACCAACAAAATACCAGCTCACTTCTCATCAAAGGATAGGAGGCTGTTGATTGAGAAAAGTTTTAACTTTTCATGGATTGCAGACTGTTTTTTTTATACAGGGCCTGACCAAGTCATGCGAAGGTGTGTTAGAGAAGATGAGACATATGACATTCTGCATGCTTGTCATGATGAGCCATGTGGTGGGCAATTTGCATCTAAAATAACATCAATGAAAGTGCTTAATACAGGGTAAAATTGGCCCACACTACACAAGGATGTTGTAGCCTACACCATGAAATGTGAAAGATGTCAAAGAATGGGGAGACCAACGAATTCTGATGAAATTCCCTTGTATCCACAAGTAGTGGTTACTCCCTTTGATAAGTGGGGAATGGATTTTGTTGGGCCAATTGATCCTCCATCCAATGGAAAATCCTACATTTTAGTTTGCACTGATTATGTGACAAAATGGGTGGAATTAAAGGCAATGACACATGCACGTGACAACAAGGTTGCTGAGTTCCTTTATGAACAAATCTTCACCAGATTTGGAGTCCCGAGAGAAATTGTTACTGATCAGGGAGCTCAATTCACTTCAAACCTGATCACTGCATTGATGAATAACTATAAGATCAGACACAAAATATCAAGCCCTTATCACCCTCAAACCAACGGTCAAGTAGAGGTAAATAACAAAGAACTAGAGGCCATCCTTACAAAAATAGTCTAGTTACACAAGAAAGACTAGAGCAGTCATCTTCCGGAAGCAGTCTAGGCTTATAGAACAACATGGAAAACAACTACAGGGTTTAACCCTTTTGAATTACTTTATGGAAAAACTGCCATGTTGCCAATTGAGTTTGAACATAAGACTTTGAGGACTGCTCTTCAATTACACATTGATCTTTCTGAAGCTCAAAAGGAACGCCTCCTCCAGTTGAATGCATTAGATGAGATGCGGAAGGCTGCCCTGTAGCATACAAAAGCAATACATCAACAAATTAAGAAATGGCATGACCACAATATTTTCACAAAGCATTTCTCCGTTGGTGATTGGGCCCTACTTTATGACTCAAGGTATAAAGAGAATCAAGGTAAGCTTACAACAAGATGGCTTGGTCCGTATGAAATTGAAAATGTATTTGATAATGGTTCGGTTCAGTTGGCAACAATCGATCCTGTTCGATTCAAACTGTTGGTTAATGGACACCGTCTTCGGTTATACCATAAGCCTGCATCAAAAGAAGAATTCATGCAACAGTTTGTTTCCCCTATGGCCAGTGATCTTCATGCAACAAAGGGCTTCGGTTTTCTTCCTGCAACATCTCTTTGAAATTATGTTGAACGTCCATAATAAAGGTTTTCTTTTCACGAAAACCACTTTCTCCATCACCATCCATGACCATCCATCATTTCACCTTTCTTGTCTACATCACCCATCCATGTCACCCATTTTACCATACCACCACCATTCATGATCTCTTTTCCAAGCAGTCATTTCTAGCCGTGCTGTGATATCTTCCAACATCCGCGAGCATTTAATAAAAGGTATGCGATATTATTTTCGTTTGTCAGATCATTCAATTGTTTTATTTATTCATTTATTACAAGTGTCTATCAGTCATTACTATTCATCCTTCACCTATCCTTTCACACATGTGAGGACACATGTCAAATATTAAGTAGGGGGCAGGGATTATTTGTTTCAAACCTTGTTCTTTTGCCAACGCCACGTTTGATAAAAACAATTTTTAATTGTACTTCCCAAGAATGAATGTGAGTGAATGCATGCTTTTTCCTTATCAGCAAGTAAACTACTTAATTAGGTAGTGTCTAAAAATCATTGCATGCAATTGTCTTTTATATCATTTTTGGCGAAAAGAAAGGCAAACAAACCGAAAAGGAAAGAAACAGAGCAGGAAAAAGGTGTTTTTCAAATTCTCAGAAGAGGTTAAGTTTCAGGGTTTTCTTGAAGAATCAGTTTTTGAATATGGGTGGTCAACTGGTAAGACATGAGCTGGCAGATCATGAAGTCTTGAAATAGGACCCTCAAATGGTTCAGGCATTTAGTAATTGTGGGTGGTTGAACTGCTTTCTAAGGATAAATTCCTTTAACGAAGAGGCTGCAGGTGAGTTTTTAAGAACACTTTTTGAAGGAGAAGCTATAGTATGGGGTTTAACAGTAGCAGTGATAGAGGAGTGAATTGCTGAAGTAACAAGACTTCCTATAGTTGGAGAGAACTTTCCTACAAGTAGGGATGTTGTCTCATCTAGGGCTGAATTCACATTAGCAACTGATGGACCTTTGGAGGTTTCAAAGCAGGGATGCAAGCGGGTGTCGCTACCTTACCCATATTCAGAATATGCATCCTTTATAATTAGGTACTTAACTTGTGAGGGATGTTTCTCCTATATACATTCTTACCATTTTAAGCTCTTAAGTCATATGAGGCACAAATTAGCTATGAATGTCCCAAATTGTTTTTTGAATCTTTTGGAGCATAGTGCCTGTGAAACCCAGAAAGGTAAAGATAATTATGTCACCCATTATGGCCTTATTAAACTTTTGATTGAGCATTCACTAAGAGACGTATCACCCTTCTCTTGGAAAGAATTTATTTCCCAAAAGGGTTTGCAACCTCCGCAACCTCCTAGAGCACTCCCTGCACAGCCCAAGAAAAGAAAAATGAGAATAGAATCCACGAGTAGGGAGGCTGAGCAAGAATTATCTGCTCCTGCAACACCTAGTCCTGCAACCTCCAGAACTGAGCCCTCTACTCAGGTGCAAACAAGATCTTCCATTAGGAAAGAAAAGGAGAAAAAAAAAGGAGAGTCATCTAGGACTGAGCAAACCCCTGAATCAAGCCCTGGCATTCAAAAGCAAAAACTCTCTCCTCAGTCTTTTCTTGCAACAACTCCTGTTACCATCACTGCTTCCACATCTCCTTCTCCTGCCGAGTCTGAATCTTCTAGACAGACTAAAAAGAGAAAAGCTACAAAAGAACCTCATACACCTGGTACATTGCCAACAAGGATTTCACTAAGAAAATGAAAGTCATTTCAACCTCCAAACAACCAGAAATTATAGTTATTTCTGAAGAATTAGAGGAAGTCAGACATGATGATTCCTAGAGTATACCCAAGAATATTCCACAAAATTCAACTAATATTCCTGAAGAACTGCAAAATGAAAGAGTGGAGGTTGAGGAGGTATAACATGATGGCAGTAAAAAAAAGAGGATGCCAAGTCTTGATTACTTGGTTGATGCAGTTGAGAAAATTTCCAAGGAAGCTCAGTTTCCTCCTAGGCAGTAACAAGAGTCTGCATTGTAGCAAGAAGAGGAACAATTTGAATAGACTGAAATCTTCAATGAAGCACCATTGCCCTCTGAATCATGTCGGGCATTGGTTCTTTATAAAAGGACATTACTGATTGAGTATCTAGAATATCTTAGGATAACTTGGAGACCTATCACACCCCTGACTCTCAGCTTTTGCTATTTGGCTAAAACTGAATTTCAGCAAAGCCTTTGGGAAGAAGAGAGGAAGAAATTGACAAAAGAGATTGAAAGGAAAAAGAAGGAAATTGAAGAAATGAAGGAAAAGATGAATGAAATGATGAAGGTGGCCGGAAAAATAATGGAATGCGGACCACCACCAAGAGTGTATGCCATGTGCCTAAAAGAATAGTTTCTTTGGTTTCAATTAATGAGGATTTCCAAGAATCTAGACCTCGACATTCATACAGCCAAAGAATTCTATGATGCATATCAGGTAGCACTAGATTGGCTGATAAATTCATTGTGTGAATTTTACATGCATGGTTTGCTCATTCTTGTAGAAACAGAGTGGAATCCACTACTTTACATAGGTGACATTCATTTGAGGTCACTTATGTCTTGGGCAGCAAATGAAATTAACTATGGGAGGAAATTAGAAGAATATGAGGAAGCTGAAAGAAAAGAGCCTATCCCCTTGAGACCTGAAAGTTCAGATCCTCGAACTGTTCTAAAAACTTGGCTCACAATTACATATGGATTTTATGATCCTGCAGCAAGGATAAAAATATTTGATCTCAGGAGGCAAGTATATGATGAGTTTAAAGGTTGACCATATTCATTTTGGAAGCTCTCATCTAATAGGACTAAAGCAAGATGGGATAGGTTAACGGTTGGTCTAAGGAAGTCCGAACCCCATAGCCCCTTAAATTTTATAGCAGCCATCAGAAGGGCAGAAAGATATATCCAGTTGGGTCTCCAACAAAGGTTTGAACTGTGGTTTCCATTGAAATTTCACCACCTTGTTTTGCTGTGGCCATTGTACCCTTATCAATCCATAGATATTGATGAAACTAATGAAGCTTGCAAGTATGAAAGGTTGCAGAAAAACAGAGGCTTTTACTACAATTTTGGGACTGCAATGCAATGCCATGCTACTTCTACCAACTTCAGGGAAACAACCAGGAAGGTTAATGCTGGAGGACCAGCACTAGCATAAGTAGGGGGCAAATGATGAGCCTAAAATATGCTCATTATTTGAGTGTCATGATGTATTTTTGAATACCTTTACTCTTTCTAATGGTTTTTTTAAACTATGTGGTTATAAACTTTTCATTTTAATGGGTAGTATTCTATGACAATGCATTCCTATATTCTTGTAACTTAATATCTCTGTATGACTATATTCATGGCCCTGTTTAACCTCCCAATTGACTGATATGATACGTGTGGTTTTTGGATAAATGAGATAAATTTAATGTGTGTGATTAATGATAAGTATCATGCTATTATGATTTATTTCACCTTTGTTGCCATGTGTTTCACAGGTTGTTGAAGATAGTATGAACAAGTCAATGCGCAACGAACCTCGGTTCTGAAGTGAAGATCATTTCATCACGGCACCAAGCATGTTGTTCCTATGAAGATGCTCTGCCCGAGTCATCGGGAGGAGATCTAAATGGTCATCAATATAGGAAGAGTGGAGCACTGGATTCTTTCTAAATCAGTTGGATAGATACACTTTCATTTATGGAAATCTGTTCCTCAGAATTAGGAAGCATCTACGTCCACATCTTTCTCTGATAGTTAGTTAGTTAGTTGTTTCTCTTTAAATAAATGTTCCTCTTGCACGAGTGAAAAGGATGATAGAGAAGAGATTATACTAGAGAGTAGAGATAGAACAGAGTGTATTAAAGTTACTGTTATAATGAAAAGTAGAGCTTTGTGTTAAAGTTTTCTTACAAGCAAAACAACCATGTATGTGATTTTGAGTTCATGAATAAAAAGCCAATGACGTTTTGAGTTCAATTCTTGCATAGTTGGTTGATGCTTGCTAAGGGGGCCCACTTAGTAAGTATTTGTAGTTAGCTATTTACTTCATGTTGTTTATCTGTTAGAATTTTATTCCAATAAGTTTTAATGCAAATTCAATCTTAAACTGTTCCTGTAGCATAAGGAATCCATCCCTGTGTCTATTCCTGCGGCATAAGGCCAGTTCATGGTTTGTTTTCCCAGTAATGGTTATTGTGATTCCTACTTTAGTTAAGTGATGCTTAAGTTAGTAAGACTTTGTTTCATGTTCCTGCATCAGAGTTAGAATTCCTTTCAAGAATTTATTTCTAATAGGTTGTGGCTAAAATCGGTTCTTAGTGCACATACAGTGCCGCTCCATTTCAAGTATACGTTCCCTGGTTTAACAAGTAAATGAACGACCATGATAAGATGTTAGTCACCTGCTAGAATGTCCAATTCCTAGGTTAGGATTTTCCGTGACTTTTATATCCTTTTGTGGGCGACAACCAGAGGAGTTGACTGATTAGGGTTTAAGGGTTGAGGGTTGAGGGTGCACCTATGTGTATGTCATTATTTTTAGCTTAATTTCTTAAAAAAAGGTAAAATAATAGTTCAACTTTCTAAAAAATAGGCAAAATAATAGTTAATTTCCACTTTTCCTAAAAATTCGTCAATAGTATTTATAATATAATAATAATATACTATAATATAATAATAATATAATATAATATAGTATATTATAATAAAAATATAATATAATATAATATAATAATATAATATACATAATATAATAATAATAAATATATAATAAAATTAATATAATATAACATAATAACATTAGTATAATAATAAAACAATAATTTAATAATTTAATAATTTAATACTACAATCAATCATATTTAATTAATAATATAATATTAAGGATAAATATAATTTACTAAGTATAATATTTGAAAAATCATATAATAAGAATAATAGAATATTATTATAGTAGAATAATATAATAGTAATAACAAAGTAATAATACAATATTATGAATAATATAATAATTTAAATATTAATAATATATTATTAATAGTAATAGTAATGTATTATAGCACTATAATAGTGCCGACCATTAACCGCTCCCTGCTATCCTCCATTGACTGCCTTCATCGACCGCTACTGTTACCGCAGTCTGTGGTTTAACCCCGCACGGTACCGCGGTAACTGCTTCGACCGACGCCGCTACGGTTTTCTCACTGCCACCACACTACCATGGTCACCGGCCTAACTGCCAGCGGTGCCATGGTAGCCACTCTACAAACTACTGGCTGCATTCAGCGACCACCCACTAACCGTCCACTGTCACCCTTCGCCAATCGCTACCTGTTTACCGCGGTCACCATGGTCTATGGTTTAACTGTGCGTGGTGGCGCGGTAAACATCTCATGCCTGCTCTGTTAGCTGCTACCCGACCACCACGCTATCGCGGATAGTATGATGTCCCCCTGCGGTATACTGGTAAGGGTTAATGTGACTCCCCCAAACAATTACTGCCATACCATGGGCCCCCATGTATGAGGCCACGGTTGGGCGGTAAATAATATATATAAAGTGATTTTTTAAAGGAGTGGTAGTGATATAAAGTATATGAACATTTTTTGGAAAGGGGAAAAATGAATTTTATATGGAAAGATAGGAAAATGATAGGTCTAGATGGAAAAACCTTAGGGTTTTTTATGAAAATAGAGGAAAATCACTTTAGTTTCTTATGGAAATAAACCCTTAAACCCTTAAACCCTTAAACACTCAACCCTCAACCCTTAAACCCTCTACCCTCTAGGAGATGTAGAGAGAGGAGAGATAGAGATAATTAGAGAGGGGAGGGAGGGACAAGTAGGGAGGAGATAGAGGTGTGTGTGTGTGTGTGAGAGAGAGAGAGAGAGAGAGAGAGGAGACATGGTTGAGATATAGAGTGATGGAGGGAGAAGTGGGTAAAGAGAGGGAGAGGGGAGATAAAGATAAATATAGAGGGAAGGAGATGTAGAGAGAGATGATAGATAGAGAGAAGTGGAGAGTGGAGGGATGGTGGGAGAGGAAAGGAGGAGATAGAGGTGAGTGTGTGTGAGAGGGAGAGAGAGTGAGAGGAGAGAAAATGAGGGGACAAAGGAAGGGGAGAGAGAGAAATAGATTAGAGAGGGAAGGGGGGAGAGATATAGAGTAGAGAGGGAAAAAGAGAGTAAGAGAGAAAGATGGGTGAGGGAGAGAGTGGTAGGTAGTGGAGTGAGAGGTAGGTAGAGATGGAAGGAGAGAGGGAAGGAGGGAGAGTGAGAAGGAGAGAGTGGTGAGATAGAGAGTAGGGAGGTAAGGAGAGAATGGGAAATATAGATAAAGAGAGAGAGGGAGGTTGGAGGGAGGGAGAGGTAGAAAGGGATAAGTGAGACATAAAGAGGGAGGGAAAGTGGGATAGAAAGAGAATGGTGATTTAGAGAGGAGGGAGTGAGAGGTAAGGAGGTAAACTAGGAGAGAGGGAATGGTGATTTAGAGAGGAAAGGGTGATAGGTAGAGATAGAGAGGAGAGAGTGAGAGAGAAAGAGATAGAGAGAGAGGTAGGTAGAGGAAGGGAGAGGAGATATAGAGAGTAGAGAGGGAAAGAGGTAGGGAAGGAGGCATAAGTGAGATAGAGAGGGATGGAGAGAGAGAGTGATGGAGGGAGAGGTATGTATAGAGAGGGTTGACATGGTATAGGGGTTGAGGGATTAGGATTTAAGGTTTGAGGGGTAAGGGTTAAGGGTTGAGGGATTAATATTATGGAGGGGTTGACTGATTAGGGTTTAAGGGTTGAGGTTTGAGGGGCTGAGGGATTAAGAGGATATGGGGGTTGAGGGATTAGGGTTTAAGGTTTGAGGGTTCAGGGATTAGGAGGGTATGGGGGTTGAGGGATTAAGGTTTAAGGGTTAAGGGTTGAGGGTTGAGGGATTAAGAGGGTATGGGGGTTGATGGATTAGGGTTTAAGGGTTGAGGGTTGAGGGTAGAGGGATTAGGAGGGTATGGGGGTTGAGGGATTAGGGTTTAAGGGTTAAGGGTTGATGGTTGAGGGATTAAGAGGGTATGGGCGTTGATGGATTAGGGTTTAAGGGTTGAGGGTTGAGGGTTGAGGTATTTAGAGGGTATAGGGGTTGAGGGATTAAGCCTCACTTATCTCAGCAAACCCTCTTTGTCAGGCCTCACTTACCTCACACCCCCTCTAACTCACTCCCTCTCTCTCTCTTAGGTCTCTCTTTCTCACACACTCACTCCCTCCCTCTATCTCTCTCCCCTCTACCCTAAACCCTAAACCCTTAACCCTTAAACCCTAAACCATTAAACCCTCTACCCTTAACCCTCCCTCCCTCTATCTCTCTCCCACTCCCTCCATCTCTCTCTCTTTCAAGTCTCTCCATCCTACCCCCTCTCCCTCTCTCAGGTCTCTTTCTCACTCACTCAATCCATCTATCTCTCTCCCACCTCCCTTAAGCCCTATACCCTCAAAAAAATACCCTAAACCATCAACCCTATACCTTCAATTCTCAACCATCTACTCTATACATTGGATCCTCAATGCTCATCTATCTTTGTCCCTCCCTCCTCTTCTCTCCTTATCTCTATCTCACTTCTCCCTCCATCTCTCCCTCCATACATCCCACCTTCTCTTCCCTAATACCTCAACCCTATACCCTCAACCCTTAAAACCTTAAACACTCAACCCTATACCCTAAACCCTCAACCCTCAACCCTTAAATCCTAAACCCTTAAAACCTATACCCTCTACCCTCTACCCAATAACCTCAACCATAATCCCTCAAAACTTAAACCCTTAAACCTAATTAAAATCTCTACCCTAATCCCTCTATTAGGTATGTCACTCACTCACTCCCTCTATCTCTCTCCCATTCTCTCTCCCACTCCCTCTCTCTCACTCTCTCCCACTCTGTCTTTCTCCCTCTCTCTCTCTCCCTCTCTTAGATATCTCCCTCCCACTCTCTCTCTCTCCCTCTATCTCATGTATCTCCCCTCACCCCTCCATCTCTCTTGAATCCCTCTCCCTCGAGTACTCCCTCTCCCTCCCACCCCCTCTCTATCTCTCAAGTCTCTCTCTCTCACTCCTTGTATCTCTCCCATCCCTCTATCTCTCACTCCCTCTCTATCCTACTCTCTTAGGTATCTCTTTCCCACCCCCTCTCTCTCACTTTGTCTCCCTCTCCTTCTCTCTTGGGTGTCTCCCTCCCACTCCCTCTCCCTCCCTCTCTCTCACTCTCTGTCTCTATCTCTATGGATTAGGGTTTAAGGGTTGAGGGATTAAGCTTCACTTATGTCACGATCCCTCTCTATTAGGCCTCACTTACCTCCCACCCTACTTTCTTAGGTCTCTCCTTCCAACCCCCTCTCTCCCACTTTGACTCCCTCTCTCTAAAGTCTCTCCTTTTCAAAGGAACATATTTGGTGCTCACCAAATGGGTTTTACCTTGAAATGGTAAAAATAAGGGTTGACCCCGTGATTCAAGCCCACATTCTCCCGTGTTTGTCTGGTTAAATGCTTTATCAGAGTCAGAAATGCCTTTTTTCTGTAGTTGACTTCATATTGTACCAATCTATGCTTGATCCATCACCTTTTTACCACCAATCTGCATGGTAGACAACGTAGAAGAAGATATTTTGAAGTTTCTACATCATTTTACATTATCCAAGGTAATATATTCATTTTGGTAAATTGAAATGTTTGTCTGTAGTATATTTGTTTGTTTTTGACAATATAAACTAAATTTCCTTAATGATTTTATTAATCATAACAATTGGACTTAGAATTCAAAATTGAATTAGATGGGATTTGCATAAAAAAGTTCAATTTTTAGATTTGCATAAAAAAGTTCAATTTTTATGAGTTTGAAGAACAAAAAAATTAAAAAACATGACATTTAATTAACATAAATTTACTTATGAATTCTATTTGCATTGCTTATAGTAGTCCATTTCCAGCATGGCTAGTGGAATTCACTGTATTTCATTCTTTTTCCAACTAATTTGGAAAACTTTTATTTTCATCTAATTTGGAAAACCTCATTGCAGAAGAAATAGTGAATAATGATTAGATATAGCATCACAGACCTTTCTTTGAATCCATATTCTTCATGACTTTGTTGACAATCAAAAATTTAGTTTTGAGAAAAATAAACACAAGAGTCTCTAGTTTTCATTTAGGTGGCAGCAATTTATACCCTAGGTTTGTGATTCTCATTGATTTGTTGTATTGAATGGTTTCCACCCCTCTCTACATCAATTTTTTTGTAAAATGCATTACTTACTTTTTTTCTATGTGTGTTTGTGGTAGAATTCAAGGTCATGCCGAGGAAATGACCGAAGCCTCTGACACCAAAAGAGCATGCAGTTAAAAATGCAAGGAGAAGAGAATACAAAAATGTAGCTTGTGAAGCAAAGGAATTGCAGCCCATACAACCACAAGCTTATGTGCAATCTAAGGGAGATGTCAAATTGGAAAAACAAAGGGCACAAATGAGAAAAGTTCGTGGAAGGGCATGAATGAATATAGAAGTTGGGGGCACATCATCAACCATAGGTGAAGCTCAATGCACATCTCCAGTTGAAGACACATTGACAAAAACATGTGGTTTTCTAGGTACATCGGAAATCACATCTCCAATTGAAAACACACCATCAAAAACATTGTGTTTTGAAAGTACATCAACAAACACATCTCTATTTGAAGGAACTCCACAAACGACATCTCAAGTTGGAGGTACAACATCATTTACATGTCAATCTCAAGGTATGTCATCAATTGCACCTCCAATTGAAGGTACACGATCTATCCTCGATGTTGTTGACCTTCCCAATATTGACACAAATTTACATTTGAGAACTCCTCCTAGAGTTTTGCATAGAAAACCTACATTTTTGATTGATATTGATTCCAATGTTTTGAAATGGATGTCTAATAAGATTCCAAAATGTACATGTCAAAGATATGTAAAAAGGATATGGAGTTTGTTTTTTGCGAAGCGAAGTGAGGGTGGAAGATGCCAACTATTTGTTGAAATGATGAGGCAACTCAAATTTAGGCCCACCATGAAGGCTCTTGGGCTAAGAGTTTTGAATGACTCAAGTGAAAATTCCATTGTAAGGAACTTGATGAGTGCATATGAGAGCATGGGTTCCACCTCACGCATGAAGGATAGTTGTGCGACACGACTTGTGATGACAACAACACTGTTAAGCATTCAAACAAGGAACAAGGTGAACCTTACAAAGGCAAGTAAGTCTTTGAAAATAAGTAGATCATCTGTAATGAGAGCCAAAGAAAGGAGTGAAAGAGTGGAGGATCCAAATACCAATGAGTTATGGGCATTTTCGGGTAGAGTGCCACAGAAGGACACAAGAAATTCTCAAGGCTTGAGATCTTTAATTGTGAATTATTGGAAGGATAACACAAGGACCTCTCCTAATAAAAGAGATGTTGTAAGAAGGAGAACTGGTAGTATAAACCGTGAGCCACATCCAATGCATTATTTGGATACCACTCAAACCCAATTTTTTGCTGATTTTGTACAAAAGTTTCATGAAATTAAAATATGTCAAAGGTATTTTGAAATGCTAAAGCATTTTTATGTCAAAATAAATCACACACGCACTACTTGTTGTTGTAGGGTTCATATTGAGTTTTCTAACCATTATGATGTTTATTGACGTATATGTGTAGATATGCATACTAACAATGTTTTGCAGGAATGTAACATAATGCCTCCACCTAAATTGTCAAGGAAATTTTTGTCTTCCATTTTATGTGAAAGAGAGGATGGTCAAATTTTTTACAAAAAATCATGTTTGGATGGCACATGTGATCATTGTGGTGGCATGCAACATTTTCCAATTCACCAACACATGGATAGTACACACACAATTGGAGACAAAATTATGGAATTTGGAAAATATACGACAGTGGCATACAGTCTAAGAGATGTGAAAGAAGCAAAGAAGTGTGAATTGGTTAGTGATAAGATTCCAGTGTATCAGTTTATGGGCATTTTTTGTGATCAGGTGGTTTATGATTATGCAATGCATACACACAAAGCACAATGGTTGGACTCACAGTTTAAGTTATGCAAGGACACATTTCCACTTCGTCATATCATTTCAGTTGTCGACTTCGCTAAGAACTACACACTACAACCACAGAATGAGGTGCAATCATGGTACTACAACTTTGTGCAAGTTTCTATATTTGTACATATAGCATTCATTCATGCAAATGGTAGTACAGAGGAAAATAGGAAAGTATTGAGGGAGTATCACTTTTACATCAGTGAGGATGGCACACATTCTGTAGAGTTTGTTCAAGGTTGCTTTCATATGTTCTATGCCGATCTGGCTAGCAGGGGCATACCATTTAGTTAACATATCATATGGTCAGATAATTGTACATCACAATTCAAGAATGCCAGAATTTTATACTGGTTGAGTAGGATGCATAGGATTAGTGGTGTTCAACATATGTGGAACTTCTCAGAGGATGAGCATGGAAAGGGGGAGCATGATGGAGCAGGTGCATGTATCAAAAGAGCCCTAGAACGAGAAGAGTTAAAGTACACAAACAGTGTAAAGTTGACAGATGCAAGATCAATTTTCCAGTGGTGCAATGGTTCAATGGGTCCAGGTAGTGAATGCAATTCTTTAGTTCGTAGATTTTTTCATTTAGTAGATAATACTAACATCGCAAAATATGAGGATTGTTGTACACTAACAGGATCGAGCGAGCTACACTCTTTTAGAAGCTCCAATGCAGGTACATAGACTATCCATACAAGGAAGATGGCATGCTTTTGTTATGCATGTACACTTCAATCATGGAATGATTGCGAGTCAATAGAGTGGGTTGATGAATGGTTTGTAAGAAGTCTAACCCAACTTGACACTTATCAGCTCCCAACGGCTCTACAAATCACGGAGATGAAATCATCCATTGACTTTGATCATGTATCAGACCTACTAGAACCAGGTAATAAATCTTACTTACAAGTTTTATTATGTTGCTCAGTAAATAAATCTAACAAGATGAACATATCAAGGCAGGGCATGTTTATGCGGTAATTGCAGATGAAGACAATGAAGAGGGTACAAATTATTACCTGTGTCATTGTATCGAGGCTGAAAAGAAATTGGAGTCCCTAGTTATAGACGGAGAAAACATAGAATATCCTACAGGTTTGGTGTTTGTTACTAGAACATGGATTTGAAGGTATCCAGTTAAGAATGTTGCAGTTTGGTTGTTTGAGGACTTCGACATGCATCCAAAAATTCTTTAGTATTCAAACCTTGTCGTCGCCACCAACGTTCATTTGATCAAATATAAAGGTAAACCTATGAACAAGAACTTGTGGAAAGTGCGTGAGTCTTACAACGAGGCAATACTCGACACAATAAAGACTAGAGCAGACCCAGATGGTTCCCTGGATTGATTTGTAAGTATGCACATTGAATTTGTAAAGCCATGTTATTGATCACTCTTTTGGACCAACACCTTGCAATAAGGATTTTTCACGATTACTGTTTGATGTCATATGCATTTACGACTATCATTGTTTCTTTTCTAATTGTGGCTGTAGGTAATACTGAAGTTTTTCAAAGTATATAAGAAAAGAACAACATCGGTTGTTGGTGCAAGTGTTCAATGGTATGAGAAACATCGGTTGCTGGTGCATTTTTTAGTTGTCAATCTTCTCTTTCTTTTCCATCTCCTAGATTTATCATATTGTTATATGTTACACATTTTATGTTAAGCCTCTCAGTAAGAAATCGATGCAACCTAGGTCATCTCTAACATACCTTAGGGTATGACATTCAACAAAACAACTACTATGGTTCAACCAACTCGATCCCTTAAAGGTGCAAAGTGCAAAAGGGCAACAATATTTGATAGGGTATTACTCATAAATCATGGTGATTACAAAATATCTGTCTGAACCTACGAGTTCATGTTGGGCCCCTCTACAATAACCTTTCTCGGTTTTCACTATCTCAGAGGGTTTTTCCTATGGTGGTGAATTTTCACACGAGGAAAAAGTTGTCAAATACAAGTAGTTGAAAGTTGCAAAGTGGTGCAACCTTCGTTCTGCAGCTCGTGTGAAAAAAACAAACTGTTCCAATGTGTTCGAGTGGGTATGTTTATGCTAGGAATGGTCCTCTTTCACACCTAAACATGCGGAATCGCTCTGAGCTACGTTCAACCAGATCGATCCCTTAAGGGTCCAAAGTGCAAAATGGCTGCGAAATTCAACATGCTATTACTTAGACATTGTGATGCTTAGAAACTTCTCATCTGAACCTATGAGTTCTTGTTGGGCCCCTCTACAATAACCTTTCTTGGTTTTTTCTATCTCGGAGGCTTTTTCATATGGTGGCGAATTTTCACTCGAGGAAAAAGTTGTCAAATGCAAGTAGTTGAAAGTTGCAATGTGGTGCAACTTTCATTCTGTAGCTCGTGTGACCAAACAAACTATTCGAACGCATCCAGGTGGGTACATTTATGCTAGGAATAGTCCTCTTTCACACCTAAACATGTGGAATAACTCCGAGCTGCATTCAACCAGATCGATCCCTTAAGGGTCCAAAGTGCAAAATGGCTGTGAAATTTAGCATGCTATTACTCGGACACCGTGATGCTTAGAAAATTTTCATCTAAACCTACAAGTTCATGTTGGGCCCCTCTACAATAACCTTTCTCGGTTTTTGCTATTTCGGAGGGTTTTTTCTATGGTGGCGAATTTTCACTCGAGGAAAAAGTTGTCAAATGCAAGTAGTTGAAAGATGTAAAGTGGTGCAACTTTCGTTTTGCAGCTCATGTGACCAAAAAAACTATTCCAATGCATCTGGGTGCGTACGTTTACACTAGGAATGGTCCTCTTTCATACCTAAACACGTGGAATCGCTCCGAGCTACGTTCAACTGGTTCGATCCCTTAAGGGTCCAAAGTGCAAAATGGCTACGAAATTCAACATGCTATTACTCGGACACCGTGACGCTTAGAAGATTCTCATCTAAATCTATGGGTTCAGATTGGGCCCCTCTATGATAAGCTTTCTCAATTTTTTCTATCTCGGAGGGTTTTTCCTATGGTGGCGAATTTTCACTCGAGGAAAAAGTTGTCAAATGCAAGTAGTTGAAAGTTACAAAGTGGTGCAACTTTCATTTTGCAGCTCATGTGACCAAACAAACTGTTCCAACGCATCTGGGTGGGTACATTTACACTAGGAATGGTCCTCTTTCACACCTAAACACGCAGAATCGCTCCGAGCTACGTTCAACCGGATCTATCCCGTAAGGGTCCAAAGTGCAAAATGGCTATGAAATTCAGCATGCTATTACTCGGACACCATGATGCTTAGAAAATTCTCATCTAAACCTTCGAGTTCATGTTGGGCCCCTCTATAATAACCTTTCTTGATTTTTGCTACCTCGGAGGCTTTTTCCTATGGTGGTGAATTTTCACTCGAGGAAAAAGTTGTCAAATGCAAGTAGTTGAAAGTTGCAAAGTGGTGCAACTTTCGTTCTATAGCTCGTGTGACCAAAAAACTATTCCAACATGTCCGGGTGGGTACATTTACGCTAGGAATGGTCCTCTTTCACACCTAAACATGCGGAATCGCTCCGAGCTACGTTCAACCAGATTGATCCCTTAAGGGTCCAAAGTGCAAAATGGTTGCGAACTTCAGCATGCTATTACTTAGACACCGTGATGCTTAAAAATTCTCGTCTGATCCTACAAGATCACGTTGGACCCATCTACAATAACCTCTCTTGGTTTTTGCTATCTCAGAGGCTTTTTCCTGTGCTGGTGAATTTTCACTCGAAGAAAAAGTTGTCAAATGCAAGTAGTTGAAAGTTGCAAAGTGGTGCAACTTTCATTCTACAGCTCATGTGACCAAATAGACTATTCCAACACATCTGAGTGGGTACTTTTACGCTAGGAATGGTCCTCTTTTGCACCTAAACATGTGGAATCGCTCCGAGCTACGTTAAACCGGATCGATCCCTTAAGGGTCCAAAGTGCAAAATGGCTGCAAACTTCAACATGCTATTACTCGGACATCATGATGTTTAGAAACTTCTTGTTTGATCCTATGGGATCATGTTGGGCCCCTCTACAATAACCTTGCTCGTTTTTCGCTATCTTAGAGGCTTTTTCCTATGGTGGTGATTTTTCACTCGAAGAAAAAATTGTCAAATGCAAGTAGTTGGGGCATATTATCAAGCAATTCACTACCTTGTCTATGGCTTGTCATGGTGTTCCATCACCATGAGACCACTTTTCTTTGAGGTATTTTTTGAAAAATTCCAATGGCTTGTGTATGCTATTGCTTACTATTATGCTTTCCTATATTTTTTCCAAGCATCCATAGCTTGTTTGAAAGCATCTGTTTTAGGCTTTTAGCCATAGCAAGAAGGCAATGAACTATTTGATAAAATGCTTTGGTAGACATATATGAAAAATTTTGTAGCATAGACAAGGGAATGAACTATTTGAAAAAATGCCTCAAAGAAATGTGGTCTCATGGAATGCCATGACAAGCTAAAGCAATTGGCAGCTGCTCCTAGTTATTAGTTATGCAATGTGAAGTAATTGCATAACTGCTTAGGTTGACTTTGTCAAAAGCTATATTGTAATTGAAATTTTGTCATCTATCAGCATCTAGTTATTCGTTATGCAATGTGAAGTGATGCTTTGAATTTGAAAGATGTGCAATGCATGAATAAAAACTACAAAAATCTATTTTCTACATTTCATTAGTTAAACTCTTTATTTTATTTTCTCTCTATATCTCTATGCTATGGAAATGCCTTTTGATTTCAAAAAAGATAGTTTTTATCTCTTGTTATACAATTTTTTACATTTTTTTATCTCTTGTTATAAAAAGGAGCAAATATACAATGTTAAAGAAGAGTGAAAGCATAACTAAATTTATCATTTCAAAGCAATTTGTTTGATGCATTTTTTCAAATAGTTCATTGCCTTCTCTATGCTATTGCTTACTATTATGCTTTTGATATATTTTTTGAAGCATCCATAGCTTGTTCAAAATCACTTGTTTTAGGCTTTTAGCCATAGCAACAAGGTAGTGAAGTGTTTGAGAAGATGCTTTGGTAGACATGTATGAAAAATGTGGTAACATAGACAAGGCAGGGAACTGTTTGAAAAAATATCTCAAAGAAATTTGTTCTCATAGAATGCCATGACAAGAAAGTGCAATTGGCGGCTGCTCGTAGTTATTAGTTATGCAATGTGAAGAAATTGCATAACTGCTTAGGTTGACTTTGTTCAAACTATATTGTAATTAAATTTTTGGCATCTATCAGCATCTACTTATTAGTTATGCAAAGTGAAGTAATTCTTTGACTTTGAAAGATGTGCAATGCAATGTAATCAATGACATGAATATAAACTACAAAATTCCATTTTTTACAATTCATTAATTAAAATATTTATTGTATTTGCTCTCTATATTTCTATATGCTATGTAAATACCTTGCAATTATATTTAAAAGGCTTAATAGGTTAGTTAGGTGGTATTTGCAAAATCAAGTTGTGAATGAATGGTAATTAAGAGCAAAATTGGCAAATTGCCATCTTAGAAGTCTAACAAAGGGTGGTTATGGTGGTTGATCAGCTCAAGGGGTAGTTGGAAGGTGGTATCAAGATATATTTCTATAATACCCCAAGTTGATGGTTGATTTTGTTCAGTTTCTAATAACAAAATATACTTGAAAACACTAATTACTGGTTTTCTTTGCCTTGCACAGGCCCATACAAGTCTATCATGACTTGAGGCTTTGGATAATTGATTGCATATATTTTTACTCTCTTTGCATCTTTTCTGAAGGTTTAAATCCACCATTGGTGTGTGTGGGATCAACAAATTTGGTTACTGCTATGTTTTCTATGTTAGGGGTTTTGAGGGCAGCACCATGACACATTAGCCAATCCACCTGTTGTTCTAACCTTTTTGCTCAGTGGATTGGCCTATACCATGATTAGTTTGGTGTATGAATACTTTGGAGGTCGAGAGAATGAAAAAATCAGTGGGGTGTGATGTTCTAATGTTGTTCAGGGGTGTTTCCACCATGAAAGTAAGGAACTCAAGTACTGAATCTGAGAAATACTGAAAGGAATGGGATTGTGAGTATCCTTTAAGTTAGGGAAGAGGTATTGTGGGGTGTTTGCACCTTTGGAAGGATTGGGGGAGGTCTGGAGTTATGAGTTTCTTTAAAACCCTTCTTTTTGTGAAGGTTTAGGACGGTTTGTGAGTAGAGGAATAGAAAAAGTTCTTGGGGCTCTTAAAATGGGAGAATCCTAAGTTTGGTTAGCATACCTAAGACTATTTCAAGTTTCCTTGGTTTGGAGGTGAGTTTATGAGGGGTTTCCTTTGGAAATTAGGCCTAATTATGAAGCCTAGAGTGAGGGAGGTGTATTGAAAGTTCATGTTGGTCCAAAATAGTTACTATTGGTTTTGGCATATGTTGTGTAACCCTTAAAATGGTATCTTAATCCACCTTTAAATGGTCAGGTGTTTTGGAAAGTTGGGAGAAATTAGGTTTTGAAGGTGTTTTGAGTTTGGTGCAAGAGCAGCTACACCACATCATCAATTTTTTTTAATTTGAATACATCAATAGGGAAATGTTAGTGTCTTTAGGTTCATTTTGTCTAATAAGCTTTGAGATATCAAACATAATGCAAATAAAGGGTGTTTTGTGTCTTAGAAGTCAATTAGAAATCATATAAGTTGTAAAATGTTGACAAAGCAACTTTAACACAAACAAATGTAATTACGGGACCAACTAATCCCAAGGTTGGTTATGGGTGTTGGGAAGAATATGGTTGTTTGAAAATTATTTAAAAATCCTTACCAAGGCTTGAATGAGAGAGTGGAAGAAGTTTTGTAATAATTTTACACAATAAACACCACAGTTTTGAGAAATTTTCTAGAAAAATAGTATTTTCTTGATCTTTTTGAGTGTTGTACAGGAACATATAGGTTCTTCATGGTCTAAGAATTTTAGAGGATGTCTCTATATGTTTTCTAATTCATTTATTTTTTATTTTGTGTCTTAACTCTTTGTTTGTAGAGAGAACCAACACAAACAGTAATTGTTCCAGTGTTGCTGAATCAACGGTTTGAGGGGAAATTTGTGATGTAACAATCAATCCACCTATTATTTGATACTATATCTTGGTGGATTGATTGAAAATTTTTTATAATAAGTGTTTCAACTCATTTTGGAATAAGGAGTCATAATTATGTGGTGTTTTTGTGACTGTTCTAAGACTGAACAAGGGTTTTCCAACATGGAAGTGAGGAACCAAAGAGAGGTTTTTAAGAATTAATGCTTGTAAGGGTTATGTGAGGGTCTGATGAGTCCATGTAGAAGTATTTTGATGTTTTTGGGGCTTTGGAAGTGTTGAGAGAGGTCTAGAGTTGTATGTTTCTTTAAAACCCTTGATTTTGTGAAGGTTTTGGAGGGTTTCTTGGGTTTTGTGAGTTAGAGGCTTTGTAGACACAAAGTAATGACAAAATTTGAGGTTTGGCACCATGACCTAAGACTATCCAAGGCATTTGGATAGATACCTAAAGTTGGAAGGGTGGTCCCTTTGAAAAAAAAGGGCTAATTGTGAAGCCAAAATTGAAGTAGGTGTGTTGAAAATCTATGTCGGTCCAAAAGAGAGACCACTAATTCTTTGGTATGTTGTGTAGCCCTGAAAAGGGTAGCTCAATCCATCTTGTAATTGTCTAGTGTTTAGGAAAGGTTGGGAGAAATCTGGCTAAAACTGAGTTTTGAGTACTACAAGAATAACCAGTCACAAATGTGAGTTTTGGAAACCTTGATGAATTTGACGTAGGGATTGTTGTCAATTGATTCAATTGTCATTGTATGAATTTTGATGGTTTTTGTAGGGCCTTGGTGGAGTCTTGTTGTTCATTTGCAAGGTTGAGGAGTTGAGACCCTTGAGGGTGGGTTGATGCCTATTAGGCTGAATCATTATGAAGAAGAGTTCTTGATTGAGAATTGACATTTCCATTGTTGTGAGTCTTCTCCACCTTGGCTCTACATCAGAGCCCTAGAAGGGTGGATTGTTGGTTAAGGCGTTGAATGAAGAGTTTGGTTTGATGGGGCTTTGAGGTTGTGTAGATTTCTCAAAATAGGTTGTATTAATCTTGTTAGGAGCCCCTTGAAGGCAGGTTGTCAGATTAATGGGGTTTGAGCCTCCTTGCCTCTGCATCGGTGAGGCACAAGTAATTGAAGCATTCCAAAGGATACAAACCACCACAAATGGAGCTTACTTATACAATACACTTTAGATGGGGCTTATTGAGCATTCCACGATAATTAATTAAGCATTAGATCTAAACAAAATCCATTCCTACAACATTCAAACATACAACTTACACGATACGCATGATAACATCATTCAAGAATGGTAGTAGCAAAATAAGAGTTTATTTAATAAAAAATACGAAAGGCTATACAATGATATATATTGATAAAAGTATATAAATATATCCAAAAAAACCATATAGGCTTAGTACAAAGGAACCATTTGGACAAAATATCACGTATATATATCAATAGTACAAAACATATGTTCCAAAATGCCAAATAGGCATACAACAAACAACACTAATACATAGCCATTTCCCTCTAGGGAAAGGAAATAGATCCCATGCTGCCTTCGAAAGTTAGCTAGATGGAGTGACTATTGCTTGTCTTGTCTTTGGAACATGCCCACTACTCCTCCTCTCTTCACTTTGGACCTTCAACTGATACGATTAAAATTAAAGATGTTAAAACATAGAAATTGAATTATGGAATGGCATATAACAAAATATAATCACTTACCGCATACATATAGTCATCATGCACATTTAAAGCATCACCATGTCCACAATCTGGAGTGACAACCACCTGTAGCAACCATGAAGATAGAAATTAAACTACATTAAATTATCGTGAAAATTTTCAATAATAGACCATAAAAAAATAAAATATAATGTCAAATTGACTAATCTATTCTATACCTCTCTCAATGGATCAGAATTGACTATTGCTGCAGCAACTCCATGGTCCATCATGCCACGAACATCACCTAGGCTATCTCTTGTAAACAGCTGCAAATGAAACAATATCTCAAGTATCATTTTGATATAAGAGAACATAATGTGACACAATCAAGGAATACTTGAATGCAATGTTTGTGTTTCTCATCAATTTTTTAGATTTGTATATACGCAAAATTATGAAAACTAGCTAACATAGATTTACAACCCTATTAATGAATAAAGGCTACCTGAGTGCACGTTGTTTGAGGATATGAATCATGAGGTGTGGAGGAAGAAGGTGCACTAGGAAACTGTTTGAAATCCGAAGCATGTTATGAGATAAACATTCAAATATAACATTCAACTATTCAAATGCAATAATAATATCTTTAATACTAGTTGCATACCTGTGGAATCATCATCGAGAATGTATAAGGGTCTGTAGGAATAGAGCATCCCTCATGAATAGTGCGACCCTGAAATTTCATCATATCAAAATTCTACTAATTTAGTTATTCTTAAATTTCAAAATATATTTTAATAAACAACATTAAAATAACTTGCTAAATTTTACCTAAGTGTCAATGCCGAATGTATCATTCAAAATATCATCTATGAAATCCATCACCTCTGCAAATGACGTAGGTTGTATAGCTGCATCACGAGCACCCTGATAATCATACGTGCAAACAACACCACAAGTGCCACAATGGTGGGGTGGAGCTCGAGGCCTACACGTCTCCTCCACACCAGGCTCTACTAGAGGACTCACACACTGTAAAATGGTCTAGGTGAGTGAGCCAATTGATTTCATTGTGTCCACCTCTACACTGTCCTTAACAATGGAAGGAAAAATGACATGCTCCACCATGGGTCTGCCCAAGGCTCTCGGTGCCAACTGTGGATTACGTCATGCAACAAGTCTATCGTGTGTGGAGCCCCCACCTCTACCCTGAAAGTCTAAGATGTCAAAATAGTTTGGCATTTTATTGAGGACAAACTCGCAATAGAGTTTCCTCAAAAAGTATTGCAGCACCTCATGGTTATTGCATGGAGGTTGGTCAAGTAGAATCCATCACCGCTCCCAAAATTTGTTTCTAAATAAATCATGGTGGCACCAATGGATGGGGAACCTCCTACATACATGGGACAGAGTATCATTGGCTTTTGGGTCTTTAAATAGGGCACACAACTCGGCTTTGCTAATTTTTAGTTTTTTGACATCTGCATATGCAAACTATTAGCATAAAATTGCCTCATCTCATCTCTCGTAGTTGACCAAAAATTCATTTGCTCGCTCATTTCTCCTACATGAGTTAAAATTGACTTCAATGATTCAAAAATCCCTCTCCTATAAGGATGGATTTCCGCATGCTCAGTTAATCTTGCAATTAATGTTGAATGTCTTTTTTATTGTTTTCAATTTGATTTTGAATATTTTCTTGTGTTCCTTGAGGATGCCTATGAATTGATGGAGGGGTTTCAGGTTGTTCTTGTATAGGAGGCTCTTGATGAGGGGGTGATTGTGAATTCTCAATGTTTTGAGGTGGAGATTCATTCCCTGAGAATTAGAACAAAGTTTTATTATAAAAATCTATTTAAAGATGCATTCCCAATCAAATTCGAAATAAATAGAATAAAAATACACACCTCTTTGCAATCTTCGACCTCTTCGACATGTTGGCGGAATTCTCGTGGAAAATGGCAAGCTAAGGATGCAAATAATGGAGGAGATTTGGCGAGCGTGAGTTGCAGACTTGAAATCTTTCTTCTCAAGCTGTGGGTTGAAGACAAAATGAGGGTTCCAAACCCGACTTTTGCATTTTATGTCTAGAAATACATTTGGCGCACACCAAATGTATTTTTAGACATTTGGTGTGTGCCAAAGGCCTTATTTCGAGGTTTTTTGATCATTTTTTCAATTTGGCAACTAAATTGTGTCACAGATTGGTGCACTTACCCATGAAGCATACCTTGAAGGATTTGAAAGTGGTTTATGGTGAGCCTATCCCTATATTATGTGATAATACAAGTGCAATTAATATTTCCAAGAATTTAGTAATGCATTCAAGGACTAAACACATCTCTATCTGGTATCAATTTCTAAGAGAGAAGATTGTGAAGCATGAAGTCAAAATGTTGTATGTGCCTACCAAGGATCAAATTTTATATATCTTCATTAAGGAACTTTCAAAGGATACTTTTGAGTATCTCCATTAGAATTTAGGGGTTATTGGCCCTCCCTATTATAAATAGGTGCATAGATGGTGCATCTATATAGTGATAAAAATTCATATCATATCCTTTTCTCTTGAATTGATGTGTGCTACCACTCAAGGGGAGCTAGTAGTAAGGAGGAGTTTGGTATAAATGTGTAGATATTATGCATGTATAAGAAAAGGTATATTTGGTCAAAGGGGGATTATGTGTTGATACTTCAATAGATCTATTTCCTTTGTCCTTGAAGATAGAGAATGCCCTATTGTTTTGTGCAAATATGTATGGCCCTTTGTCCTTTGTGTCAAAGGGGGAGAGCGAGCAGGTGTGTTTCCATCAATTCCAAGGGGGGAGATTTTTGGTAGTTGTTTTCATTGATGCCAACACTGATTTTTGGTTGTCTTTGATGCCAACACTTGGTGAGATTTCTACACATGTTTGTGAGATTGTTGGAAGTGGTTGATGAGAACACTTGGTGAATTATTTGTGGTTGTCATGTTATCAAAACTTGAGGAGTAAGGCAAAGACTGATTGTTGGTTATCTTTGATGTCAACACTTGGTGGGATTGATACACATGTTTGTGAGATTGTTGGTAGTTGTTGATGTCAAAACTTGATGAAGATTTTTATATGTTTGATAGTGGTTGTCATTGATGTCAATGCTTGAGAAGTAAGGGATATTTTTGTAGTGATTTCTCCTTGGAGTTAGTTGTCATTGTCGATAATATTCAGTTTAAGCTAACATTGATGTATGATGGTATTTGTTGAAGTTCATGGTTGGATGTCATGCTAGCAGAGTTGTTTTAATAATGATATATTAATGTGAGGATTTGAAGAATTATAAGTATTGTTGACACTAGAAAAATGTTGATGATGGTCTACAGTTGTCTTAAGCTCTCTCCTAATTTTCCTAATGAAGCATGTTCTTCTAGAGGAAAGTCCTGGCCTCCACAAGTTGCTTAAGTGGTTTATTCTTAGAAGTTGCATTGAAGTTTATTTCAAAGAATACTTTTCATTCCTCCATTGTTGAAGATATAGTCTTGTAGTTTGGGATTCAAATTTAGTGTTGTGGATGTTTCACTCCTATCTTTTAGGTCATTCGTGTTTTCGAGAGGTTTCTATGTTACACAAGGTTGACAGTGTTGTTGGTTGTCCAGATTGGTCAAGGAAATACTTCATATTTATCTACATTGATGGCTGCACTCTTGCAACTTGGTGAATATGTTCTCAAAATTTATCAACTGTCTTAGTTCTAGTTTCACCTGTTAATTATTCCACAAATTGATCTATTAATATTATATTTTTTTATTACGTTTTCTTTGCTTCTTGAATGAAATATTTTGTTCTTCCTTGCTTGGTTTGTGGTGGTTGTTTGTGGCATTATAGTATGAAATAATTGGTTAATTTTTTTTTTTTGGATGTTCATGGAATATCCCCATGTGATCAATAGAATGTTGATTGGCCTCTTTAGTGTTGCATTGTGTCTTGAGTTGGATTTTTGGGTTATTTGTAGATATCTGGAAAATGTGGCTTGTTTTCTTGCTTGTGATGTATGCTTGGGGGTATGTGCCAACATTTGAAAATGTGTTAAGTTATATTCAGGTCCTGACCTATCCTAGTTATAACTATTTTGAGAAAATTCAATTGAAAGTATGTTTTTGGGTCAGCTATTTATGCACTTCAAAGTTTCATATATATGTTTCTATGTTGCCAAAAAGTGTAGCCTTGACACTTATCACTCATTTCGTCCTTTCTTATGGATTTTGGACCCCTTTTTACCCCTTTTCAAGCCTTTTTCAAAGTATTGTAAGATGTTGTAAAAAACTCTCACACTTGCTTTTCATCAACAAATCAACCCTTTCTTATGGCATAATGACCCCTTAATGCACTTCCATGTCCTACTTTAGTGTGTTTCAGAGGAAAATCCCGACAAGCATCATTAATCATATTTTAGTCCTTGACAACCACTCAAAATTGCTTAGGTGGACTAAGTCACCACCTTGGGCGACTTAGTCCCATGTGGCATAAAAATAAAAAATTAACTCAAAATTTCTAGTGAGATTTTGTCTTCTAATCCCTAAGGTCGGCTTGTGAGGTTGTATTTTTAGGGAAATTAGGGTACAACATGTATAAATAAGGGTTTTTCCCCTCATTTTCACTCTAATTCTTCTAATTCTACACCTCCTCACTCACAGCTCATTCTTCTCAAGCACTCATCTCTTCTCAAGCAAGCTAGAGTTTGAGCATTTTAAGTCATCAAGGCATCTATCCAAAGCATTCAAGGGTTGAATCTTCATCTATTGCAGAAAAAATTCAAGATAAATCATCATGGAAAGGCATTAACTTTATTTTTTCATGCTTCATTACATCATATATCTATTTTAGTTTAATTACTCAAAAGGGGGTTGACCAAGGCAAACCCCCAATCCCTAACAATCAACAAGTGTTCCCTCTTTATGTGATTTGTAGGTCTTGTGTGCAGATTTGACAAAGAAAAAAGGTGAAAAATTATTCAATAATTTTTCAAATCCCTTCAAGGTGGTCAAAACCCTAAAAGAGACTTGAAGAACACTTGTAGACCAGATTCTTCAGTTTCAGATTAGGAAACTTGTTAGGAGAAAAAGTGCAGATCAAGGACTAAAAAGTGCACTTTCAGATTTCCCAAAACCTGTAAGTGGACTAAGTCACCATTAGTGGCGACTTAGTCCCATTGCTAGACTTGAAAAGGATTTTCTGTAGATTTGAGTACCCTTTTGTCAGAAATTGGACTAAGTCACCTAGATTGGATCATGTGTCCTAGTCACCATCAACAACAAATTCTGAAGGTTTCCAGAGCCTCTTTGCATCACATTCCATTTCCAAGTGCACCTCTTCAGTTTTATTCATTTCTGTAATCATTTGCTTATGTTTCTTAGGTCATTCAGTTTATGTTTGCATATCTGAATGTGTTTTCAAGCATAGTTGCATTTTCTAGAATTAAAATTAATAATTAGTCTCTTTTATCATTTCTTATCATTTAGTGCATTCCATATCACACACCGCACACTCTTAAGCCCATAACCTTGATTGAACACCAATAATAACTAAGCATGAAAGAGGCATTGTACCAACCAACTCCTAGGTGGAAAAACTTAGGGGCCTATTGGGGAATCCTCTTTCCCTTATATTTTATTTTTGGTGGTTCATTTTGGTGAACCCAACCTTCAAATACCCTTGCTCTCTAGTTTAGAGTCCTTCCTTGTCCTAGAATTAGCTTGCATTGCATGTTGCATTAGTCAAGTTGCATTCTAGGGTTTATATACTTTGCATTCATGAAAGTACATATAGGTTTGTTTTTTGCATCTTACAACATTAATTTTTTTGAAAATTTTCATTTTCATTTTAGCTTTGCATATTACAATACATAAACCATCCACATCCATCAAAATATTATCAAAATTCTCAAAAAAATCACCAAGTGGACTAAGTCGCCACGTTGGGTGACTTAGTCCCTTTAGGGCCTTGAAACTGCCTTTTATAGAGTTGAAAACCCTATTTTTAAGCTTATGTTTTGTGCCAGTAACTATCTATATCCATTATTTGTGTTTTTGTTACATGGATTTAATTAAAACTAGCTTAAATTAGCTCATTTCATGCATTGCTTAGTTTCAATTTTTCATAAACTACATTTCCTTTTCAGATCGTTGCATAGTGTAATCAGAAAATTATCTTGTTTCCCCTCTAAAAAATCACATTTCAACATTTCACTTTAAATTATTTCATTGCACTTTAGTTTCTTCTTTTCTTATAGCATGTTTTCTTTTAAGAGATGTGGCTTTGATTTGGTTTCAAATGGATTGCATAAATACAACATCCCTTCTTATGAGTTCAATGTCTATTACAATAATGAATTCATTAAAGAACATGGTAATTACCAAACCACTGACACAATTCTTAACATTACATTACCCCTTGATAAGGATTCTAGTGTAGACAATCATAACAATCATCCTCCTGCTTCTCCCTATACCTCTCCTATTAGTGTCAAATGGATCTTGGTGAAAGAAACTACAAGCATTGAGGGTCTTGATTTTCCCTCTCCCCATCCCCCTTCTAGAGACACTAAACAAAAAATTGATGACATCATAAACACATTTCTCAACATTTCCTCCCCTAGTCTCCCTACCCATGATGATCATGATTTCCCTTCTTTTAATATCCCTCCTTGATGCAAAGAGGACATGTTGGTGTTAGAAGAACCTTCTCCTAAGATTCATGACTCTTGACCCTCCCTTCCCTAATGCTCCTACCATTTGGAACAATCTATTTAAAAATCATAGTGCTCCTTCTCTTGATGCCTCCGCTACTTGTGATGAAGCTAGTGGTGACCATATTACAAGCTCTCATACTAGGGTATGTATTATGGAACAAGCACACGAGGCCTTAGAAAAACAAGATAATCAAATAGAACCCGCTCCTAATAATCCCACCATTGATAATCCCACCATTCATCATTCCCCTCCTTGTGATGAAGTCATTTTCAAAGAACCAAAACTTGAATGTCACGAACATGAGACTTGTAATTCTCCTAAAAAATCTCCTCCTAGAGCGTATATCATGATGCAAGACAAGGATAAGGGTGATCCCACAAAGCTAGTTTACAATTTCTAAGAGGAACTGATTTTTGCTGAAATCACATATTTTTGGAAAATATAATGATTTAAGCCTTTAAAAGTTCCATTTTAAGGATTCCAATTGAAGAGGGTTTGATCAAACCACCTTAGATCAAACCCCCTTGGATACAACCTCTCTAGTTTTAAACCATACCTATAAATGAGTCTCCTTTGCACCTATCAAAATGTTGATAAAAAATCACTTTTGATTTACCTTTTGGGGGATCAAATGAATTCATTTAAAATTTATTTGAAATGATTATGGTAGTCCTCAAAATGAGACATTCCATGAATATATTTTTAGTATGTTTTGGTTTTATTATGTATGTGTTTTTTCAGTTTGATTAAACATAGGTTTTTCACCGAAAATCAATCTCTCTATTTTGCACATGTGGAAAAATAGAAAATTATCAAAATATATATTTTTTAAATATGTTTGTGCTGGGTATTGATGTCCTTGATCCATTAAAAAACATAAATTTGAATTTCAATACATATGGAAAAAGTTATGTTGTATACAGTCTGCCTATGTCTGAATTGTAATTGGTTTGACTTTGAAACTCTATTAAGGAAAAAGTATTCAATAAAAAACTATGAGACCAAATGAAAGTGCTAGATATCATAGTTAAAAATCTAAATTCGAAAAAATTAGAATTTAATCCTTCATAGAAAAAAAGGTATGTTGTATACGGTGAGCGTCACTTTTTAAAAATGTTGTTTTCTAAAAATTACTAGTTTTCGTGGGAGATGGAAAAAGAAGTGCATTCTTATTCCAAAATTTTTGAAAAAAATATTTTTAGAATCTACAGACAAAATGTGATGAGACTCTAGTTTGCATCATCTTCAAATTCCTCACGGTTTAGCCACTATAGGTGCCAAATGTGAAGATTTAGTTAAAAGTAATAATTTCAGTGTCCAGTTTGGCCAAAAATTGTAAACCATTATTGTGGGATCACCCATAACATCGACCATAATAATGTTATTTCCTTAGAAGAATATGATGAGGAAACATTAGCCTCTCACTCACTCAAGGATGTTAATATTATTCAACCTCAACTCATCCTTTACCAACCCTCACACAAACAAAAAACTCAAAACCAACCCAAAATCATCCTCTATCCTCCTTCCAACAAACCTCAACCTTCATCTAAACTTGAACTTATCCTCTACCCACCTAAAACCAATGTGTCACAGCAGCCGAGTTATAATACCATTGCTCACACACATTACACAAGAAACAACCCACACTCACAACAACCAACCTCAACTTCCTTACCTTTATCTCCTCCCATTCTTTATGCCACCCCTCATTTAAATTCATACATTAGGGAGTATGATCTTGTCAGCCAAATTAAGAATACTCCTTCCAAGATCTCATTATGGGACCTTATTCAAGCCTCCCCTCAATATCACAGCATGATGCAAAAAGCCTTGCAAAAAATTCCTATCCCTTTTAATGTGCAAACCAATGACATAACAGCTATGGTTCAAGGCTTAAAGGTTGATATTATTTTCCACCAAAGTGAGCTCACTCCTTTGGAAGTGCAAAAACAATTTGAAGCTTTCATGATCATATCTCAATACCAATGCATAGGCATCAAGATAAACCTTGTTGATAATGGCACTATTGTTAATGTGTGTAGTGTCAATCTCTTGGCTAGGATCCATATTGATAAATCAAGCATTCAACCTACCTCTTTATCTATCAATGGATTTGATTGTGTAGGGAAAAAACTGCTTGCTGTGATCACTTTGCCTCTTATAGTTGGAATGGACACATTAGACATACCGATCCATGTTATGCCACAAGATGTTTCATATAATCTCATTTTAGGTAAGCCATGGATTCATGCAATGAATTAGGTGCCTTCTACTCTTCATAATAAGATGAAGTACATCTATAACAAAAAAGTGTACATGTTTGATGTCGATCTTAAGCCATTTAGTGTCTTACAACTTGAGAAAAAAAATCCAAACCCTTCAACACTTTAACACCCACCAAACAAGTGGAACCCATACAACAAACACCGTTAGATGATGATTGGGGTTCCTTAGACTTCACATCTCCTTGACTAGGAGAATCCAATATCATACAAAAAGACTCTAAAAAGGGAACCACAATCTTGTCACCATAAGACTTGGTCGATCCTTCAAAAGCATCAACCTCAACCAATTTAGACAAAGAAACAAACAACAAATACAAAATTGATCTAAAAGCACTGAAAAAGCTTTATGGAAAAGGTTATGAGCTTATGAAACAACTTGGCTATAGTGGCAAAGGATGTGGTGCTAGTGAACAAGGTATCTGCACCCCTATTGAGCCTAACACACAAACAACAAATCACGGTCTTGGTTTTTTTCCTTTCATCAAAATCATCAAGCCTTCCTCCAACATCAACACTATCCCAAAACATTCTTCTACACCACCTTCAACACTAGTGCATCCTAAACTGATGGACACTAGCAATCTCCCAAGTGTTCTTTTGCATTGATCAAAACAAACAAAGAAACCTTTGCTTAATGCTAATGTCATCTCGCAACCCCTTCATGATTTAGATTTTACACACTCCTCCAAAGGAGTGTAAAAAATCTCACAATCTCTAGAGCCTTCCGTAGGTATGACATCTTGTCCTAAGCAAGAAACTTCTTTATTACAAATTAAAGGAACACTTTCTACCTTCGATCAAGAGGGTATCTTCTTGAGACTCCTCCAATATCACTTGATATCCCTTCCTCTTTGAACTCGAAAGAAATTCTTTTACCAAAAATTGTTTTTCTCTTATCACTGAGTCCATGATTATTCTGCTAATGAATGTAGGGCCTTGAGTAGAAAAATCCAACATCTTAAGGATCTTGGTGCTCTCCCTTATGTGGGGGTACCTCATTCCTCTAATTGATACTACATTTTCACTCAACCTTGCATCTTCTCCCTCCTTTTGACTCACTCTTGTCCTGCACTAAGTGGTGGCAAGGGGTTAGGTAGCCTTGTCTTTGTATTTCACTTGTTGTTGTCTCTTTTGACTAGTCGTTAAACTTTCATGAACATATAAGAGCAAGCTTGGGATGTGGATGAAATTTCTTAAGTTGACTCGCTTGTGAAATACTCTCCCTTTTCATGACGTAGCTTATCAAAAACATATGACTTGGCATAGGGCTTTTCAAACAAGCTCTCATGTCCAATCCTTCTTCTACTTTAAATCAATTGCTCACAACAATGCTATTGGAAATTGCTTTAAAGTGGGGGCATACTTCAACACTCACATTTCACCATGTGATTTTCCTTTTCTTGTGATTCCCTATTTTCGAAACATTAGGTACAATGTTTCTCAGGATGAGACATTTTCACTTTTCCTCTCTTGGAAAAAAGATAAGAAATTTGCACTTTTCCTCTCTTGAAAATAGGATGAGACCATTTTCATTTTTCCTCTCTTGAAGACATTAAAATTGATGTTCCTTAAGATGAGACATTGTACGAACTAAGCAAAATTCCTTTAAACAATCCTTACACCATCATTTGAAAACATCGTTTGCTTTTGTGGTGCCTTATCAAAGTTACCAGGAGGTATAACTTTGGTATGGTTAAGCGGGAAGCCCAAATAGCGGCATGAATTTTCCCATAGCCACCTTTGTGTATGTGAGTGCATACCAGTTGAGTGTATGTTTCTTACCTTTTGGGCCTGCTCACCTAGCGGAAAACCAAGAGTTTAGTCACCTTAGAGTGAGTACATCTTTCTTTTTGGAAAAACAACATAAATTTGATCCACACATAGATGGATAAATGGTCGAAGCTTGATCCAACTCTTTTTACCTTTCATTCATTGCTTCCTTCTAGTTCTTTCCATTGCATGATCATGTATCTTGTTTTGATGCATATCATTCACCCTTGAATGTGTCTCCTTGCATGTATGTCGATTTGACTTAGAATCTTGAACCCTAGGGGCTTGAATGCCTTCTTCATCTTCATCATTCATCACCATCTACATTGGTATACTTTAGTGTGAATTTGAAGCAATTTCATCCTCTCACTAAAGTGGGGGCCAAAATGTGTCACCAAAAAGTGCAACCTTGACACTTTTCACTCATTTGGGCCTTTCCTATGGATTTTAGACCTCTTTTTACCCCTTTCCACGCCTTTTTTTTAAAAGTGTTGTAAGATGTTGTAACAAACTCTCACACTTTCCTAGGCTTTTCATCAACAAATCAACCCTTTCTTATGACATAATGACCCCTTAATGCACTTATCATTCCTACTTTAGTGTGTTTAGAAGGAAAATCCTGACAAGCATCATTAATCATATTTTAATCCTTGAAAACCACTCAAAATTTCCCAGGTGGACTAAGTCACCACCTTGGGTGACTTAGTCCCATGTGGCATAAAAAAAAATTATGGTAGGATTTTATCTTCTAAACCCTAAGGTCGGCTTGTGAGGTTGTATTTTCGAGGAAACTAGGGAAAAATATGTATAAATAAGGGTTTTTCCCCTCATTTTCACCCTAATTCTTCTAATTCTACACATCCTAACTCACACTTCATTCTTCTCAAGCACTCATCTCTTCTCAAGCAAGCTAGGGTTTGAGCATTCTAAGTCATCAAGGCATCTATCCAAAGCATTCAAGGGTTGAATCTTCATCTATTTCTTCATATATTGAAGATCAACCATCATGGCGAGGTATTAACTCCATTTTTTAATGCTTTATTACATCATATCTCTATTTTGGTTGAATTACTTAAAAGGGGTTTGACCAAGGCAAACCCCCAATCCCTAAAAATCAACAAGTTTTCCCTCTTTATGTGATTTTTAGGTCTTATGTGTAGATTTGGAAAAGAACAAAGGTGGAAAAGAATTAAATAATTTTTCAAAGAGCTTCAAGGTGTTCAAAACCCTAAAAGATACTTGGAGAACACTTGCAGACCAGATTCTTCAGTTTCGGATTTGAAAACTTGTCAGAAGTAGAAGATTAGATCAAGGAGTATAGAGTGCACTTTTTGTAGATTTGAGTACCCTTTTGTCGCAAACTGGTTTCGATAGAGTTTCTTAGAAACTGGACTAAGTCACCCAGATTGGATCATGTGTCCTAGTCAGCATCAATAGAAAATTCTAAAGGTCTCCAGAGCCTCTCTGCATCACATTCCATTTCCAAGTGTACCTCTTAAATTTTTTTCATTTATGTAATCATTTGCTTATGTTTCTTAGGTCATTCAGTTTATGTTTGTATATCTCAATGTGTTTTCAAGCATAGTTGCATTTTCTAGAATTAGCATTAATAATTGGTCTCTTTTATCATTTCTTAGAATTTAGGGCATTCCATATCACACACCACACACCCTTAAGCCCCTAACCTTGAATGAACACCGAGAATAACTAAGTGTGAAAGAGGCATTGTACCAACCAACTCCTAGGTGGAAAACCCTATGGGCCTATTGGGGAATCCTCTTTCCCTTATATTTCATTTTTGGTGGTTCAATTTCCTTGATGCCAACTTAGATTGATGTGCACCAATGTGTGATTTTTTTGGATCACATTGGAAGTTGGATTAAGCTTGTTTTTGGTCCTCTCTATTCCTAGGATAGGACCGCATTGTGCTTTGGTAGCTAACTTGTTGAATTCGTTGTTTATCTATATCTTGACCGACCTAATTGAAGTTTTGAAGTGTTGCGATGGATATAAATGCAATAATTTTTTGGATGCAACAAAGTGAATAAGTGTAAAAGTATTCAAATAAGAAAGTGTGGATTGTATTTGAAGATCTCATAGAAGAAGTATGAAAGTGTGAAATATAGAATTAGATGTTTTGTAACACTTCAGATAGCAGAGTGTTATGTTGACAAATATTGTAATATTTGTGTAAATATTTGTATCTTATTCTAAGATAGAAAATCTCACCAGGTCCTTGTATCTTTCCCTTGAAGTTGTGCTAGCTTAAATTCAACAATTGATTTGTATCTTTCTCTAAGATAGTGTTCCTTAGTTTGCAAGTCCTTTTTGGCAGTGAGCATTTATATTGTGAGTTAACTCTCACTGTGGTTTTCCCTCATTAGGTTTTCCATATAAATCTAATGTCATCTTGTGGATGTGTTTTCTTGTCTCTTTTATCATTTGTACTGATATGATTAAAGTTAGAACCACTATATCCATGATTTTTAAAGTTGATGAAGCTTTATAAGTATACTATATCCTTCTCTACTACTATTCTATTTAAGGGTTTTGATTTGGTTAAGTGTCAAAAATTTCAAGTTTTGGAATGGATTAACTTTTTGAGTAGACTGATTCACCCCCCCTCTCAATCTTTGGGTGTGTTCAACACAAATATCCAATGAAAAGAGAGTTAGTTCTTTATATAATATTTTCTTCCTAAGCTAGGATTATTTGATTTTTTTTGGTAGAAACAAATTTATAATCCAAGAAAGTAGTTTAATTTTCAAAATTCCGTTGATTTTCAAGCTTCTCTTTCTACTCTTTAGAAATATATTTTTTTGGTATTAAGAAAATTCTCAACTACTAGATTACCACACACTTTTCTTTTCCTAGTAGATTTCAAAAATTCTCTTAAAAATTGGTTGTAAACATTTTTATTACTCCTTTTTTGGTTTCCTTTAAAATAATCTTATTTATATATTGAAATGTTTCTTAAATAATTTATCTTAGCTTCCAATGAAGGACATTGATGATTTCATCATGTTTCTTAGGAATTTTTCCATCTTGGCCACAATGTTGGTGGCTTAGAATTTCACTTAACTAATCAACAAGGTATTGACCTATGTGATAAATGTATTCTTAGGTATCGTAATGGAATTGAAGTGTACAAAATTATCATTCAAAATTATATTAATTTAGGTGTGACTTCTCAACAAATTCTTGGAAAGGGCTAGATCTTCGTACTCTCTACACCATGTGAGAACCAATTTATATTCAAAGAAATATTATCATTAAATGTATTTAAAAATAAGATAAGGCTATTAATCCTTGGATTCTTTGGGTGAAAACTAATTTTCACAATGGCCTTTTAATCAATTAATACCCTTTTTTGTGGTCTCATGTTATATTATCAATATTGTCAAAGTTTCATGCATCCATGCCTTAGATTTATTCAAATGAGGTATTATTATATTTTTAGATTTGATTAATAGAGCTCCACCAATATTTTTGTTTTTTGGAAAAATATTAAAAGTAAATTTTATGCTATCTAATCAGGACCATGAGACCTTTTAAACTATTTTTTATTCCTCCCTAGATGAATAAAAATAGGGATAAATATTTGAATCCTTAGTCAAGGAAGATTGGAAATAATATCATGATATACTATTTCATAATTATAATCCTTGTAAAGGATATTTCTTTCCTTATCCTCATCTTCCTATGGTTGGTTATTCAAAACATGATTTGTAGCTTTATTCTTCTCTTGATACTTGCAATCACCTATTCAAGGTTATCTAGTTAGATATTCTTGAGTATAAATTGGCCTAGATTTTCTTATGTATTAGATTTCAAGGTATTTCACTTGATTCTCAACATATTTGTAATTTCTTAATCCCTATTGTGCATCTTATGGATAATTAGAGACACCTAAGCATCAATTTAAATTTTTCACTAGAGCTTAGAAATATTAGAAAATTGGATTAATGAATTTTAGGCATTCAAGGCCTAATTGTGTTTTGTTGCATATGTGTTAGTTGAAGTATTTTATAACTTTCAATTCTACCCAAATTTTGCATGCTTTTAGGTTGGAAGTTTTTGTTAGAATTTGGAAAGTTAATATAAGGTTTTTTTAGTATGCTCAAATGTTGTTCATTTCTTTTTGTATACTAAAGCTATGATTTTATCTAATGTGTTTGTGTAGATTTAGGTGGAAGAAAAAAAAATTATACTTGAAGTGTCACATTTGTAGGATCTTCAAGATCATTGTGGTAATGATCTATGTATTAATTCTATATTTTCACCTATTTCCTCTTTCCTCCTCAAGAATGCTGGTGAGGTCATAGTTAATCTACTAGAAGAGATTGTGGTTGCTAGTCCCATTACTCTTGTCCACTAGGAGATAGAAATAATGCTACCAATATTCAGTATCAACATTTAATGCCACCTTATAGGGGGTCATGCTACCTGATTCCTGCAGTCCAAAAAAAAAAAACATTCAATGCCACCTTTGACCTATTCTAAATGACATGGTTCTCCTAGTTATAGAAACTAAAACAAGTTCCTTCAACTTGACCTAACCATCTCTCTAGTTCATGCTCAAAAACCTTTATAGTACACTCTTAAGGATGAGGTTGCTTTCATTGGCTAGGATTTGATTGATGATAATCCTATCCATAGTAATATTTATAGAAAAAAAGATGATACATACTTGATGGACTACTAGTATTTAATTAGCTAGATTATTTTTTATGTTATGTTTAAGATTGACCCTTTGAATTCCTTTTTTTGGACTTGATCCCACATAGACTTTGAGGATGTGTCTTTTTTCACTTGTCTTCTTTTTTGAATACTATACTACTAACATTTTGATTATTTTTCAAAATTAAATGGACTTATTCAGTAAAAATATTGTTTAGTTATGTTTATTTAGTAATTATAATTTTTAATTTTAATTATATTGTTATCTTCTTAATAATAGTTAATACTAAAAATTAATAATCAGATTGTTTACCAACTAAAATAATTTAAACTAAAAATCAATCATCTTCAAATCAATCCAAATAATGTAAATACAAAATTTATTTACACTACAATACTTTGATGATGTTTGTATATTTTACTGCTAGCAATTTTCCTTACATTATATTGATATCTCATTTATAATGATATTTTGTATATCCATTCTTCATTTTTTCAACTTAATTATTGTTGGGAAAATGTGTCTCAACCTTGCAATTACATAAGGTATTGTTGATAAGTGACAAGGGGTATGGCGGGGGGGGGGTACCCCTCGTGAGGGTCCGAGGGGAAGATCCCCCCAATGGGGGGTCTGGGGCCTATGCCTTGGTGAGAGCTTGAGGATAGCATCCACGAAAGGAATATTTTATGTATATTTTATTATTTTAAATTTGGACTATTCATTATTAGGTATCAGATCAGACAACCGATATTTTGTTGGCTTGAATTTCCCTAGAGGTAACCCTATTTTATGAGGGCATTGTATGATGGTTGTGTATTGTGATATATTCTGAGAATTTGATAGTGGTCATGTTGCCTCTAGTTCTTTGGTTGGTGATACTCCTGTGAGAAGCTTGCTTTGCAAGTATATTGTAATCTGTATGATTTTTGAATAATATATTGAGTGACTTTTGGAGTGTGGAGTCTTTCTCCCAAAATATTTTTCTCCATGTAAATCACTATGTTGTGGTATGCATAATATTTATGTGTATTTATGTTTCAGTTTATGTAACTATTATAAAGAAGATAAAGGTTTACATTTTTCTCCTCTTAAGATTAGTGTAGGAAGTTGTTATGTTACCTTGGCTTCCTTATGTAAATTCTTCACAAATTTTATGAATATTTATTTCAATTTAATTTAAAATTATAATATTAAATATTCATTCACCAACCTTGAAGGCTTGTATGTTTATATAATAATTTTTATGTTTTTTATACGTAAGAGGTAAGTTTTATGTCATTGCACGAATTTAGCCTAGACCGCATCAGGTGAGATCACAATTAAGGGATCTCATCCCCATAGATTCAAGATTACATCTATTTTATTCAAAAGAATGCCCTTTTCATAAGGGGGCATCAAAAAGACAACCCGAAATGGGCAATAAAAATACCCTAAGACACACCCAAAAAAAACAAAGTTAACTTGATGTAATCCTAGAGTTACCTAGATTGGAGATTTATTTTCTTGACCACTATTGGCCCCCTTCAAGGCCGATCTGAACACCATGTGGTGTTCTCTCAAGGAGTATTTTTTTCTTCTTGACCTCAGTCCACTTTGACTCCAATGGAGAGGATTACAATGAATTAGAATTGTGGATGCTAAATCAACAAAAGCTTAAACTATCCCACATATTAGCATAGTTAGTGATTCAAAGCAAAGCCAAGATAACATACCTATGAAATACTACAACATGCTTCATAATGCAATCAAATCAACAAAATATTAAATGGACCAAATGAAAGCATGAAAAGAACCATAGTGCATAACTATCCCATAGTGGATTGGTGCACCTTTGATATGAAAAGGAGCCCTTTCCAAATCCTTGATAAGCTTCAAGATGACAATGAACAAGAGATCCAAGACGATGAACTCAAAATTCCTATAATAAGAATACTTAAATTGTGGATGATTTTGAAGTAGAAGTGCCATGAATCTATAGGTTGAAGGTTGGAAGATTGAAGGATTTGGATGAATGTGGGACAAAAGACCAACCAATGAGAGAAGGCCACTTGTCCAAATGTGATTGGAGGAGGAATGAGCACATTTTGGAGATTGTGCAAGTAAATGAAGTTAGGTGGGTTTGAAATTTGAAAAAAGGCTTTAAATGCATATGGTTGGGAGATTTTGGGGGGAAATTTGTTCGGACAAGAAAGTTAAAAAAATGGAGTTAATGAGGGAATGTTCCTTGGGAATATGCCTTGTGAGGGAAAATAGAGATAATTAAATAATTAATTAAAATGCATTTCATGTGCAAGTTGCAAAAGCTAGAGAAAAGAGGATTAGTGGTAGGAGTTAATCTGGATTTGATTAACTTAGATGGAGGTTAGTTTATATGCCACTTTATTTATATATTTTAGGTTTATCTAAATCAAAATGAGAGGGATATGAATAGTAGTAATTATATTCAATAAATTTTGGTTTATTCAATTAAATGAAGAACATTAGGAATTTAATTAAATAACTTTGATTTACTTAATTGAATGAGGAACATTAGAAATTTAATTAAATAAATTTGATTTACTTAATTAAATGAAGAACATTAGATGCATGATGTCAATTTGCATGTCTACATTTTGGCCCTCTTTGAAGCAATGTACCTATTGCATTGATTCAAAGAATGATGTCATCGAGATCGAAATTAATTTTTTTTTTGATTTTTTTGGATGCCCCAATGGAAAGACGTATGTTTGTATATTTCCCCCTCGAAAGATTGAGCGAAAATTTTAATTTGAGGGTCAATTTCATGACAAACAGGTTGAAGATGGATGTACAGATCATTAGACTAACAAATCTATATGATGATGATGATGCAAATGAGATGTTTGTAAGATGCTTAGAATAACAAATTTTAATTATCTTAAACAAATTAAATGATGATGCAATGCATATGAGATGGATGAGACAAATGATGTTGTCCTATGATGATATGGCATGATTATGAAGGATGAGAGTGCAGATGTTTTATGAATGTAGGATGGATGCATTGATGACATGATACTATGTTAACGTAAAAGAGGATAGAAGAATGAGAGGGATCAACCTTTGAATCCAAGAAGTTTCAGAAGTCCAACAAGTCTATGAGTCATTGAGACTTTATTAGATATGATAATGAATGATGATGATATATTTCTTATCCATGGATGGGAGAAATAAAGAGCATAACTTTCCTTATGTTTGATAACATACATAGGTACAATGCATCAAGGTATAAACAACCAAGATGGTGTTGCACCTAGTGTGATGGACTTTGACTCAACAATCAGATAGGAGTACTCTTGTTCACACCTGACATATGAAACCTTATTCATAATTTTGTTCAAATATTCTAAACATCTTAGACCAAAACATAGAAAAACAAGCCTTCCTATGTGGTCAACAAGACATCTAAAACACCTTCCCTACAAACCAAACAAATCAGGCATGAACAAGTTATATTACAAGAACATCCAACAGGAATAGTAGATAAAAAGATAATGATCATTGCCCCATTCCTTTCTCTCTAAACCATTTTGATTAGGAATCATTGAGAGGTCACTGGAATGAGTGTAAAATAAGATAAGTCAAAAAGACAAAGATAAAATAAACAAACAAGCTAATGTTCTTCGTACCGCTAGCCAAGATTAAACTACGATGATGCTTGATATTGATGTCCATTGTAGGAAGGATGCATCCTAGGACATGTTGTGATAAGGTGATGATGAGATTTGACTGGATGATAAGCTATTGATACCAAGAGTTGACCAACTTGTTTACTTACTAACCTAGACTTGAGACTTTGATGATTTCACTTTTACTTTTAAACCTGCTAGACTTGCTTCCAACTGACTTACCAAAGGATGAAAATGACGATTGATTTATTATGAATGAGATTATTGTAGGTGAAAGTGAGATGAGATGGATGCACCATTTTGGGTTTTTTCAAATATTTGGATGTTTTTGGTGTTTTGAAATGTTTTGAGGCTGTTTTTAGGTTTTTTCGAGATTTTACAAAAGTTTTGATTTTTTGAATTTTTTTGATTTTTTGTTTTTTTTTGAGATTTTGACCAAGAGACTAACTTAAAGACCTATCTTAGGGGTCTCGGGAGATGATAAAAATATTAGCCTTGCCTATGTTATACAGGCAAAGACCACGTAGTTCGACTGACACATAATTGATTATTGATGAGATAGATGGACAAATGGATTGCCATTTTATTGTGACGAACACCTGAAGGACTGACCTAGGGTGTCTCAAGGGATGATCAAAGATCAACCTTGCGTACATTCAAGCTCAAAGACGACGTAGTTCAACAGGATGACTCTATTTTTTGATTTTTTGGATTTTGACATGTTTTAGATTTTTGATATTTTATAGATGTTTTTGGGATTTTTGAAGGATTTTTTGAATGATTTTGGATTTTTTGATTTTTTGATGTTTTTGGATTTTTTGATTTTAAGGAAGACTGCAAGAATATACACGAATCCAATCAGATGCAGGTACAAGAACATTCCCCTAGTGTGGTGCGATAGACTACTTCGATACTAGTAGGACAAATAGACCTTAGGAATATGCCAAGTAGTACTAGGGTGGATCATGATATGAACACATAATCAAGCTATGATGCATACACGAATGAGTGAATGGAAGGATCAATGGAATGCGATGGATGAATGGTAAGTGCACGGAATAAGCCGTGAAGATCTTGGTGGATGGAGAGTGCTTTATTTACACAAGGCACCTGTTTGCCAGGTTTTCACCAAGGTACTTGTCCAAAGTTCCATCGAAGTAGTTTTCACTAGAGGACGATTTTTTTCTTTACTTTTTTTAATCTTTTTTTTTATTTTTTTAGATTTTTAGATTTCTTGATTTTTTTGTATTTTTTGTTTTACCATTAAAAGATCAAGCATAATTTTTTTTGAGATGGGAGTTGTTCATGGGATCCTACAGAGGCTCATCTTCAAGTGTTGATAGTTGATATGCCCCTGACTTGTAGTTTTTTGTGATGATGAAGTGTCTCAACCAATTGGGTTCAAATTTTCCCTTGCTATTTGGAGTTGGCACATTCTTCTGATTCTCCTTCAGTACTAGCTCGCCGACTTGGAAGGTCCACCTCCTGATTTTCTTGTTGTAGATTTGTTTGAGGTGATTCTAATAGACTTGCAAGTGGTTTAAGGCACCCATACACCACTCATCTAGTAGTTCCAACTCATTTAGTCATGAGACCTGATATTCTTCGTCTGTTATGAGATTTTGTAGTGATATTCTTAAGGATGCTATCTCGATCTTGATGGGGAGTATGGCTTCTGATCCGTAGAGTAGGGAAAAGGAGGTGACACTTGTTGGTGTGCAGATGCTCATACGATAGGCCCATAAAGTGGGATTTAGTTGTAGATGCCATTCATGACTGATGTCATTGAGTATTTTCTTAAGGATTTTCAAGATGGTTTTATTGGTGACTTCTGCTTGGTCATTGCCTTGGGGATAATACGGAGTGGAAAAACGATGTTGGATGTTGAATTTTTGGAAAAGGTCATGAACATCTTGATTTTTGAAAGGTGTCCCATTATCTAAGATAATGGCTTGAGGGACACCATATCAACATATAAGGTAGTTCAAGATGAACTTGGATATTTCCTTTCCTGTTATGTAGGTCATGGGAATGGATTCAACCCACTTTGTGAAGTACTCCATGGTGGTGATGATGAATTTATGGCCATTGGATGAGGTGGGGGTGATTTTACCAATGGGATCGAGCCCCCACTATGAAAAGGGCCAAGGTGTGATAATGGGGTGGAGCTCCTGAGCTAGTGCATGGATGAGGTCCCCATGTTGGTGGCACTGTAAGCACCTTTTGACAAAGTCATGTGCTTCTCTTTCCATTGTAGGCCAATAGTATCCTGTCCTCAGCAGTTTCTTATCCAAAGTCATACCACTCAAGTGTTAACCACAAATGCCATTATGTACCTCAGTTAAAGTAGTTAGGGCTTCCTCGGTATTTAGGAAACATAATAGGCTCCCTTCGATGCTCCTACAATATAGGGTATCTCCTAAAATGATGAAATGAGATGAATTTTTGATAAAATATCTTTTGAGTTTTGGGGTTATGTCAGCAAGGAGGACTCCTATTCTTAGGTAGGTGTAAATTTCATGGTACTAGGGATCACCAAGACCAATGATTTCACACATGAATTCAGACTTTGGTACCTTGAATGTTGCTATGAGAAGCTGCTCTATGAGGAATTCCCATTTTGGGACGTTGTGCGGGATCTCTAGGAGTGATCTGATGGTTGTCATTGCATCTGCTACTCTGTTATTTGCTCTAGGTAGCTATTCAAATGTAATATTAATGAATGAATCCTTAAGGATCTCCACCAATTTCTTGTATGGAGTCAGATTGTTGTCCTTTGTTTGATATTCATTGTTTACTTGGTTGATTATGAGTTGTGAGTCTCCATATACCTTAAGAGCCATAATCTTCCACTGCATTGTAATCCTTAGCCCTATGACAAGAGCCTCATACTCTGTACGATGTTGTTTGTGCATGGGAATGATAGCTTGTAGGATTTGGGTATGCAATCTCCTTGTGGAGTGATCAAGAAGATTCCCACTCCTAACCCATGTTGTGTGTAGGATCCATCAAAATACATCTTGCAATGATTTTCTACGCTGAGGTTGAAGATTGATTCAGCAGGGAATTTTGAGACAAGTGGATTTTCTGCATATATAGGTTCCTCTATTAGTTGGTCTATGATTGCTTGTCCTTTGATGGATTTGCGTTCAACATAATCAATGTCATGCTCAATTAGGATCATAACCCACTTAGTCATTCATCTTGTGAGAGTTGCTTTGGAAAGTAGGTACTTGAGTGGATCTATTTTTGCAATGAGCTTGATCTGATTTGCTAGCATGTAATGTCTGAACTTCTGAGCTACAAACACGACTGCGAGACATTCTTTCTCAATAGATGTGTAAATTAGCTCATGTCTTACCATGGTCCTACTGATGTAATAAATTTCTCTCTCCCTTGCATTTTCATCATGTTGGGCTAAGAGAGTATTGAGGGTTGCTGTTGTTGCTGATATGTATAAGATTAATGGTTTTCCTAGAATTGGCGGTATTAGAACTAGTGGTGTGAGTAGGTATTCCTTGATTTTGTTGAATGCTTGGTCACATTTGTCATCTGATTTGTATGCTACCCCCTTGTGGAGTAGATGAGAATATGGGATTTTTTTTTCTACTAGATGTGCTATGAATCGTCGAATACACTGGAGTCTTCCTTGTAGGCCTCTTAGCTGCTTCAATGTCTTGGGTGCTTCCATTTCGTGGATTGCCTTGACTTTGGTGAGATCTACCTCGATTCCTCTCATTGAAACGATATACCCCAGGATTTTTCTCGATTGTACTCTGAAGACACATTTCTTTGGATTAAGTTAGACCTTGTATTTTTCCAACCTATCAAAAATGGAGCTCAGAGTTGATATGTGATCTCATCTTTTCCTTGATTTATCCAATATTTCATCCACATAATCTTCCACCATCTTATGAATCATGTCATGAAAGATGAATGTCATAGCCCTTTGGTATGTTTCTTCTGCATTCTTTAGGCCAAATGGCATCATATTCCAGTAGTATGTTCCCCATGGAAAAGTGGAAGATGTCTTGTGTTGGTCTTCTTTAGCTATCATGATCCAATTATATCTTGAGAACGCATCCATTAGTGATAGAATCTCATGTTCGGCCATCATAACCACAATCATATCAATTTTGGGAAGTGGAAAGTCATCCTTGGGACATGCTTTGTTCAAGTCTCTGAAATCCCTACAGATGCGGATGCCCCCAATATGTTTTGAAATAGGTACTAGGTTTGACACCCACTCTAGATAGTCAATTGGGCATATGAACCCTGCATCTAGGAGATTTTGCAATTCCATTTTGACTAGCAAGGCTATTTGGGGATACATTTTTCTTAGCTTTTGTCTCATAAGCTTCACTTTAGGGTATACAACTAAGTGATGCACTACCACCTTTGGATCAAGCCCAAGCATGTCAACATAAGTCCATGCAAATTTTACCTTTATTTATTTTAGGAACACAAATAGGAGTTCCTATTCTTTCACGAGAAGTGACAGCATAAAATGTTATGTGTGGTAATTCTTATGTTCCTAGGTTAACTCGATTACACTATTCTTCCAAGACTGTTGACTTTTCTTGATGAAGGGAACTGAGGGGAAGATTGAATTCTTCATCCTTCAACACCTCAAAGAGGTTTTCACCATTAGATACGTCCTTTATTTTTATTGCTTTTGGGTCAGAGAGTGCCACAGTGTGGTTATCACTCAAAGACCTTGAGATTATTCTCAATTTCTCACTTTTGCGACTGAAGGATTCAATTGTCTCCTCGTAATAGGCTTGAGTATCTAGTATAATGTCAAATCTAGCTTTATGATCTCTATATTGTACTATATCTCGCAATCGCATGAATTCCAAGAGTGCCTCATCATTTTTGAACGTGTCCAGAATTGGTGGTCCTCGTTGGTTGTAATCGATGAGTTAGGGATAGACTAAGTTTATTTCGTGGGTTTGTTGGTATGACTCAAAAGATAGGGTGTTAATCATGCATAGGGAGGAGTCTTCAAACAACATAGGTAAATTAGTTAAGGGATCCTCATCACTACTACACACATCGGTTATGTGAAAAGTGAATATATCTAAGGGTAAACCTGTAGATACTAGTAGTTGAAGGGTGGTTGTCATTACTTGAGGGGGAGTCCTATCTATTTTAACTGGGGGACTTCTTCCACATATGGTTACACTCAGAGGGGTACACCCAAGGCCAATATTTTTCATTCGTTTCTCAACAATGACAGGTTTCGATCAGCCATTGTTGTTCTTTCCTAGACTTCCATTTCTGTTATAGCCCATGCCCAAAATTAATTGAAGTCCTCTATTTGCATCATCCATACGAAGGGTTGGTACATGTCTTTCATCTTGATAGAGGAGACTGGATATGTCTCTCTCATCCACCACTTCTTGGGCTAGATCTCCCAACTCTTGAATCGAGAGGGATCCACTCTGAAGGTTTGAGCTATTGTATTGGTAAGCTATGGTTGTCCATGGGATCTAAGGGATGGAGGTAAATCTTTGACCACAAAGGATCCCTTCTTCATTTTTTATTCCCCACATTCGTTATCTTGGATTATAATCTTGATTTCAAACATGTCGAGGATGGTGGGTGTCTTTGTCCCAAAAGTGGAGGCTATGTTGGATGGATCTATATATGGAGTTGAGGGGCCTTCATCATTCTTTGGGACTTGGGGGAATTTATAGTACTTTGCTTCCAAATTCGTGTAGTAGGTGAAGGGTTCAAGATCACCGTAGATTGTGACCTCTTGATTTTGGTATGAAAAATTGATGCATTGATGGAAATTCGATGAAATTGCTTGCATCCCATGGATCCATGGGTGCCACAGGAGGATGTTATAATGTGGATCATGGCCAACCACCTGATAGGTAGTTTCCATAATGGCTGACCCTAATTGAATAGGGAGTTGATTAGTGCCCCTGAGGAACTCTTTCTTGATCATCATTAGCCCTGATTGTGATACATTTACCCTTTTCAATGGAATCTTCAGAGATTCCTAGATTCTTTATAAGCTTGAGTGAATAAATGTTGAAGCTTGCACCCCCATCCACCAAGAATCGTTTGACCTTATTTTTATGAACCAGGACTTCAAGGTGGAGTGCCCGGTTGTGAGATGGTTGGGCGGGGAAGTCATGATAAAAAAATGTGAGTAGATTTGGAGTGGTGATGTTTTCGACCATAGCTTGGAATTGTTTTATATCAAGATTGGTGGAGATGGTAGATGAAGCCAATTCTTTCGCAAGGATTTCCCTATAGGAGGCTGAAATCTTCAGGACTCCATGATGGAGATCTGAGTAGGGGTTATTTTTAATTGGTCTAGGACATTGTAACCAGTAGGAAAAAATTTATGATTTGAGGTGGATAACCTAGGTGGTTGCGATGACCCGACAATGGTGACCTTGCCGTCGCATGTGGTGACTCCACAATCAACTTTGGCTCCCTTGATGCTAACAATAGTGACCATTTCTTCCATGGATGTGACAACATGATCATACACATGACTCACATTTGAATACTTTTGTTTCCCTTTGCTATCTCCTTGGTTATGATCAGGCATCAGATTAGTGTAGATTTTTAGATCTTGATTACCATTTGGTTGCTCCACATTTATGATCTTTTCATCGATGAAGTCTTAAATGAAAATTTTCAGTTTCGTGCAGTTGGTTGTTGTATGCCCCTTGAGTTTATGATAATCACAAAGGAAATTTTCAATAGGGTGGTTTTACCTGGGGCTCTTGATAATTATCATTAGGAATTTTGATGAGGTTCTCATTGACCAATTTCTTCATGATGGATTTGATTGATTCCCCAAGGGTTGTGAACTTCCTCTTGGGGGGGTATCTATTTTGTGGAGGTGTTTCTCCTTGATTATTTAGATTCTTGAATTGATTATGTGGTGGTTGTTGTGATACCGCATTGATTTGTGCATTGTCTTGATTGTTGTTCTACAGTTGATGATATGTTTGGGAATTTTGTTTTGGAGCACTGATCATGACCTTGGTGTCAACCACACATCATTGGTGATATTCTTGGTTTTTCCCATGTGTGAGGTTTCTCATTATAGCTAGTGGATGGGTGATTATCTTGATGTTTAGGATATGTAGGTGTACCCCCTTGTGCAATAAGGGCCCATTCGATGTTGAGCTCCTTGGGGGTGAATTGGTCATATGTGGTGATGCACTGCATCTTTAGATGAAATGCCAAGGTATTCTCTAGATTGGCAATGATATTAGAATTTTTTTGCTCCTCTGGCATGGCCCACTTTCTCTAATTGGCCTTGGATCACAATCCTTTTAGGAAGGAGGAAAATGACTCCCCCTTTCCTTGTTTGAGCACTGATAATTCCTCTAGACTAACATCCATGCTGATGTTGAATGCGTAATTCTTGAGGAATGTGTTTATGATTTCTTGGAATGTTCTAATGCCAGTAGGTAGATGAGAGAACCACTCCATGGTAGGACCAGCCAAGCTTCAAGGAAATAGCCTCATCAGATACCTATCATTGTACGTGTCTTCCATGCAATGTACCTAGAATTCCCTAATGTGATCTTCAGGGTTTCCCAACCCACGATTTTGTCAAATTTGGGGATTTTGAATCACTTTGGGAATGGTATCATTGCAAGGCTCCTATCAAAAGGATAGGGACACATATTTCTTGGTATCCTTCTTGTTTTTCCTGATTGAAGATCAAGCACTTGTTGTGAGAGAAACTTGATTTATGTTGTCACATCGTCTTGCGGATCATGAGGTGGAGTGAATGTGTTTTGAGGGGGTTGAGGTGTTTGATTGACAGGTGGAACGTTGGTGGGATTTTTTGCAAGCTTTGTTATGCAATTAATGCTTGCATTTGCTATTGAGCCAACAATGCTTGTTATTGGTCATGTTGTTGTTGTGCCAACAAAGCTTCTTGTTGGGATTGTTGTTGAGCCACTTGTTGTGCTTGATACTCTTGCAGCACTTGTTGATATCCTTTTTGCTGGATTGCTTGCAATTGTGTTTGGTATTGAGCTTGCACTTACTAAGCCTGGTATTGGGCTTGAGCTTGAGTATTTTCTTGTTGGGCTACTTGTGCGCTCTAGGCAGTGTTTGCGGCTTGTGGGGCTTGAGTTGCTTGTGCAGCTTGGGTGGCTTGTTGTTGTATTAAATCTTGGGGCTTGGGTAGCCTATTTCACCTGTTGTGCTTGTTGTGCTTGTTGTGCCGCTAATTGTGCTTGTGCTTGTTGAGCAACTAGATGTGTAACTTGTTGATTTTGGATTTGTTGAAGTGCCTTTTGATAGGCGGCTTGTCGAGCTGCTTGCAACGTGATGCTAAATGAGTTTTCCATGTTGGTTTTTGGTCATGGTGGTGGTGGTGGATTAGGAATAGTGTTGACTATTGTGATGAGAGGAACTGTTGTATTGATGTTGGGGTTTGAGTGGTGGATTGTGTGATTGAGATGCTTGGTTCTTGGGAGACCATGTTTTGAGATACTTGGGGAATAGTAGATGATGTTTTGATTACGGGGGTTGCTTGGATGGTTGCCACCTATTGTTGTGATATTGATGGAAAGAAAAGTGGATTCAGTATGATGCTTTGTTTTATGATGGGGGGTTGCTTGGATTTTTTTGATTGATGATGGGTAAATGGGGAAGACCTATCCCAAGGGGTGATGTAGATGTAAATGGTAGAGGTGGAAATTGTGGAAAGATGGGCGGTGCATTCTCTTGAAGAGATGATGATCAGGGATCGAAGACTCCCCTTGCTCCAAAAAAATCACCTTCTCCTTGCGAGGCCATAGGGAGATACCTTTGCGTGTCCAGAGGATATACTAGTGTTGCATGAAAATAGGATGGATGGGTAGGATCATGAAATGTAAGCGAAAAGTAGGGGTGTAATGGATTTACTAGGATGGATTGGCCCAATATGGTGTTTGCATCAAACTCTTGGTTATTCACAAGGGGATGTGCTTGAATTTAATGAAGCAATGAGTTTCCCTTGCTAACAAATGGCGGAGTTGGAGCAATGGATGATGTGATCTATAGGATGCTTTGAGTGATTCTTTGATATGGAGTTATGGGTGGGATTGGAGGCATGATCCCGAGAGGTTTCTCAACAAGGGTTCTTATGTCATAGTTGGAAGGGATTTTAACCCCTTCTTTTTCCAATTCCATCATGTATTGGGAGGGGTATAACCTCATCAGCATTAACAATTCTATGATTTTTAGGATTTTGCACCATCTAAATGATTTCATCTTGTGTCATCCCCAAGATATTGTTGGTGATGTCTTCCACTTGACCTTCCTCTTGATTATTTTGAGGTATTGGAGGAGGATTTATTGGGAGGTCAATGGATATCATATGGTTGAATTTTGTTTCAGTTTGACTTAGATCGCTTGAAGTGGACGTTTCCTTGTTTTGCTCCATGTTTTTCTTGTATTGAGATCAATTTTGAACCATAAAATAGGGATCAATTTTCAGGAATGTAAGAGACGAATCTCTAACCCTTTAGATTGGTCTAAAATTTAGGCTCAAAGAAAAGAATCAAGGTTTCTTTTAAGGATCAAAAGGATGGTGATGAGACAAATGAAATATGGATGATACAGATGATTGAACTCTTAGGAATCTTGAAGGGAGATACTAGACTTTGGGAATTTGATTGAATTTTGATTTGGATAGTGAACTCATAAAATCTAAGAGGTTGGATGTTTTCCTAGAGTAGACTTGTACACAAGATGATAATTTGACTATGTGTGTAAAGAATGATTCATCAAGACACCCCTAGTCAAACAAGATGATTTTGGTTTTCTTTTTGGATAATGAACTTATAAAAATTGAGATGTTGGATGTTATCAATAGGTAGAATTGTTCACAAGGTTTGATAATTTGACTAAATACGTGGAGAAGGATTCATCTACACACATATAATCAAACAAGATGATTTGAATTTGCCCAAAAATCTAGCATGAATGATGTTCTTGAGATTTCCAAGAGTTGTTGATGAGATTATTTTTGGTTGACGTTTGAGGGATGGATGAAAATATTGACTTTGATTGTATATTAGACCTAGATAGAACTCCTTTCTACAAGACCTCGGTATTGAAGAACACGCTTTGAACTTCCTATGTAAGAAATTGAAACCTTTGAAAGAGACTCAGATTTTGCTGGCGATAAAAATCATAAAATTTAGGTTTGTTCCTTGAAGGTTTCCTGTAAAAATTGTAAACCAACCTTTCTCTAACTTTTTGAAGCCTTGAAAGACATTCTTCACGAGCTTTTGGACTAAGGCTTTTGAACTTTGGTTTTCGGATTTTGGTTTTTTGGGAAATCATTTGGAAGAACGCATGAGTGAAGTTCAATTGTTTCTTAACTTTTCTAATTGACTTCTTTTTACGACAAACAATTCTTGATTAGGTTCTCAAACTAGATATCTAATGTCCTAACTTCTTCTCATCCCACAAATTCCATTATGTGGAGAATCGAGGAAATTAAGGCACAAGTTTCCTAATGTTGACTTTAGAGAGAACAAATTATGATTAAACCCAAATACTTAGATGCCTCTAAGGATGAAATCGATAGGGAAAGCAAGAGCACTTGGATTCGACAAAGGTATTTTCCTCCCCTAAAGGGTTTGAAATTTTGAGGATTTTGTGAATGTTTGTTTTCAAGAATTTTGTATCCAAGCAAAGTTTTTTGATTCCAAGAATATGCAGAATCCTATGATGAAAAGACAATATTTGTTATGTTCCCACTTGGATAAATCCAACTACACTTACTCTTAGCGGATGATGAGATGCTTGACCACACATAATCACCCTTATAGTGCACTTGCTTCTCAGGTCAACCAAGCATCAGTACCCATAAAAATCCCATGACATACTTCTCATCTCTACTAAAAGTTGTAAGAATGTGGGATGGCTTCAGAATGGCCATTCTTCCACCAAAAACTAGATAAGGATTTTGGCCTTTCTAAACAAGGGGTTTTAATGCGGGTATTTCGTTTGTGGGGGACCATCCATGTGGCAAGAGACCATTGTTTTCCTTCTTGTCAGAATGATCCTCGTGATACTTGAACTTTCCTCGAGTACCCAAACTTATATACCTGTTGGAAGTCGCTTGGTTTTAGCATGTTAGTAGTTGGGTCATTCCCTAGGGTGATTACTTTTTCCCACCAGGCATGCCCTTTATGGATAAACAAAAGCAAGCAAGTACATCCACAGTTCGATCAATCTTTGTTGAAAAAAAAAGAGAGAACACTCACGATGTACTCCACTCGCACTCGCAAGATTGGTTCAATTTTAAAGTGCCCAGATTGAAAAGTGGAGGTAATCATTTACACAACTTAATATCACTAAAAGACTTTTGATTCTCAAGATCGCTACAAAGCACGAGAGAAGTGCATACTTCTTTTAAATGATATTAATTTGTAAAAAGGACTACAAAACACCAAATACACTTGTTCATTTTAGATCCCAAAAGTAGTAATGTCCTCATTTTATAGCACCAAGATGAAATGTTTGGAGTTGTTTGTTCAATTTTAGGCCAAATCAAAATCTAGTATGTTTCTAAGGTTCAATTTTAATCCAACTTGAAGAAAAATCAAATCAATAATTAATTTTAAACCCCAAATAGAAGTGAGTTGGCTTATAACAGAAAATGAGAGCATAAAATGGAGGCCCTAGATTATTACAACAAGCATTTAAAAATCATTTTAAAAGTCTTAATTTCAAGGTTCCATGATCAATTTTCTTCAGCTCCAATCCACTTTCTTTTGTTCAATTCCAATGCTTAACTCCAATGCCAACCTTTCTTTATGCGAACCCTATAAAAATTACAAAGTAAGAATCATGATATTTCAATGATATAATGAATATAGTTTCAAACATAATGAATGCATTCACAAAGAATCAATAATCAAATAAATAGAAAACTATTCTTTGGAGATCCTTGGTGTGGATGATGATGTTTAAATTTAGTCCAAGAAGGTTTGTTTGGATCTCATGCATCATTAATCCATAAAGACACATAAATTATGCCTCCAGCAACACAACCAACAAATATTGAAATTTATTAAGTACATAGACACTTAAATCTGAACTTCAATTGCGTTAGTATGACATATCAAATCTCAAACAAATTTTACAATGATCTAATGCATTTTCCACCCAAATTAGTTCTAACAAACAAAGATTTGGATGCAAAGCGTAGCACATAAAATATTTTACTATCACAAGTACAATGCCATAAATTTAATTCTCCAACATAGCATTTATCCCCTTATGAAAACATTGTTCTTTAATGTCTACAATGTTTGCTCTGTTGGTTGCAGTAAGTCAGCCATCCCCACATGATTGCCCATCCACTAACTCAATCTTCTCGTGCATTTTTTTAGGCAGTAAATCTACTAGCAAGCTAAAACAAAAACTTAATTTATGGTGGGTCTCAACTACTAATTGCATTAATCAACATGCATGGATAAAAGTGCATTTATATGATTAAACAACCTTACCAAAGACACGGTGTGGGTGGAGTAGAGTAGATTTATTATAATTTTGAGAAGATATTCTAATATATTACAAGAATATCACTATAATATTAGTGGCGCGGGGCCCTAGAAGTGCCCAAATTTCATCAGGTTGGTGTGCCTCAATTGTATTTCTAGTGCCTTTTTAATTGCTTGTCTCACGGTGTTTGACAGTAGCGAATGGAGATAAGGAAGATACGCCATTAGAAAATTTCAAGGATTTTGTTCTTGAAATAAGAAGGAAAGATAATAGTTTGGTGAAGTTGTAGTACATGAGATTAACCTTTAAATGCTTGTATACGGTTGCATCTGTAAAAATTCCTACCCCAATGTGCAATGTTGATTGATTCCTTATTTAGAGAATGAAGGTGAGCTTCAGTTCGCCGCTTAAACAACATGGCACAATTTTCTTGGAAGTCCTCTCACAGTTCTCTCTAAACGTACGTAGCATTTTGTAGTATTAGGTCACTACCCAACAATTCGAATTAACTATTGCTTTTATTACCCTCTAACTATGCCTGGCAGTTACACTAATTTTTTTTCATCCCTTCCTTCTATCCTACTTATTCAAATGATGAGCTACTACCTATGCATGAGTAGAAATATTTATGGAAAGGAATTCTTTATAAGCTATCATGCAGCCGGATGTAAATGGAATTTAAATGCTAATCTTGAGGCATGATCAACGATGATACCATCCTGAGTTAAAACGTGTAGGATGTGTAAACGTGTAGGACACTAACTTGAAGCTAACTATGATAAATGTTTATGCAGATAAAACAACATAAAATTTGAGAAATGTAGCCTGCTTTAGAGCTCTTAACAATGAACACATTTCAAAATATCATTACCCCCAACGATGGTCAGAGATCAAGCAAAATAATTCTCAAGAACTTGGAAGCAACCTTTAAATGCACGTTCAAATCTCACAAGGATGATTTTTTAGAAATGATTTTCATCTACCATTAAATGTATGCTATGTAGATTAAATAGATTATGTTAAAATAGATGGACGAAAAACATGCCTTACCTTAATGCCTTTAAACATCTCACACATAATACATAACCAAAGCTTATTTAAGCACAAAGCCAAGCTGATATAAAATAGTAACCCAAAAGAGACGACATGAAAACAAGGTTTCACAGAGCCATAAATAGGCCCTCCTTCTAGTGCCATTTTGTGGATGCTAAATCTTCAAAAGCTTAAACTATCCCACACACTAGCATAGTTATTGATTCAAAGAAAAGCCAACATAACATCCCTATGAAATACTACAACATGCTTCATAATGCAATCAAAGCAACAAAATATCAAATGAACCAAATGAAAGCATGAAAAGAAGCATAGTGAATACCTATCCCATAGTGGATTAGTGCAACTTTGATATGAAAAGGAGCCCTTTCCCAATCCTTGATAAGCTTCACGATGACAATGAACAAGAGATGCAAGATGATGAACTCAAAATGCCTATAATAGGAATACTTAAATTGTGGATGATTTTGAAGTAGAAGTGCCATGAATTTATAGGTTGAAGGTTGGAAGATTGAAGGATTTGGATGAATGTGGGAAAAAAGACCAACCAATTTGAGAAGGCCACTTGTCCATATGTGATTGGAGGAGGAGTGAGTACATTTTGGAGATTGTGCAAGTAAATGAAGTTAGGTGGGTTTGAAATTTGAAAAATAGCTTTAAATGCATATGGTTGAGAGATTTTGGGGGGGAATTTGTTTCGATAAGAAAGTCAAACAAATGGAGTTAATGAGAGAATATTTCTTGGGAATATGCCTTGTGAGGGAAAATAGAGATAATTAGATAATTAACTAAAATGTATTTCATGTGAAAGTTGCAAAAGCTAGAGAAAAGAGGATTATTTTTAGGAGTTAATCGAGATTTGATTAACTTAGATGGAGGTTAGTTGATATAAAACTTTATTTAGATTTTTTGGGTTTATCTAAATCAAAATGAGAGGGATATGAACATTAGTAATTTAATTCAATAAATTTTGATTTATTCAATTAAATGATGAACATTAGGAATTTAATTAAATAACTTTTATTTATTTAATTAAATGAGGAACATTAGAAATTTAATTAAATAAATTTGATTTTCTTAATTAAATGAAGAACATTAGATGCATGATGTCAATTTGCATGTCTAGAAGAATCAACTTCTCTGAAAGGATTATTCCCCCCAAGAGACCAACATCCATTGCCAGACTCAGAGATATAGTAGATACCTTTGAAGATGTTGCAGCCATAGACTTCAGAGAGGGGCCAACCGACTTGGTTTCTTTTCCTTTGGCCTCAAGATTCAAATATGGCTTTGACCCAGGTGTCTCTGTCCTAGGCGAATTTGGGGCAGTGAGGGTTTGAGAGGAGGAACCTACGGGAAATGAGTGCTTGTCCCCCAATTTTTCCTTGGCTTCCTTAACCTTTGAGGAGGCTTTAATCAAATAATCACGAGGAAGGGAATTTGACCACCAAGATTACTACTCAGATTTTTTAATGTTCTTGGACTAAGATAAAGCCATATGCCCTATTTTAAAACACCTTTTGCATCTGAAGGGTAGACCCTCATAATCGATAATTTGAGTCCAACCACGATCTGCAATCTTGAAAGTGATTTTAGTAGGGAGGTCTCTTGTGACATCCATGTCCACAAGGATTTGGAAAAAAATTCTATGAGTGAAGTTGGAAGTATTTGAATCAACTACCAAGAAAAAACCCAGAGAGTCACCAATTGCTTGAAATTAATCCTCAAACCAGAACTATAATGGGAGATTTGTGAGGTGGACCCAAACAAGATTCACCGAGAAAGATTTAGTGATAGGATTGAAATTTGGAAATCATGGTTTGAGAAGGATCAAAATTTTCCCCCAAGATGATTGCAAGATCATGGTGGTCCAAAAAGTGGCGATATGACCCAAAGTGGTTGCCGACATTTTTTTAATCCAAATTTGATGAAATGAAAAGGGTTTATTAATAAAATTGTCAACTTTACACCAATATAAGATATAACTTATTTGGAATTAAATAGATACTTATTATTGATTTTCTACATTGAGTCTAGCCAAAGTCTTGATTGATAGGTTGATTGAAAAAAATCTATAGTTCCTAAATGATTTCATATTTTTTGAATTTAAAAGATGTAGAAAATTCTATGCTTTACATAGTATGGGATTAAAGAAAAAGAAAAAATAATTTTCATAATGTTGGTCTGACAAACAAGTTTTAATATTTTAAACAAATTTCTAATAAAAAATTCATCTAATTATTTACTTGCAAAATAAAAATAAAAAATGTGGCACATCCAGACATGTCTCTACTAATATTGGAAAAAAAATAAAAAATTGTTTGCTTGTACTTAGGTAAGTCAGACATACACCTTCTTTTTATTTTTTCCTAAAAATTTAGTACTACTACATTGAAATTTTAAAATTTTACCAAATATATATATTTTTTTCCAAAAGAGGACTAGTACCTTAAAAACCACATTCTATTTGCTACAAATTCTATGCTTACATAATTTTCAAATTATATTAATAGCCTATTCATATTTTTATGTCAAGTTGCCTAACTCTATTTTTTTGAATTTTCATTGCCACTTAAAGGCCTAGTTTGAACCCCCATGATCTTGCAATGATCCCCCAATACCATTTTTCAGGTAGAATGGCATCTCTATCGTGTCTATAGTCAATCACCATGATGAAAAAAAACTATAAACAAGGGTAAAATAAAACATTACCATTCAACATTGGTTGCTATGTTGATGAAATCCACTAGTGTAGGTTTGCTAATTTTGGCCATGGACTATTAAATTGGCCAATCAACACATTGGTGATGTAATACTTCTCATTCAAAAACCTCTTTTTTGAGGTTGTCCAAAAAGACCAAGATAGGAGACGAAGGAGCCCTCCTGATGAGGGTTTTCTAATAGACCTTCACAAACCTCGACTGATCCATGACCATACTACCCTTCATTTTCTATGCATCCCAAGCTGTAGATTTTCATTTTTTCATGTGGTTTACTCTGGAAACATTGTCCTTGTAGGTGGAACCAACAATAGGTATAACCTTCCACCAAATCAACAACACTCATAGGGTAGAAATATGGATTTGAGGCACCAATAATTGATTTTCTAGAGGTCCTAACTAAATTAGGGCACAGTACCAATGGATTTGCACCATCCAAATTCAAGCTTGCCAAGCCAAATGATTTTTGGCCCACATTGTTGCAAGGGATTTCGGGGATAGTGATACTAATAGTAGAAGATCAGTGTGATCATAGCACAGGTGAGGATTCATGATGAGCTGGATTATTATATGTAATTATTATAATTTCTCATCTGAAATTTCTCATTTAACAACATTTACTTAACCAAATTTTAACCAACCTTGCAATATTACAAAAAAATTATTATTAATAATTTTTTATGTTTTATTTACATGTAATTATTACAATTTATCATCTGAAATTTCTCATTTAACAACATTTACTTAACCAACATTTAGCCAACCTTCTCGATTAGACCATAACTTAAAATTCTAAAAATCTAAAGATAGTAGTTGGTATGATTTTTCCTTAGTCCATGAAGTATATAGAACAAGTTTTTTGGATTCAACTCTATATGTTTTTAGATTGATGTTTCAGATCACACTCAATGATCCATCATCAGGAAATTTTTTGACTTTCCTCTTCCTGATGATGGACCATCATCATGAGAATTCAATTGTGTATGTGTTTAGATCGAAGCTTAGGATCACACTTAGTGATCCATCATCAGGAAAATTTTACTTTCCTCTTCCTGATGATAGATCACCGAGTGTGATCCAAAAATTTGATCTAAAATTATACAGAGTTGAATCCAAAAAACTTTCTCTATATACTAAAGATAATATTGAAACTAAGGCATATTTTCGATATTATCCTCTCAATTATTATTAATAAGATTCCCAAAATGCATTATAGTGGATCTTCCCATAGGAGATGAAAATTAAAGCTAGCTTTACATTATCCTACAAGAAAAGCTTAATCATACATATCACCCTTTTGAAGAGTTCATAATTTTGCCCAACAAATAAAAACAACTTGCAATATAAGGATGGAAAAAGTATTTAGATCATAATTGTGCTCAAATTTAACTGACAGCGAGTTGTAGTAGGCACCGAATATGGGAAGACCTCAACATGTATTCCCAACGACTTGTAAAACTCAATGATCACCTTATCATTGAAATCTTCAATGCCCATCTCTTTAGGGGTCTGTCTAAATCTTGTTTGAGCAAGATTGGACATCATATTTATATATGAATCTCTCAACTTTCCAAACCATGAATTTGCAGAAATCTTATGTGCAAGTTTAGTATATCTCAGCTTCAGCTTTGGCACACATTTGATCTTCCAAATCTGCCTTCCTTTATTCCTACCTAGCTTTACTACTCTTAACCGCCCTCTTTCTCCAGTAAACTTATCAAGCCTTCGGTATCTTTGTCTTTGAATAAACCTCTTCACAGACATAGAAAATCCTTTCGTATGAGAAATGACCATCATCTTTGATAAAGTCAAGGCACTAGTTTGATTTTCTTTTCCAAGTTCTCAATCGTTTCTATCTATTTATAGCGACCAATGAGGCAGCCTGGCTTAAACGTCACACAATAAGCTTTGACTACTTAGTGTGGATGTGTCGTGGGCGCCTCTCTTAACCGGCTATTCCAATATTCGATTTCAGTGTCATTTATACTTTTATCTTTCCCGTTGCCTTCACCTCTCTTCATTTCCCTATACCTTAGCAATTCTATTAACCGCTGTAGTCAATAGTCAACCACCCATTTCCTACTTATGATTCAAACCAAACTCAAAACTCCTGTGCTGCAAAGTTTGGTGGATGCTCATACGATAAAGGCTTCTCCTGGAATATTGTTATTGCAGTGGAAGCATGTGAAAACACTCTGATAACATACAAAATGTGGAAGCATAGACAAGGGATTGCTGAATGCCTAAAATAAATGTGGTCTCGTGGAATGCCAAATAGCAAGATATACGCAAAATAGTTTTTTTTGAAAGGCTTCAGGAAATTTCAAGAAAATGAAACTTCAGTTGTAAAGCCAGACTCCGCAACCTTTGCCAGTAGCCTCCTTGCCTATGCAAAAATGGGAGCTTCAGAATAGGGTATGGAATCCATTCGAGGAATTTTTTCAGATGTTGTGGTTGCAACTACCTTGGTAGAAATGTATGCAAAATGTGGAAGCATAACCAAGGCATGTAGCTGTTTGAAAGAATTCCTCAAATAAATGTGGTCAAATGGATTGCCATGATTGCAGGATACACAGAATATGGAAGCATAGAAAAGTCACATGAACTGTTGAACAAAATGCCTCAATGAAATGTGTTATCTCAGAATGCTTTGATTGTAGATTATTCATGAATTTTCCCTTTTTAAAAGGCTTTAAGAAATTTCAAGCAAATTTAACTGGCAAGTAGGATTTCATTATTTTGTTCTTTGCTACACAATGGAAGTATATGCTCTGTTATGTGTTGAGATAATGTATGTAGAATAATGTAGTGTAATTGAAAGGGAAGTTTTTTGGAAATTTATTATTAAAGAATGTATAGTGAATTTTATGGCACCAGTTGAGGTAGATCTTTCTTCTCTATGAAAATGAAGAAATATGAAACATAAAGTTGTCTCTACAAGTTGCTTATTCTGCAGTTCATAGTTTTGATGAGTCTTTGATATAGATCAATTCACAATAATCTTGGAGATCAAGTGTACATCACATATAATTTGTACAAAATGACTTTCATAAAGTTCATAGGTTAATCAAATTTGAAGAAACAAATTTATCTCTATATGAAAGGTTTACCAGAGAGTTAAAAAGTGTAAGTATAAGCAAATTGTTTAACCAAAAATAATTTTATTTTGGTGAGGTTAAACTAGTTAACATTGTAGACAAGTGAGACCTTTCTTTGGGTGGGAATTATTTTCCTATCTATAAAATAATGATTAAAGAAATTAGTTTGTTATAATAGATGGTGAGGAGAATAGGGTTGGATTTAATCACAGAGGCTTGTAGTTAATAATAATGTATAGATAATTTATATTTGATATAAATTTAAGTGATTTTAAAAAAATGTCTTATAAATAATAAAATATTACATATATAATTGATAAATTTATTAATTTATAGTAAAGTTTTAATGTTAATAATTTAAAGAGTTTGCATTTTATTTTATTGAAAAATCTATTTTAAAAGTATCATTCTATTTTATATTGTTAATTCTATTGAATTTACTTAAATAAATAGATTATTTTTCATACATAAGTGAAACATATATAGAAATTACAAAAGTATTGTTGAACATATTTTTAATTCTTATTCATCAATATTCTCATTTATAATGCTACATGTTGTATATTTATATAAAATGGTTACATTTTCTAGTGTATTTTGAAAGTTTCAATCTTGTATTATGTTGGCTCTTAATGAATGCATCTAAATTCTTATAAAGAATCCATTTAATGTCAAGACAACATAAAAAGATAAGCCATGACATAAAGCGTAAGCTCATCATCAAAGAAATAATTGCACTAGGACAATTGATAAGAGTCATTAAGCTTTTTCCTCTTTGAGCAATGCCAAACCTAGGAGGGTGTTTTCATGATGATTTTAGATAAGACAAAGAAGGGGAAATAATAAGTTACAATCCATCTATCAACTAACCACACCACATAACAACCAAAATTAAAACTATTTGACCTTAATTAGGTAGATAATAGTAGGTATGTGCATGCACCAATTGATGTGTAATAATTTTATACCTTTTAAGATGAGTAATCTTAATTGAACAATGTACACATGTAATTTACAAATTATACTAGCAAGATCCTTTTAAGATTCTTCAACTTGAATTCAATTAGAATATATAAAAATATGATATTGAATTATATTGGCAAATAAGATGTATCAAGTAATTCTAAACGACTAAACACAACTAAAAGAAATGTGTTTTAATTTTTTTTGTCCTTTTCCATTCATAATTAGCAAGGATAACTTTAAGAACCCCCCCCGCCCCCTCGGCGAAGGTGTAAAAACTTGGCGAATCTTTCCTTTTATTTGACAAAAAAATATTAAATTTTTTGGTGAATCTATGCACATTATTAAAAAAGTTTGTAAAATCCCGATGAATCTTAATGAATAATTGGTAAAAAACAATAATCACAATGGTGAATCCTAGTGATTATTCATTATAAATATTAATTACAATGGTGAATCTCTCCTTTAAAATTTTTCATAGTTGGTCAGTGCAATTCCCCCATATTTTTTTTCTTTTTTGTAATATAGATTTGCAATTTACCTTTTTAATCAGATGACTACAGGTTGATTCTGCAGCCTAATATGAACATTCCTTTTAAAAGGCTTGTTGGGGCCCAAAATTTTTTTTGGGCCACACAATTAGATTTAATCATGTGGCCCAAAACAAATTTCGGGCCTCAACAAGCCTTTTAAAAGGCATGTGTGTATTAGGTCGTGAAATCAACCTGCAACCGTCCGATTAAAGAGTTAAGTGATGATTTGATGGCAATAAATAAAAGCCTTATTCAAGGCTAAAATATTTTTCAAAATTATATGGTCATTTATTATTGTGGCGATATTTCCCCAAAATCAATGGTAGGAATATATTATTACTAGCGAATATAATCAATATTTGTGATTATAGTATAAATTGTTGGCGAATCAGTTCCAATGACGTATCAATTAAAATATAATACATAGGCCAATTAATCGAGATGATTTTTTTTTTTGTAAAAACTTGGCGATTCAACATCGTTTTTAGCTTGTACTATTTGCCATTTCTAGAGGTCCCGATTTTGATTATTCGCCAATTGGCAAAAATTCACCACTAAAGTTTTCCTTGATAATTAATTCCTATTTGATTGAGAAATTGCATCAAGGATGAAACAATGCAATAATTTGTGTAAACATGAAATGAGAACTATATTGTGTATTTCTCATTTCAATAGAATGCACAAATTTATGAATCATCACAAATTGTAGGTTTAATTTAAAATCCATAATATTTCATAGATACTCCACTTGTATTAAAAAGAGTGTATTTTAAGATATTGCAATGACTTACAATGTTTTGACACTAACAAGTCCTCAAAACAAGACTCTTCCAAAAATGACATGAGGATTCATGATGCACTCTCATGACTTCCTAAAATACCTTGGTCCACTAGGGAGACACCTAAAATATGGGGAGGAAAATCCATTACTACAACTTTTCCAACTCGGCATACAAATGAATAAGTCTCCCAAAAATAAAAATAGAATGTTTAATTATCTACAATTAATATTTAAGTATTCTCTTGTACATGGAATAGATAATAGGCCAAGATATTTTACATCTTATCACCATGTATTTATATCATTCACCTCTCTCTCACTCTTAGCATATGGATGTAGATAAACTTGGAATTTCATGTCAAATAAAAAAAACTCTATCTTCTGAACACTCTACACTAGACATTCATTTACACAAGGGATTAGATCTATTAAAAATAAAATTTAGAATAGATAGATAAGGGATAATATCTTTCAAAATAAAAAACAACAATTCTAAAAAAAATCCAAGCATGCACATGTATTAGTATCCTTGCCTTCATGTGTAATAAATCTACCCAACATGACTTTCCATTCTTATAAACACATGTTATTTTGAAAAAAAGGATAATACAATGATAATGCACCAAATCGAAGACATTGTGCAAGGAGGGAAAAATGAAAAGGCATAATTCTAGTTATACATGTCATATGCTAGCATATAATAAAATATGTTTCCTACATGAATAAGGCAAGGCCACAAAATATCATTTTTAACTATCTTCTACTAGATAATATATTATTTAATACTTGTAACCAATAAGACATAATATTTTATGCATATTAAATTTATCCTTAGTACAAGAACCAACATGAAACAGTTGAGTAAATATTTATTTCTTGTTGTTGCTCACACAAATGAAAGGGAGAAACTATAAAATAGGGAATTTTATATTATAAAAAAAAAATCATATATTCTTTTATATCCCCACTTTACATGTGTTTGATAAGACTAGAAATAGGGGAATGGGATGCCATTATTATATTTTAAACATGTGATGGTTTTTCTTCACTTGATGAGAGCTAATGTTATATTAATGGCCATGTTAAATTGCCATATCAAATACAAACCAGGTTTATATTGATATAAGTAGGATGTATGGATTTGGTAGGGTTGTCCAAACCATCCAAAATTGTGTACATCCATACACACATAATGTCTCTTAACATAATAAATAAAAACCTAAACCAAGGAAACAATGCATTTTAAAATTTCCATATATAAAATAAATTCCTCTATGATCTACCTAGCTTAGGTGAGCCCTCAATTTTAAAATCCATCTCATAAGCCAACCAACCAATAATCACTTATATATAGCTACATCACTATAAATTATCAATATGTTTTGCCTTGTAGTAAACTACCTAGTTCATGGACCACGTGATGATGAATTTAAAAATAAAAAGGAATAAATAAGGCAATTTGATACATGACAAAAACTAGCAACAAAGAATTGTAAACTAAAATTATATAAATGCATATGAAAACAATAGGGGGTCAACTTAGTTTGACAAAAAACATATATGGTGTTATGAAAGTTGAAATAAAAGGTTGACAAAAAATTGAAAGTCTTAGGATGACAAGGGGATACATGGTGTAAGAAAAAGAAATGAAGCCAAAACCATGGAGAATCCAACATATTCAATTATAATAATTTTCAAATCTTCTATGTCAAGGTACTCTAGACTATTGATATTTTTAAAAGCTCATGTATAGACTAACTATATTCATTGAATCCTTTCTATGGATTCTACCAGAAATAGTCTAGGTAGAGCTACCACTCAAGAAATCTTTGGAGATGGTAGATCAATCTTGATTCCAACTCACTCCCTTAAGCTTGAATTTCTAAATTAGTGATGCCCAAATTATATCTCAATTTCTCAAAATAATTTATTTCCAATAGCTTTATAAAATGTTTTTGAATTTCTTTTATCACATGCAAAAATTAAAATTAGTTTTTGCATTTGCAACTATTTATTTAATTTAATTATATTTGATATCAATCTAATTGGATTGACCATGTTATATAGGAATTTTAAATAGTAACTTGGAACAATTATGTTCTCACAAGATTTTCCCATCCAATTGAGTCTAATAATACTTTTCTCATCCAAATTTATTGGCAATCTATTGAAATTACAACCACCTTCTTGACCTAAAATATAAGAGAAATACAATGGGTTGTTTGGAATACCATGATAATACTCCCAAACTAAAATAAAAAACATATTTGGAAGTGCTCTTCCTATTACCAATGCTACTTTCTCAATTATCTTATAGCTAATTAGGTTTAAATTATTTTAAAATTTAATATAAAGGAATTCCATTATTTTTAGTGGCATTGCCATTTTTCAAGATTCATTTTATTTCTTGCAAGTGAATGTATTTTAGTTTTCCCATGCGTTTGGGGATTAAAATCACTACATAAATTATATTACTTGGCCTTGTAGCTATCTAATACAACATAAGTTTACAATGAACATTTTATAGAATGTTGGTTTGTACATTGTTGTTACAATCATTTTTTCTTATTTTTTACTCTATTTAAACTAGTGCATATGAGTTGGTTTACTACTCAACATTCTAAATCTCTTCAATACATCATAAATGCATACATATATAAGTTATAAAATAATCCACCACTAATTTAATTAACTTCTATAACAAGAAAACATTTCATAAATCTCAAATCTATCATCTTAAATTCTTTCTTCAATACTAATCTATAATTTTCAATTAACAAATTTAACTTCTTGTAAAAATAAAATCAACTACATACAAAAAAAAACTATTATTAAATTTCACATTATTTTTCTAGCTTGGTGGATATGTTGAGCTTCTCTTTTGGTATTTGTACTTGATGATAATATTGTGTTTTAGATTGGCATCTTGGTGATTAATTATCAGTTGCACTGTTTACATTCAGATGGTTGGCACTCTTGTTTATATTCTGTCTTGGCATACTTGTTTTTGACTTGTGCATTGTGATTTTGGTTTTGATGGTACTGATCTCTTGACTCCATGTGCAGATTACAAGGCATCTTGTTTACTGGATTATGATTCTATGTTCAGGTGGTATAATTCTAGTTTGACATTTTGAGTTACACTGTACTAAGGTGATCCACAGGTTTATATGGTATTGGCATGTTCAGATTTATGTGGTTACATGGCGTTGATAAGGTTTTGAACAACATCATAGTTGTGTTTTCTTTTCAGCCTCATACAAGTAATGCTTATAGACAACTTGGTTTTTGGGATCATAATTGGAGTTTGCATTTAATATTAAGAAAACCCCTATTGGGTTTCCTTAAAAATTTGATATCTTTGATATTCTTTGCATGAGAATATGATAAGTTGATATCAATTGGCATATTTTTTAGGAAAAGGTATTAACATGGCAATATCATGGAAATTTTTGTAATGCTGATTTGATGCATTATTTGTTAGAGTAAAGGTTTTAACTTAATTATGTTGATTAAGTTACCTTTATTCCTTTCTTAAGATTTCACGTTAGTTTGCATAAAGTGACATTTAATAATTATATTAATTATTAAATGTTATCCTATTAGGGCTTCTATTAGGGTTTTTCCTATTAGGGTTTTATTAGGGTTTGCATGATCTCCTTTTTATAAGGATTGATCCCATTGTATTTCATATCAATTCATTCTCTCATTCTCTTTGATATATACATTTTCAGTTTTCAAAGAACCCTTGCTTGTTTGTCTCCATCTCTTCTTTTGTGACAGGTTATTTGCATGCAGGTGATCTTTGGGGTTTGTGGTGTTGTATTTTCTCAACTCCTACATTATTTTGGCTTACATATTTTAGCAAATGACTTTAAAGGGAGTCATACTTGTATCGGGCCTTGTGAAGACTAAAATCTACATCAATCCAAGATTGAAAAATACGAGTTAAATATGTCAATATTGAACAAATGAGACAAAGCCTTCCCTATGAAATTATTTAGCAATGTAAAGGAAATAACCACATCATCAAACTAACAAGATGAACATGAAAGTAAGATGAATATGAAAACTATTCCTAAATCACTAAAACTTCAATCCCATAGGGGGAGTGGTGCTCCTCATGATGTAGAAAGGATTCCCTTTCATACCCCCTGATAAGCAAGATTGCCAAAATGAAAGATGATGATGCATATGCCAAGATTGTGCATCAAATTATGTTGTCGTTTTGGTGTTGAAATGCCTTGCTTTTATAGATTCAAGGTTAAAAGGTTGAGTGATTTTGGATGAATGTGGGATCATTCATGAGCCAATGACAAGATGCCACTTGTCAAGATGTGAGAGGAGAAGGCTTGAGCAAGTTTTGGCCAATGTGCCAATTTGAAATTTGAATTTGGATGAAATGACATATTTAGGGGGGATGAAAGGTGAATTATATGTCAAGTTTGACTTGTGTAAGAGACATGTAAGAGAATGTGTAAGAGAATTTAATGCTTTGTTGGAAGGGACAAGTCTTTTGGAGGGAAGATTCAAATTTGAAAAATATTCGATCTTGATGTCCTTTTAAAAGAAATTAGATGAAATAATAAATCAATTAAATGATTTATTGATGCAAGTGGAAGAATCTAGAGGATTCGGGTGATTAGGATTAAATTAATCAAGATTTGATTAATCTAATAGGAGATTAGGTGATTTTGACTTTTGACTTATATTTTAAGATCAAAATGAGAAGAAAATGATTTTAGATTTAATTAAATAAAGATTTGTTTTATTTAATCAAAGATGATGATGTTAATTTGAATGGATGACTTAAGGAGAGTAATTAAATAAACCTAGTTTATTTTAATTGATGGGTGAATATGATAATACCAGGAATGCATGATGTTAGTTTTTTTCCCCTCTTTGAAGCAATGTACTTGTTGCATTGGTTCAAAGAATGATGCCGCCGATATTGAAATTAAAAAAAAATTATGATTTTTTTGAATGCCCCAGCGAAAATAAGTACATTGGTACATTGCCCCCTCGGGAGATCGAGTGAAAAGATTCGATTTGAGGTCGATCTCGCGACAAAGAGGTTCAAAAGTGGATGTATGGATGCCTATGACTAACCGATCTATATGATAATGATCATGTAAATGAGATGTTTTTAAGATTCTTAGAATAACAAATCTATATTAGCCTAAAAAACTTAGATGATTATGCAATGCATGTGAGAAAGATGAGATGGATGATGTTTTCCTATGATGATATGACATGATTATGCAAGATAAGAGTGTGGATGCAAGATGGATGCATTGTTAGTGTGAAAGAGGATAAAAGAACAAGAGGGATCGACCCTTGAATCCAAGAAGATGCAGAAGTTCAACAATCCAACTTTATTAGAGATGATGATGAGAGATGGATGATGTATCGCTTATCTAGGGATGGGATAGATAAAGAGCATAAATTTCCTTATGTTTGATAACAAACATAGGTGTGATGCTTCAAGGTATAAATAATCAGGATGGCGTTGTGCCTAGTGTGATGGACTTTGACTCAATATTCAGATAGGAGTGCTCTTGTTCACACTTGACATACAAAAAACTTGCTAGGATGGACCTAACAGAGCAAGTATTCACCAAGATATATTACAAGAACATCCAACAAGAAAAATAGACAAAATGATAATGATCATTGCCCCATTCCTTTCTCTCTAAACCTGTTTCATTTAGGCATCATTGAGAGGTCCTTGGAATGAGTGCAAAATAAGATAAGTCAAAAAGACCAGATAAAGTCAATAAACAAACTAATGTTATTCGTACCGCTAGCCAAGGCTAAATTAAGGTGATACTTGATGTTGATGTCCATCGTTGGAAGGTCATATTCCTAGGACATGTTGTGATCAGGGTTTTGATGAGATTGACTGGATGATAATCTATTGATACTTTGAGTTGATCAACTTGCTGACTTACTGACCTAGACTTGAGACTTTGACGATTGAGCGCTCACTTTGGAACCTGCTAGACTTGCTTCCGACTGACTTACCAAATGATGAAAGTGACGATTGATTTATTATGAGTGACAATTAACGCGGGTGAAAGAGAGATGAGATGGGTGCACCATTTTGGGTTTTTTCAAATATTTGGGTGTTTATTGGATGTTTTGAAATGTTTTGAGGCTGTTTTGATTTTTAGATTTTCCAATGTTTTTAGGTTTTTTATGAGATTTTATGAATGTTTTTGGATTTTGTGTCTCGGGGGCCAATCAAGGATGGCCTTGCCTACTTTTAAGCTCAGAGATGGCGTAGTTCAAATTCCAATTGACTTGACTTCTAATGAGATAGATGGGCAAATAGATTTCCATTGCGACAAACGCCTAAATAGATGGGAAAATGGATTGCCATTGCGACAAACATCTAAAGGACTGACCTAAAATGTGAAATAAATGGGCAAATGGATTTCCATTGCAACGGACACCTAAAGGAATAACCTAAAATATGAAATAAATGGGAAAACAGATTTCCATTGTGACAGATGCCTAAAGGATTGACCTAAAATGTGAAATAAATGGGCAAACAGATTGTCGTTGCGACAGACACCAAAAGGACTAACCTAAAATGTCTCGAGGGATGATCAAAGATCAACCTTGCCTATGTTCGAGCTCAGAGATGTCATAGTTCGATTGACATATTTTTGAATTTTTTTGACTTTTTGACATGTTTTGGATTTTGAATGATTTGGATGTTTTGGATATGGATATGTGATGATATCAGTGCTTTGTTTTGGGATTTTGTTGAAAAAAAAGCTTAATGTTGATCAATCGGATTGATGGATTGATATTTTGACTAAGTGTGTTAAGTCAAACAAAAGTGATATGCACTTGTAAACTCTAGGAAGTTGTGTTATCCTAGAGTAAACTTGTACTTAAGAGGATGGTTTGACTAAGTATGTTAAGTCAAATAAGGTGATAATTGATTGGATTCAATTGATTAAGATTTTGATGCTTGATTTGGAAAAAAATTATTTTGATGATTTGATGTGATGTTGATATACAAATTAGATACGACTGATGTGGATTTTCTGAATTGATGTTCAACAAAAGATAAAGCTTGATAAGGAACGTCTTCCTGTCAAAATATGCCATGGGCTAGTGATTTAGGTCTTGGATCACATAATGCCTTGACCAATTTGGTTTATGTTTTCCAATGTTTGGATCACCACATAAGTTGGATGATATATATCAAGATTTATTCCTGAAGCAAGATGCAAATATCTGCCCCTAGTGTCTAGCAATGTTTGAACGACCATGGATGGATTCTCAGATAGATGTATGGATGGATACGGTCAGCATGCAAAGGACACCAGTGATTATCTTGTGACAAGATAAGGTGTTCGAACAAAGGAATTCTCATTCATATAATGCTTCAAGGCTTAGATAACATTGGATAGGATGGGATTAATGAAAATGACCCATGTCAAGATGTTTTCCATAAGAAAGTGTGAAGTTTACACCAAACCTTCATCAAGATCTAGATAAGGTAGATAGATGGTAATGGGTTGGATAAACAGTTCATGCATGAATAGATGATATGGATGGAACACTGGCTTTATTATGGATGTGATAAGATGATTTCACTTGAACTGGTGCATGCACATGCTCGATTCTATAGATGACGCATGTTTGCCAGGTTTTCATTATGGAACTTGTCCAAAGTGCCACTGAAGTGGTTTTCTCTAGAGGACAATTTTTTTCTTTACTGTTTTTAATCATTTTTCTGATTTTTTTTGGATTTTTTATATTTTTTGATTTTTTTGTATTTTTTGAGAGATTTTAAGCTAATGTTGAATCACCTGGTATTGCTGAAACTGATGCTTATTTCATAATGTTCCATCGATATCCTACTTGAAGAAGCTTCTATACCAAGATACGTGCACTTGAAAGCAACTTTTGAGATTTTTGTTCTGCTTTGTTGATACCAGAGTTAACTCTACCTTTGTGTGCACATCGCGATAGAGTGCCTTATGAATCCTTATGATGAAGGGTTGTTGCCAAAACATGGTCAATGTGAGAATTGGATATCATGCGTGGAGATGCAGATGGAGTGTGTTTAGGAATAAAAGATGGACTAGGTGACAGTTTGGAACCTTTTGACTCTCCAAACTTGGGAAGATGAGGAATTATGGGTGGATACGGAAGTGTTCTTGGAATTTGGACCAACAACTTGATATGCTTTGTACGTCGTTTGAGAAGCCTGATTTTTCCTTTGTGGACATCTTCGATGGATAATTTTCCCTTTTTTATTTTTCCCCACAATTTCTTTGACTGATGGAGTTTGATAGGGATAATCTTTCTTTGTATTTTTTGGTATCCATATGTATTTGATTTTTCCTTCATGCTTCTTAGCTTATTTTTCTTTGATGATGTTCTTCATGATTTGACTTGAATCTTTATTTTGATGTTGGTTCCAATTCATGGATGGGGTGAGGGGTGGATGGAGATTCATGACATGGCAGTTTGTAGTATTGACATTGGTTTCATCATAAGGATTCTTCGTGCTCCCTATGTTGACATTTTCTTGAGATGACGTTGCCCCCCAGTTTTATAGAGCTATCACTGATATGTTTATATCTCTTGATTGTCAAATAACCAAGGCCTTGATGCTTAGGATTGCCAGTAACCTACACTGGTTCTAGGATACCCTGTTCTTGTAGGCCTAATCCTCTACCTTGATAATTCATCTGCTCAAATTTTTTGTTTGCAACAGGATATGATTTACCTTGGAAACAAGGTACTAATCCTTCTTTGCTCTATCACGGATCTTCAAAAGTGACAAATTATTTTCTGATAAGATAGCTTTCTCTAAGAAAGGTAAGCAATCCAAGTTTATAAGTGATAGGATCCTCCACATGTGGGATGAATGCCTGATTGATATCTTTGGCTTGATTTTGTGAAATATCAGATTATAATGCTTCTTCAAGAAGTGTTGATGATTCATTGTCCTCATAAAAATCTTCTTCATGATTCATTTCACAGGATGTTTCTGATTCACGACTTTTGTAGGTGCCCTCTTCATGACCTATTTCGGCTACGTCTCCATAGGATGTTTCTAATTTGAAAATTTTATAGAAGCCTTCTGATATGTCTCCATATGATGTATTTGATTCACATCTTCTGTAGAAGCCTTCTTCATGATCCACTTTTGGTATGTCTCTAGATTTTTCTATACTTTGATCATGTGTACAAATGTTAAGAGTAGGAGACTCTTGTACCTTGGTAATGATCTCAAGAGTATGAGACTCTTGTGTTGAATGAAGATCATCTATGCATCCATCCAAAGAAAGCATCTCATGGGTAGATGGAGGAATATGTGCTATATGGATATGATCATCATTTGTGGCATCTTGTATGGATAGAAGAGTTCCCATTAGATCATTGTAGTATCTTGGATATACGAATTCTTGATCTTGATTAATTCTAGAATTACTTTCGACATGTTTTGGATCAAGTTCTTGACATGGGTCAATTTCAAGGGATGGATTGTCTACAAGGGATTCTTAGATATTGTTATTAGGAATGGGAAGTGGATCACTATCCTATTGATCTTTGGGGATTCCTTCACTATCCACAATCATGAGGCTGAGGGATGTCAGTATGTCTTGGGAAAGAGCATTTCTAGACCTTGGTGATAGATGTTGATCATGCTTTGGAATAAGTTCTTGAGATATCTTCTCTAACTCATTAGGCGATGTAGAGACATTTTCAATATGACCATTGGTCAATGGATCATGGATTATGTCAATAGGATCAAATAATGTTAACACATATTGAAATAGATCACTAAAAAGTGGCTCTTAGTGAACGTTGATTTGATCATTGGATGGGGTAGACATATCTTCACAGTGCTCATTGATGGATTAATTTTTATCATTGTCTTCAACAGTTATGGTGGAGATATTGTCAATGTTTTCAACCATAGGATTAAATGATGTTAACGTTTCTGGGATTGGATCATTGTTGGGTATTGTTGGTGGATTTTGATCATGATTGAAAAGTGGCTCTTGGTGTGTGTTTATTTGATTGTTGGTTAATATGGAAACATCTTCAATGTGTTCATTTATGGACTGATCTCGATCACCATTTTCAGCAATTGCGGAGGGGAGATTGTTAATGCTATTGCTAGTGGTTGAATTTTGATTATTGTCCCCAATAGCTATTATCTTTTGATCAATCAAGTCTTGGATGATATTTTTGAGTCAAATACAAGTTGATGTTGTGTGTGCCTTTACTTTGTGAAAATCACAAAAGTGCTTCCCATCATACCCTTGTGGTTTCACCTTGGGCTCTTGATAATTCACATAAACATGGATTTTAATGAGATTTTCTTGTATCAACTGTTGCATGACCGATTTGATTGGTTCCCCAAGTGGTGTTTATTTTTGTTGTTACCTTGTGGGATTCACACTTTAAATTGACCTTGTGGTGATTGATTGTGGAGATGTGGTGATTGATCTTTGAGATGCGATGATTGAGTTTGTTGATGTTGTTGATCTTGATATCCAATTTCTTGAAATTGGAGATATTATTTCTGATGCAGTAGAGATAGCTCAATGATTTGATGACATGGTTCCACCAATGGAAGAGTGCATTTATTTTTGGGTGGAGATGTCTCTTGGTGCAATGGATCAACTACTTTGGTAAGTGAAGCAATTTGATCTTGATTTTGATCTTGACACCTTTGATATGGTTGATTTGGTTTTTGTTCAAGTAGATTTGGAATGCATCCTTGTGGTGTTTTCCTAAGATCATGGAAAAGTTGATTCTTGATAATGATTTGATTTGGTGTGATGTTTTTATTTGGCATTATAGGTCGACTTTGAACATTGTTGTGTTTGAGAATCATATTGCCTTGATTTAGGTAACTTCGATTTTGTGTGGTATTATCTTGACTTGAATCAATACCTGGAGTTGCCAATATAATGCTTGGATTTCTAACAAGACTGGTTTGATTTGCAATCACATCTATCCCAAAGTTCTCCAAGTATGGATTTGAAATTTTCATGCTTGGAAAACTTGTATTTGGTGTGTATGAATTTGGTGGGATAATGTTTTTTAGAAGAGGACTCATGCATTGATTGTTCGGTTGATAGATTTGTAGGTTTGGACTTTGATTTAAATCTACCATCAAGAAAGTTGTTCCAAAATTTTGACCAGGCATATTCACATTTGTTATATCAGTGATGTTTGTAGGAGATAATGATACCATATACGAATTGTACAAATGTGAGTTTTGATAATCAATTAGCATTGCGAGACTTGGATAGTTTGGTTGATTTGGATTACTCATGATGTATGAGTTGAGTTTAAACTCCATGTTTTTCTTGTGCTTTGACCTTGTTGACCTCTGAGGGGTTTAGGACCAATTATGAGATGAAGGATGAAAGGGGTGAATGATACATGTGTTTAAAATTTTAGGAACTTTGGATCAATACTAGAATTTAGGACTTGATTTGATTTGATTTTGAATAAGGAAAGTTTGACTAAGTGTGTTAAGTCAAACAAGGTGATAATGGATTGGATAATTTGACTAAGTGTGTTAAGTCAAACGAGATGATAATGCACTTGTAAACTCTAGGTAGTTGTTTTATCCTAGAGTAAATTTGTACAAAAGGGGATGGTTTGACTAAGTGTGTTAAGTCAAACGAGGTGATAATGAACTTGTAAACCCTAGGAAGTTGTGTTATCCTAGAGTAAACTCGTAAAAAAAGGATAATTTGGCTAGGTGCATTAAGCCAAACAAGGTGATTTTGAACTTGTAAACCTTAGGAAGTTGTGTTATCCTAAAGGTAAATTCGCTCAAAAGGGTTGATAATTTGACTAAGTGTGTTAAGTCAAACAAGGTGGTGATGATTTTTCCTAAAAAGTATAGCGTAAGTGATGTTTGATTTCGATGGTTGCGAGGTGGATGAGAGTGATTGACTTGATCCTAGATGAACTTAAGAGGACTAGTTGACTAGACCAAGATATTGAAGAACATGATTTTTCCTAAGAGTAATTCAACCAAAAGATCAACGTTCGCATGAAACCCATATGACCCAAAAGAGAACAAGCACATGTGTGGTTCAATTATCTGTTATCTTGCTTACATTCGGTTCTTTTTGACACAATCACTTTCTTGATTATGTTTTTCAAACTGAATGTCCAATGTCCTAACTTTCTTTTATCCCACAAAGCATATTATGTGGAAATCAAGGAAATCAAGGCAAAGGTTACCTATTGTTGACTTTGGGAGAAACAAATTGAGATGTCTAAATGTTTAGAAGCCTTCTAGAGATAAGAACCCCTAGGGACAAGAAGTAGCATGTGGACACCTCCAAGGTATTTGTTCTTCCAAAGAGTTTGAAATTTTGATGACTCGTTGAATGTTTGTTTTCCACTATTTTGGATCCAAGCAAAGTGTTTTCGACGCCAATAACATGCACAATCCTAGGATGAAAAGACAATATTTTTTGGGATCCAACTTGGATAAATCCAGCTGTGCATATTCAGTGCAAATGATTAGATGCTTGACCACACAGGCTCCCCCTTATAGTGCACTCACTTCTTAGGCCAACCAAGAATCAGTACCCATGAATCTCCAATGGCATACTTTTTATCTTTACAAAATAATCGCATGTATATGTGGGGCGGCTTCAAAGGAGATGACCTTTTGCACCAACAAATAGATAGGATTTTGGCCTTTGCTAAACAAGGGATTTTAATTCTGACTTTTTGTTCATGGAGATTGACCCATGCAGCGAGAGACAATTGCTGCCCTTCTCGTCGAAGCCAACCGTGTGATATTGGATTTTGTTCCAGTATCCACTTTTATATCCTAGCTGGAAATACACTTGTCCTTAGTGTGTTATTGGTTGGGTTGTTCCCTTGGGTGAGTACTTTTTCCCACAAGGAAGACCCTCTAAGATAAACAAAATCAAGCAAACATATTTGTAGTTCGATCAACCTTCATTTAGAAATAAAGGGAGAACACACGCAATAGGTTTACTCACACTTGCAAGATGTTTTGTTCTATTTTAAGTTACCCACATTGAAATGTGGAGGCAATCTTCAATGCAACTTAATGTCATCAAAAAGGCTTTTGATTCTCAAGGTTGCCATGAAGCGTGAGAGAAGTGCATATGCCTTTTAAATGAGATTACTTTGTGAAAAGGATTACATAAAAGAACATGTTTATTTTAATTCCACAAAGCTATGATTTGATTCATTTTAAAACACCAAAATGAGATATGAAAAGTTGCCTTGTTCAATTTTTAGAACCCAAATTCCAATTTACTAGGTTTCTAATGTTCAATTTTAATCCAACTTTGAAAAAATCAAATGAGTGATTGTTTTTAAACCCAAATTGAAAAGTGAGTTGATTTAAAATAGAAAACAAAAGTAGGAATCAAATCCTCGAATTATAACAACAAGCATTAAAAAACACTTTTTTCAAGTCTAGATTTCAAAAGAATTTCCAACTCCACTTCGTTCACCTTCATTTTCGCTTGATCCCAATGTCAACCTATAAAATACCACAAAGTTATCACAAATGAGAAGTACGATATTTCAAGAAATGAATGACAACTTAACATAATGAGCCCAATTTTAAACATAATGAATGTGTCATAACAAGGAAAAAATCCTTGGAAACAAGCCTCAATTTTAGATTTAATTATCAAAGTAGAAACGACTTGTACGAAGAAATTGCACACTAATTTTCCATTGGCCTTTTCGATACCATGCATATAGTCCATAGATATAGGTAAATAATCAAATCACTTTGAATTTGAACGTGAACAAGGAGGCCATAAATCTCTTCAAGCATTCACAATAGCCTAAACATAAAAGCACATGTCGGATTGAAAAGGTCAAAACTTTTCACAAAATTGACTTGAACTTTATCCTGACCACAAAATGTAGTCGGACTAATTCGTACACATACACAAGAAGCCAGGTTTCAAATTTAGCACGTACTCCAATATCCAATGCACCGGCCAATAAATAAATACAGCCAGACCCAAGTTTAAGTTTGTGAAAATCCAAAAATTTATACAAGCAACATATGTGTATGAGATAAATGCACAAGCTTAGGATTGGGAAGTACACATTTTTATTTCTTTGGAATGACCCATAGGGAAATGAGGGTACGCTTGCTAAGGATAATAAAGTATAAATTACCTGCTTTAATGTACTTTGTCTTCTGCCCAAAATTCTACCATTAAAACGAAAACTAGTTTGACATTCGAAGAAAGTGCAATAATGGCTTGAAAGCAGAGAATAAAATGCATGGTCCCACACTGGAAAACATATTGTCAGGTTTTGGTAGTTTCTATATTCTCTTTCCAGTCATGTTTTCGTAGAATAATTGTATGCACCCACAAACAAACAAGATTATTGTTAAACTTCTTCATTAAAAAATTAAAAAAAAATAATGAGAGAAAAATCCTCGAAATGGCTATATAGGAAGTCAAATGTATGAGCATAGTAGGATAAAGGCGACAAATTGTGAGTTAGCACAGTCAACAATAAAAAAAATTTGCATTAATGATGAGATGGATTGGGATAAGGGCAACAGATTGTAAGTAGACAAGATCATTCCCTCAGATTAGTAAACTGCAAATGTAAGATCATTCCCACATGACTTTAAATGCTGATATATAAGCATTCATAAATTCTTATTTCTGTGCATGTGTTCCAAGATTTAAAAGATCAAACCAAATTGTTAAAATCTAATTTGACAGAAGCTCATAAATGGATTTGACAACATTACGCCTCCTCAAAGACTTTTTGCACATGAAAGAAAATTTGTAGAGATTGCCTGATGGCTAAAAAAATAATAGCACAACATTTATTACTTGGCTATAGTGGATAGGTATATGACATGGGGAAGCATAGACTTGGTAGGTGAACATCTAGACCAAACACCTTAAAGAAAGTATGGAAAGGACGCATGGTGGTAGTTGGCAGGTGTAAATTCCACAACCTTTGACCAACATCTTCTCTGCCTTTGCAAAAATGTATGCACAATGGTGAAGCGTAGAAAAGACACGTGAACTGTTTGATAGAATGCTTCTCCACAATGTGATCACATGGAACACAATGATTGCAAGGTATGTGCAGAATGTATTTGTTTGAAAATATTTTAGCAACTTTCAAGCAAAGGATATTAGCCAGTGTAAAGCCGCACTCTACAAACTTTGACTAGCATCCTCTCCTATAATGCTAATGCAACTGGTGAATTCTCTACCCATGCCAAAATGGAAGCATACAAAGGGTGCACAAACTGTTCAAGAAGTTAATCTAGAGAATCCTACCATTAGTGTGTTAAAAAAGAGAGCTTTAAACATTCTAAATCAAATCGTGCAAGAAGCATAGATAAGACATAGACAAAGCACATGAACTATTGATAGTACACCGTTTAAAGATAAGGTCTCATTGAATGCACAAGATATACTTCCCTTATAGGTTCCGAAGGTAGTTACCATACGTTGTACCTGTAGATCATCAAATGTTTAGAACGGCCTCTAAAATGCATGTTTGATTATTCTCTTAGTTAGAGTAGTCGTAATGGTTATTCTGAAAAACAATTACTATGAGATACGTCTTGCATCCCATGTGCTTGATTACTATCTCGTTCTATGTTGACTCGAACAAAAAATATAACGTTGCATTTTCCAGTCTATTTCTAGATATAAACTTCATACAAAAGACACCATGAAATATTGATTAGCTTTTGCTAAGTTACACACAACTTTCATACAAAACTAATGGAAGTCTTCTCTAATCTTCTACAACAACTCAAGTCAATATAAACTGATAGCTTCAAGGGTGCACTTTATGATATGGTGTTGTCAAGAATGATGGTGGACTTCATAATAGCAGTAGTTGACAAGGCAATGAGCTATGTGACAAAACAACTAAAGAAAATGATGCCTTTAATGACTACCATGATTGCAGGAATGCACAATAGGTGTTGAAAAGACTTTAGAAAATTTTAAGCAAATTTTGTTAGCGGGTGTAAAACCACATAATCCAATCTGCCTATGCACAAAAAAATAAAATAAAAAATGAGAGCTTTGGAACAGGTGTGGACATCCATCAAAGCATAATGGTAGGGGTTTCTTTTTATTTTCTTTTTTAATCAAATATGGCAGTTGGAAATGCCACGTTAGACATGTATCCAATGTGGAATCATAAACAAGGCTCATGAACTTTTGACAAAATTCTTGAAAGAGATGTCTTCTCGTAGACTGTAAAGATTGCAGGATATGCACAAAATGGATCGTTGAGAAGGCTTTAGGGACTTCCAAGAAAATGATGTTGCATGTGAATTATTTGACATAGTGTTTCAAAGAAATGGAATCGAAGGATGGAAAGAAAAAGATTGGCCACATAATTCTAGATAGTACATCAAATCATAATCGATGATAAAAGACCAATGCACAACGAATCAAACAAATTAGGAAGATTTATTTAGTAGATATAGTTCTCTGTTTGAAGGCATGTCAGAAAAAAGTAGTGACCATTTAAAGAACTTGATTACAACAAGATCTCAGCCACAAATAAATGATATGAGCATTTGATGGCTAAAACAGAGCTACAAAACTAAGAATGGATCCAAGATTGAACTACTAAGCATAGAGTCAAAAGGCTGACAACATTACAATGTAAAGGAACACGGAAATTAAGATCAATACTTTCAAACAAAATTATGGGCAATGTTTTAACTAAGAAAATGTAAACAGGGTAGCTTTCAAGATGTAAACGGAGCAGATTACAAAATGTAGCGGGGGCCCTCCTTCTAGCGCCAAAATGTGAAGACTAAAATCTACATCGATCTAGGATTGACAAATATGAGTTAAATATATCAATATTGAAGAAATGAGACAAAGCCTTCCCTATGAAATTATTGAGCAATGTAAAGGAAATAACCACATTATCAAACTAACAAGATGAACATGAAATCAAGATGAATATGAAAACTATTCCTAAATCGCTCAAACTTCAATCCCATAGGGGGAGTGGTGCTCCTCATGATGTAGAAAGGACGCCCTTTCCCACCCCCTGATAAGAAAGATTGCCAAAATGAAAGATGATGATACAAATTCCAAGATTGTGCATCAAATTGTGTTTTCATTGCGGTGTTGAAATGCCTTACTTTTATAGATTCAATGTTAAAAGATTGAGTGATTCTGGATGAATGTGGGATCATTCATGAGCCAATGATAAGATGCCACTTGTCAAGATGTGAGAGGAGAAGACTTGAGGAAGTTTTGGCCAATGTGATAATTTGAAATTTGAATTTGGATGAAATGACATGCTTAGGGGGGATGAAATGTGAATTAAATGTCAAGTTTGACTTGCGTAAGAGACATGTAAGAGCATGTGTAAGAGAATTTAATGCTTTGTTGGAAGGGACAAGTCATTTGGAGGGAAGATTCAAATTTGAAGAATATTCCATCTTGATGTCCTTTTGAAATAAACTAGATGAAATAATAAATCAATTAAATGATTTATTGGTGCAAGTGGAAGAATCTAGAGGATTCAGGTGATTAGGATTAAATTAATCAAGATTTGATTAATCTAATAGGAGATTAGGTGATTTTGACTTTTGAATTATATTTTAGGATCAAAATGAGAAGAAAATGAGTTTAGATTTAATTAAATAAATACTTATTTTATTTAATCAAAGATGATGGTCTTAATTTGAATAGATGACTTAATGAGATTAATTAAATAAACCTAGTTTATTTTAATTGATGGGTGAATATGATAATATGAGGAATGCATGATGTTAGTTTTGCATGTCTATAGGCCTTTTATGGTTATCATGGAAAGGTCAATAAATTGAACGTCTCTTAGCATGGAATCGATCTGTATCACATAGAAAAAGGCTTTGAATAAAAGTCATATATGAATCAGGTCTTATATTTTATATTTCATTAGTACTTAAGGCCGACAACATGTATGAGGAAATAATTGTTAAGTAACTTGGAAAGTGAGTGGCATTGACCCTTAGTAATAATGCCTTGATTGTTAAGGTAATCAACATGATCGAAAGTCAAGGAAATCGCATGGTAATGACTTTAATCATTATGTCAGTCTTTTGCTTGGATGAATTTGATTATGTCAAAATGCTTGAAGCCGCGAACTTGAAATGGTATTATGATTTGGAAAATTAATCATTTTCTTGGCAAAGGAAAGTTAGGGCATTCTTGTTGTGTTTCACAAGCTTGTAAGTTTGAAACCCTAGCATCTCTGTCGCCGCCATGGGTGTTGAGTCACAGCTATTACTCTGCCTTTTCTCTCTTATTGCCTTTAATCTGACAAACGTTACTCTGCCTTCTATGAAGAGCTATGCCAAAGTTGGTAAGGAGATGGCACGAGCATGGAAGAAGGTTCAAAGGTTTTCTCCTGCTAAGTTACTTTCATTCTGATCAAGTATTTTTAGTTGCAGCATTACAAACTCGAACAGGTATTATCATTCCATTTTTTGAAGAAAGATTTCATTTTAAAACCATCTGGAAGTTACTACTCTTTGTTTTGAAATTAAAATGTTTGATTGGTTTTCATGCAAAGATGACAAGATTTTGGTTACCTAAGTTGAAATTGATTCCCTCATTGAATATCATTTCTATTTTTGGTTCTACTATGAAGGGTTGTCTTTTTCGATTGGTGGGTAATCATGCATTCTGAAAATTATATCATTCTTCTTCATGTATTTTGTGATATTTTCTTTTGGTCACTGGGTGCACAATAATGAGGGTTCGGTTACATTTTGTTGCAGTGGTATTCAAAGAGGTTTTTTTGGTGCATGCATTATATATTGTTTCTTTTTCAGATAGTATTGAGTGTGCAAGCTCCTTGAGTGGACAGGGTTTAGAGTCTTGTTTCTCAAAATATATTTTCTTGACTATTCTGTCAGAAGCAATCTTCTATTTTGGATACTTCTTTGAATCACTGTAATACTTGGCAAAAGATTTGACACAAGTTGGGTACATCAAAAATTACCTCATTTATTTGAAAAGAGATATATATGTTTTTTGGGTTGTAATTTTTGAAATGTAATCAAGATACATTTTTAAGAAAAAAAAAGGGAAAAATAACTATTTTTGAACTATGAAAAATGACTGAGAAATATAGTCAAAAAATTATAGCTATTGTATTGTCTACACAGGAAGACATGTTTTGATTTTGAGATTGAAAATCTGGAATATAAGTTCAATAACAAGTTGTCTCAAGATGAGAGAATGACTAGAATTCTAGAAGTTCATTCTAGAACTTTGAGGATTGTAGGTATTGTCTATTGAGAGGCACTTTTGAGAAAAGAGAGAAATAGAGAGACCCTTTGTATCATTGTATTTTTTGTAAATAGAAAAGGAGTTGGTGCTCCTTGAAATTGGTGTTTCAAAATGAGGGGTTGGTGCTCCTTGATTTGGTGCTCAGAAATCAGCCTATAAGGTATTGTTAAAAGTGGTTTTTAAAATATAAGCCTAGAAAGGCAATAGTTTAGGAGTGGTTTTTCTACCCCAGGAGGGTTTTCCACTCGACATATCTTGTATCACTTTTCTCATCTATGGTTCCACTAATTTATTGTGTGAATGCTTTGTTATGCTATGTTTCACTGTCATACTTCTCATTATAGTTATATGTGATTGCATTCAATATATGGATGAGTTAATCATTGATAAATGAGAGGATAAATCTGTTTTGTTTCAGTTTCTGTAAAATTTATTAAATCAGTTTATGACACTGATTCACGCCCCCCCCCCCCTCTCTCAGTGTCTTTTTCACTCCAACAATTGGTATCCGAGGATAGGGTCCTCTGATAGGTCTATCCAACCTAGGATTGATTCTAGTCTTGGAGTATGTTTACAAAATGTCTCAAGCTCATGAAGGCACATCTATGACTAGAGATCCATTATTTGATGGAACATATTATACACTCTAGAAATTCAGAATGGAGAATTATCTAACTTATATTGATCTCGATGTGTGGAGCATAGTGTTAACTGTACCAACTACATTGCCCACAAATTCTGATGAAAAGAAAAGATATGAAACTAATGCAAGAGAAAAACATGCTCTCCTATGTGCATTGATTAGAGATGTCTTTATCAAAGTCATGCATTACAATTCTACTAGGGAAATATAGGTTAAACTTGAAACCATCTATCAAGGAAATGAAAAATTTAAACAATCAAAAGTCCTTACTCTAAAACATCAGTTTGAGGAAATAAAAATGAGGGATGATGAAAAAGTAGCTAATTACTTCTTGAGATTTGATGAAATTGTCAATGCTATGAAAGGTCTGTGAGAAGAAGTAAAAGAATTCAATGTTGTAACTAAGGTCATCAGAATCTTATCGACTAAATTTGAAGCTAAGGTCTCTACTCTATAAGAGAAGAAAAACTTTGACCAACTTACCCTAGACAACCTACAAGGCACTTTGACTGCCTATGAAATGAGAATCAATAAAAACAATTCCTCTGCAAAAGAAACTGCCTTTAATACTGAAAGGAAAGAAAAATATGAGGCTACTGAATTAGAATTTTTTGATTATAAAGAATCTCACTTTGTTAGAAAGCTCAAAAAGGGGTCTGTAAAATATAAGAGAAAACTTCCCTTCAAATTTTTTAACTATGGAAAAATAGGCCACTTTGCTGCAAAGTGGACCTATGGTGATCTGAATAGTGACAATGAGAAATCTAAAAAAATTCCTAAGAAAAAGGCCTATAGACCTAAACAAAAATTCAACTTCAAAAAGAAGAAGAGTTTGTTCAGCAAAAATGAAATAGACACTGAATCTGAAGATTCTTTAGATGAAGAAGATGAAAACCTATTCATGGCTGAAATCATTTAGCAAGAAGATACTAACAACAATGATGTTGAAGATGGTGAAGTAGATCTAGAAGGTAAAATGAAATGTGCTTTTAAAGAGCTTAGAAAACTCAAAAAATAAATGCTTGCTCAAGAACAAAATTCTACTCAAGCTCTTGCTCAAGAGCAACTCACAAATCAAGAAATAGTCTCCTTGAAGACTCAACTTGAAGAAGCCAAGAGAGTTGAGGATTGTCTTCATATTTGTTTAAATCATAAAGATCAAGAAATTCAAAAACTTGAACATGAAATTGTTGATCTTAGGAAGACCATTGAAAAGTGTGAGAGTACTCTAAAACTGAATGACATGCTTAGTAAGCAAAAATTGAACAAGGACAAAACTAGTATTGGGTTTGTTAAGGGTGGATGCTCAAATGATGGTGCAAAGTAAAATGATATTGCTGCAAACAAATTTTTTGAATCTAATCATCTTAATTCTAATAAGAATCATGTTTATTCTTTTAGGAATAACAAAACATTATATAATCTCAACCGTTTCTTTTATGGCTACTATTATTTCTGTAAAATATTTGGCCACAAAGTGAGATCTTGCAGGTTTATGAATCCTAGAACACCTAGATTTGGTCATAAGAAACACCTTGGTTTTGCTAGATAGATCAGATGCTTTAAATGCAATACCATGGGTCATTCTGCTAAGTAGTGCAACGCTGATCTGTAACTTAAACAACAGAAAACTAAAAAGGTTTGGAAACCTAAAAATTTCAAAAACATAGAGCAAACTATGTTATTTCAAACAAATTTTCATTCAAAGAAAAAGGACTTGTGGGTTTTGGACAGTGGTTGTTGAAACCACATGACTGGCGACAAAGAAAAATTCACAAATCTTGAAGATTATGTAGGTGGATATGTGAAGTTTGGAGATAATTCTGGTATACAAATAAAAGGTAGAGGTTCACTTCTTCTGAATGAGGACACTCCTATCTACAATGTGTATTACGTAGAAGGTCTAAAGCAAAATATTCTAAGTGTCAGTCAAATTTGTGACAGTGGCTATAATTTTTTGGTCACTTCACTAGGATGTGAGATTAAAAATAAGCTTGGAAAGGCTATTGCTGCTGGAAGAAGGACTAAGGGAAATGTTTACAATCTTCTTGACACATCTAGTAATGAAAATACTCAAGGTATGTGTTTAATGAGTCAAGTTGAAGAAATTTGGTTGTGGCACAAGAGACTAGGTCACATTAACTTTGACAATATGGTTAGGATCAACAAAAACCAAAATGTAAGAGGTCTGCATGTCTTAAGAAAACCTAAAAATGCAATTTGCAAAGAATTTTCTAAGGAAAGAAAACAAAGGTGAGCTTTAAATCTATAGAACATTCTTCTACTAGGCCTCTGCAACTTCTTCATAAAGATTTATGTGGTCCTACAAGGACTAGATCTATCAATGGTGAGAAATATTTCCTGTTATTTTTTTATGATTACTCTCGTATGGTATGGCTTACTTTTCTCAAGCATAAATTTGAAGCTTTTGAACGTTTTAAAGTCTATAGAAAAATGGTTGAAAGGGAGTTGGATTTAAAATTGAAATGTGTGAGATCTGACAAAGGTGGTGAATTAACCTCACAATAATTCATTGACTATTGTGAAAGACATGGCATAAAAAGATAATATGCTACTACCAAAACACCTCAACAAAATGGGGTTGTTGAGAGAAAGAACAAAACGGTAAAAGAGATGGCAAGGACTATGCTGGATGAAGCAAAACTGCCAAACATGTACTAGAAAAAAATTATTCATACAACTATTTACATCTTGAATAGAGTACAAATCAGAGTGAAATCCAATTTCACTCCATATGAACTGTGGTATGGTAAATCTGCCTCAATTAAATACTTCAGAATATTTGGCTGTAAGTGTTTTATCAAGAGAAGAGATGATAATTTAGGCAGCTTTCAATCTAAATCTGATGAAGGTATCTTTTTAGGATACTCCACTCATAGCAAAGCCTATAAATGCTTTAATAATAGGCAGAATAAGATTATTGAATTTGTCAATGTCAAATTTGATGAAAATATGATTTTAGATGTTGAACCTATGCAAGATGATGAGGAAGAAGAATTTGAACATGAAACAAAAAAGTCTGAATTAGAATGAGCAAGTCCTAAACTAGTTGAAGCAAATTCTAAAATGCTGAAACAAGTCATTGAAAAATGTGTAACAAAAACCCCTTCAAAATCTCTTGCTAGAAACCATCCTAAAGATATGATTATTGGAGATCAATCTGTAGGAGTTCAAACAAGAAGAAGAACTATTAAATCTGATTAAAAATCCCACATAGCTAAGCTCACTGCTTTCTGTTTGGTTACACAGTTTGAGCCAAATATTTTTTATGAAGCTCTAACTGATGAATGCTAGCTTAATGCAATGCAAGATGAAATTGATGAAATTGAGAGAAATCATGTACTTGGGAGTTGGTCCTGAGACTAGATGACAAAAATGTCATATGGGGAAAATGGATAGTCAGAAATAAACATGATGAAAATGGCCATGTTGTTCGTAACAAGGCTAGGTATGTCTGCAAAGGATATGCTCATCAAGAAGGTATCGAATTTGGTGAAACCTTTGCACCTGTAGCTAGACTTGAATCTATTAGAATATTCTTGGCTTATTCTGTTTTCAAGAAATTTACTATATATCAAATGGATGTCGAAACTTCTTTTCTGAATGGTTATTTAGATGAAGAAGTTTATATAGAACAACCTGAAGGGTTCATTTGCAAAAACAAGCTTGATCATGTTTACAGGCTGAAAAAGGCTTTATATGGCCTAAAACAAGCTCCTAGAGCTTGGTACTCTAGACTAGATAATCATTTAACTTCAAAAGGTTTTACTAGAGGGGGTGTAGACAACAATATTTATGTTAAGACTAAAGGTTCTGATATTCTGGTTGTTGAAATCTATGTTGCTAATACTATCTTTGGCTGCAACAATACTGACTTGAGTAAAAATTTCTCTCAAATTATGGAATCTGAGTTTGAAATGTCAATGCTAGGAGAATTAACTTTCTTCTTAGGTCTACAAATTTCTCAACTTGAAATTGGTATTTTTCTCTCTCAAATAAAGTATGCAAGAGAGATGCTAAAGAAATTTCAAATGGATGAATGTCATCTAGTTAGCACTCTAATGGTTACTGGATGCAAACTTAGCATGGTTGATGATTCTCCTATTGTAAATCCAACTGACTATAGGTCAATGATTGGCATCTTATTATATCTAACAGTCTCTAGACCTAACATAATGCAGGCAGTTTGCATGGTTGCAAGATTTGAGTCATATCCTAAGGAATCTCATATTAATGTTGTTAGAAGGATTCTTAAATATGTTTAGGGCACTCTTGATTCTGGTCTCTGGTATCCTAGAAGCAATTATTTTTCATTAATTGCATATATTGATGCTGACTGGGCTGGTTGTTTGGATGATAGGAAAAGCACCAGTGGTGCTGCTTTCTTTCTTGGTGATCGATTAATGGCATGGAACAACAAAAAACAAGAATATGTTTCACTCTCCACTGTTGAAGAATAGTATATTGCTTCCACCTCTTGTTGTACTCAAGTAATCTGGATGCCACAAAATCTATCTAACATGGGTATTAAAATTCCTAAACCCATTTCTATTCTGTGTGATAATACTATTGTGATTAACATCTCCAAAATCATGTTATGCACTCTCCCACTAAACACATTGCTATAAAATTTCACTTTCTTCATGAAAAGGTGCTGGCTAATGAGGTTTTTGTGCAATATGTTCCTACACAAGCACAGGTAGCTGACTTCTTCACTAAGCCTTTGGCTAAAGAGGTATTTGAAAGACTTCAGTCTAGATTGGGAGCTCTCTCTCAATCTCTGCTCTCTTAATACTCTATCTTGGTGTTAGGGGGAGCTTGTTAGATCTCTTAGCAAATTATTGCCACTTCTTCTGGTTTTCTACTTGTTGCTCTATTGCTATATCTGGAGCTATTTATGTTCAGCTTCTTGGAATTTCACTATTGTTTTCCCTTTATCCTTGTGACAAAAAGGGGGAGAATTATGAGCTCTTGGTTCTGGTTCAGTATTTCAATTTGGTGGCTCAGTTTTTGCAATCAAGCACAAAGGGAGAGTTTTTTGAGCTTCTCTTTTGGTATTTGTCCTTGATGACAATATTGTGTTTCAGATTATCAGTTGCACTGTTTACATTCAGATGGTGTGCACTCTTGTTTATATTCTATCTTAGCATACTTGTTTTTGACTTTCGCATTGTGATGTTGGTGTTGATGGTACTGATCTCTTGACTCCATGTGCAGATTACAAGGCATCTTGTTTATAGGATTATGATTCTAGGTTTAGGTGGTATAATTCTAGTTTGATAGGTTTGAGATTTTGAGCTATATTGTGCTAAGGTGATCTATAGGTTTATATGGTATTGGTATGTTCAAATTTTTGTGGTTACATGTTGTTCATAAGGTTTTGAAAAACATCATAGATGTGTTTTCTTTTCAGCCTCATACAGGTAATGCTTATAGATAACTTGGTTTTTGGAATCATAATTGGAGTTGGAATTTAATATTAAGAAAACCCTATCGAGTTTCCTTAAACATTTGATATCTTTGATATTCTTTGCATGAGAATATGATAAGTTGATATCAATTGGCATCTTTTTCAGGAAAAGGTATTAACATGGCAATATCATGGAAATTTTTGTAATGCTAATTTGATGCATTATTTTGGCTTACATATTTTAGCAAATGACTTCAAAGGGAGTCATACTTGTATCAAGCCTTGTATGGTTATCATGGAAAGGACGATAAATTGAACCTCTCTTAGCATGGAATCGGGCTTTATCACATAGCAAAAGGCTTTGAATAAAAGTCATATATGAATCAGGTCTTATATTTGATATTTCATTAGGCCTTAAGGCTGACAGCAGGTATGAGGAAATAATTGTTAGGTCACTTGGAAAGTGACTGGCATCAACCCTTAGTAATAATTCCTTGATTGTTAAGGTAATCAACATGTTGGGAAGTCAAGGAAATTGCATGGCAATGAATTTAATCATTATGCTAGTCTTTTTCTTGGATGAATTTTACTATGTCAAAATGCTTGAAGCCGCGGAGTTGAAATGGTATTATGATTTTGAAAATTCATTATTTGCTTTGCAAATGAAAGTTAGGGAATTCTCGTTGTGTTTCACAAGCTTGTGTGTTTGAAACCATAATATCTCTTTCACCTCCATGGGTGTTGAGTCATAGCTGTTACTTTGCCTTTTCTCTCTTGCTGCATTTAATCTGACAAATGTTACTCTACCTTCTATGAAGAGCTATGACAAAGTTGGTAAGGAGATGGCATGAGCATCGAAGAAGGTTCAAAGGTTTTCTCCAACTAAGTTCCTTTCAAAATAATTTGGTATTTTTAGTTGCAACATTACGAACTTGAACAGGTATTATCATTCCATTTTTTGAAGAAAGATTTCAGTTTAAAACCATAAGGCAGTTACTACTCTTCATTTCAAAATTAAAATTCTTGATAGGTTTTCATGCAAAGATGACAAGATTTCAGTTACCTAAGTTGAAATTAATACCCTCAGAGAATATCATTTTTATTTTTGGTTTTGCTGTGAAGGGTTCTGTTTTTTAGTTGGTGGGTAATCATGCATTCTAAAAATTATATCATTCTTCTTCATGGATTCTGTGGTATTTTCTCTTGGTCACTGGGTGCACAATAATGAGGGTTCGGTTACATTTTATCACAGAGGTATTCAAATATTTGTTTTGGGTGCATACATTATATTGTTTCTTTGTTAGATAGTATTGACTGTGCAGGCTCCTTGAGTGGACAGGGTTTAGATTCTTCTTTCTCAAAATACATTTTCTTGACCATTCTGTCAGAAGCAATCTTCTATTTTGGATACTTCTCCAAATCACTGTAATACCTAGCAAAATATTTGACATAAGTTGGGTACATTAAAAATTACCTCATTTGTTTCAAAAGAGATATATATGTTTTTTGGTTGTAATTTTTGAAATGTAATCAAGATACATTTGTAAGAAAAAAAAAAAAGAGGGAAAAATAATTGTTTTTGAACTATGAAAAATGGCTGAGAAAAATAGTGAGAAAATCACAGCTATTGTATTATCTACACAGGAAGACATGTTTTGATTTTGAGATTGAAAATCTGAAATATAATTCCAATAACAAGTTGTCTCAAGATGAGAGAATGGCTAGAATTCTGGAAGTTCATTCTTGAAATTTGAGGATTGTAGGTATTGTCTATTGAGAGGCACTTGTGAGAAAAGAGAGAAACATAGAGACGCTCTATATCATTGTATTTTCTGTAAACAGAAAAGGAGTTGGTTCTCCTTGAAACTAGTGTTTCAAAATGAGGGGTTGGTGCTCCTTGAGCTGGTGCTTAGAAATCAGCCTATAAGGCATTGTTAAAAATAGTTTTTAAAATATAAGCCTAGAAAGGTTTGTAGTTTAGGAGTGGTTTTTCTATCCCAAGAGGGTTTTCCACTTGGCATATCTTGTGTCACTTTTCTCATTTGTGGTTCTATTGATTTATTGTGTGAATTCTTTGTTATTCTATGTTTCACTGTCATACTTCTCATTACAGTTATATGTGATTGCATTCAATATATGGATGAGTTAATCATTGATAAATGAGAGGATAAATCTGTTTTGTTTCAGTTTCTATAAAATTTGTTAAATTAGTCTATGACACTAATTCACCCCCCCCTCTCAGTGGCTTTTTCACTGCTACTCTTGTCAAAACCATTGCTTAAAATGCATATTTATGCAGTTATACCAAGCCCTGCCTACTTTTTTGAACTTATATAACACCATTTTCATCTTGTAGAATTTATTCTCTTGAACCAAAAATAGCATAGCCAATTGGCCACTCAACATAAACCTCTTGTTTTAACTCATAATTTAAAAATCATGGATTTTACATCCATTTTATACACCTTCCAATTGCGTTGGGCTACTCTTGCTAAAATTTATCTTTGATTGTGTCCAATATTTCCACAAGTGAAAATGTGTCATTATAATAAATTATATGCTATTTCAAATATAATTTTGTATCCAATCTTTTTTTATGCCTTTTAATTTCACCATTTTCATTATATCTAGTTTTATAAACCAATTTGACACAATGACATCTTTTTAGGTATTTGAAGATCCACTAACTACCATGTTTTATTTTTATCAATCTTATAATATCTATATGCATAACATTGAAACATTTTTGTTACATATATGGATTCTTCAAAACTAATTAGATCAATTTTTAAAAATAAAGGAAAAATTAGTAAAATTGTCATTTTCTTCTTCATTTTGTGTTGCCTCACATAGTTTATCTTGAGTTTATTGTCTTCCTTGACATCAAAATTGGTATTCCTCTTGTTTTGGGAGATGTTAATAATGGTGAAAATGAGATACTAGTTGTGGTGGATATATTGCTAGGTATAGAAGGAAATTTTGTTACACTTCCATTAAAATATTTTATTTCAATACCTTTTAATTTCTTCTAGTCATTAATTTATTCTCGTTGTCACGATTCATCTTCAGAAAAAATAACATATTTGAAAATTGTAGCTTCTTTGATAATTGCATTATATAGTTAGCCTAGGAGATTGAGTTCTAAAGTAATACTTTATCACCTGCATGCATATTGGGGTTTTCTAAATATATAAAATATAACCAAATATATCACTTTTGTATTATGAATAGGGGATCTAATTTCATAAATTTGATACAAGTAGGTATTAGGGGTTAGAAATGATATACTTAGAAGCTAATAGGTTGTTTATAAGTGACATTCCAAATACTCTATATATCACTTTACAAAGGTCAATTAGAGGAAATCCTATTTATTAGTCTAGTTTTTTCTAGGATTGTGAAGCTATATTATTTTTACACCTCATGTTCTTGTGCGTGTGAATGCCTCATAATCCTAAGATATTTTCTTAATTCCAACCCTAATAATGAACAAAGGAAAATATGATCACACCAAGGTCATGAAAATTCAATATAAATCTTACCAAGTTTCCTAGAACTAATCATTGGGGACCTTTTGGTAATGCTATGACCATAACACAAAGAATCAATATGTATAGATCTAAAATCCTTTCACTATAATTTAGATTAATAGTTATACTATAATTGAGATACTATTATTAGGGGAGTTTGTTTTAATAGTATAAAGTGGGAAGGGCCTAAAACCATTGAAAAGCAATCATTGAGGCATAAGAGAGGAGTCTCACAAAGAGTAAGAGAAGAAAAAGAAATAAAGAAGGACAAGACTCACCAGTAGCATGAGACTGAAAAGAATATCAAACAAAACAAGTATCCCAAGAAGAGAGACATGAAACAACAATGAAGAAGAGAACAACATAGACCAAAAATATTTTTGACCAGAGCATGGAACCAAAAAAGAGCTTTTGGAAGGACCCAAAAACATTGACAAAGATAATCAAGGTAGTTTGAAACAATCATATTAGGGTTTTTTCTCCCAAACACCAAGCCTAGATAAAATATTAACAATGTTTGGAAACTCCCAACCAACTTTAATACAAACAAAAAATCAAGCAAAAAGAAAAATTATTCTGTATTTTGTGACATTGTCAATGGTAAAAAAATGACCAATAGCATCAGGGTACATACACCAATCTGTGACACAATTTTGGCTCTTAAGATGCCACTTTTTTCCTGAAATCAGGAAAATCTAATTTGCACGAGAAAATGAAGATAGTTACGCTCAAAATTTTAAGATGCGACAAGAACAAAATTTGAAGTACTACGAGTCTAGATTCTAAGCTACTATTGTTTTCTGAAATTAATGAAGATTAAGGGTCTCAAAAAGGGGGGAGGGGGCAAAATAGGTCCTTTTTTTATCAAAAAAATTAGAATAGCCCCTAAGGGCTCCCCCCTTTTTGATTAAATTTTTTTTAGAATTTCAAAAATCCCAAAGGTGAGAAATTAGCTAATACCATGTAGCTTATCCTCCTTCTTTTGGATTATTTTTTTAATGAATGTATAATATTTTATGAATTTTCAAAGTGGACACATCCTGAAAAGCTAAAATTTGAGCGTGCTCACCCCCAATTTTTTTGCAAACTAATCAAAAATTGTTTTTTTTTTTTCATCATGTGTGGAATGGAGTCTAGTTTCAAAAAATTTAATTTGTTTCATGTTCCGATGAACACATAAAAATCTATCCTAAACCTAGCACATGTTGGTTTTTGACCAAAAATAAAGGCATTTACAATAGAAGTCATGGATCAAAACCTTAACTAAATCAAAATGTTTTTTTTTATATATATTTAGATAGCTAAGAGAGAGGTTAATGCTATCACGGTTTTTTTATAAAATTGCATTGAAATATGTGCAAATGAGATAGGGAGCACTGACAAAAATATGAGAAAATTTGGCAAATCCTGTTAATTAACAAGTCCAAAGCAAGCCATTTGGCGAGCGCCAAATGACTCATCACATTTGGCATGCGCCAAATTTGATGGGTCATTTGGTGAGCACCAAATGGCCTTCTTTGCATAGAACTAGAATTTACCCTCTTTTGTGAACAACTTTGATAATGCTTAGAGTGCATAGTTTATGATCGTAGATGGATAGTCGAGGTTTTACCTTTCGTACCTTCTCTAACTCGTTACCATTATTGGATAACTGTTTATCCCTCTAAAATATCTCTCTCAGGTCTCACTCCCTCCCATGCAACCTAGACTACTCTCTCAGTCCAATCCCCTCTCTCAAGTCTCTTTCCCTCACACATAGGTACTTAAATAAATTTGTCACTCCAACCACCTTTCTCACTCTCCCTCTTTGGTCTTTTTATCTCTCTCACTCCATCTCCCTCTCTTAGGTTGTTATCTTTTTCTCTTTGTCTCTCTCTCTCAAGTCTCTCCCTCCTACCTCCTCTCCCTCTCTTAGGTCTATCACTCACTCACTCCCTCTATCTCTCTCTCATTCCCTCTTTCTCACTCACTCTATCTCTCTCCCTCTCTTTGTCACTCTCTCTCAGGTATCTCCATCCCCCCTTTCTCTCTCTCTCTCACACACACACACTACCTCTCTCTCTCCCACTCCGTCTCTCTCACTCTCTCCCACTCTGTCTCTCTCCCTCTCTCTTAGGTCTCTCCCTACCACCCTCTCCCTCTCTCTCTCTCAATTATCTTTGTCCTATCCCCTCTCCCTCTCTCTTTTTGTCTCGAGTCTCCCCCTCCTACCCCCTCTCCCTCTCACAGTCACTCCCTCTATCTCTCTTCCACTCCCTCCCTATCTCCCTCCCTCTATCTATATCCATCTACCTCTCCATCTCTCTCAAGTATCTCCCTCCCACCACCTCTCCCTCTCTCTCTCATGCCATCTATCTCTCTCCCACTCTCTCTGCCTCTCTCTCTCAAGTCTCTCCCTCCCACCCACTCTCCCTCCCTCTTTGTCTCTCAAGTTTCTCCCTTCTATCCCCTCTCCCTCTTTTAGGCCTCTCTTTGTCTCTCTCTCTCACTCCCTCCATCTCTCTCCCACATCCTCTCTCTCTCTCACTCCCTCTATATCTATCCCTCTCCCTCTCTCTTAGATATCTCCCTCCCACTCCCTCCCACTCTCTCTCTCTCTCTCTCTCCCTCTATCTCAGGTATCTCCCCCCACCCCCTCCATCTCTCAAATCCCTCTATCCTGAGTACTCCCACCCAACCCCTCTCCATCTCTCAAGTCTCTCTCTCTCTCACTTCTTGTATCTCTCCCATCCCTCTCTCTCCTACTCTTTTAGGTATCTCCTTCCCATCCCCTCTCTCCCACTTTGTCTCCCTTCCACCCTCTCTCCCTCTCCCTCTCTCTTAGGTTTCTCCCTCCCACCCCCTCTCCCTCCCTCTCTCTCACTCTCTCTTCATCTCTATGTCTCTCCCTCTCTCTCTCCCACTCCATATCTTTCTCAATCACTCTATCTCTCTCCCTCTCTCTCTTACTCCCTCTATCTCTCTCCCACTTTGTCTCTCTCCCTCTCTCTCTCACTCCCTCTATCTCTCTCCCACTTTTTCTCTCTCCCTCTCTCTCAGGTCTCTCCTTCCCACCCTATCTCTCTCTTTCTCTCTCTCAAGTATCTCTGTCCTACCCCATCTCTCTCTCTCTCTCTTTTTCAAGTCTCCCCCTCCTACACCGTCTCCCTCTCACAGTGACTCCCTCTATCTCTCTTCCACTCCCTCCCTCTCTCACTCCGTCTCTCTCTCCCTATCCCTATCCCTCCCACCACCTCTCCCTCTCTGTCTCTCAAGTAGAGGGTTTAGGGATTAAGGGTTAAGGGTTGAGGGTTGAGGGTTAAGGGATTAAGAGGGTATGGGGGTTGAGGTATTAGGGTTTAAGGGTTAAGGGTTGAGGTTTGATGGATTAAGAGGGTACATGGGTTGAGGGATTAGATTTTAAGGGTTGAGGGTTGATGCATTAGGGTTTAACGGTTGAGGGTTGAGGGATTAAGAGGGTATAGGGCTTGAGGGATTAGGGTTTAAGGGTTGAGGGTTGAGGGATTAAGAGGGTACGGGGGTTGATGGATTAGGGTTTAAGGGTTAAGGGTTGAGGGATTGATGGATTAAGAGGGTATAGGGGTCGAGGGATTAGGGTTGAGGGGTGACAAGGTATAGGGGTTGAGGGATTAAGATTATAGAGGGCTGACTGATTAGGGTTTAAGGGTTGAGGGTTGAGGGTTGAGGGTTGAGGGTTGAGGGTTTAAGGGTTAAGGGTTAAATGTTGAGGGATTAAGATTGTAAAGGGGTTGAGGGATTAGGGTTTAAGGGTTGAGGGTTGAGGGGTTGAGGGATTAAGAGGGTATAGGAGTTGAGGGATTAGGGTTTAAGGGTTGAGGGTTGAGGGATTAAGAGGGTATGGGGGTTGATGGATTGGGATTTAAGGGTTAAGGGTTGATGGGTTGATGGATTAAGAGGGTATGGGGGTTGAGGGATTAGGGTTTAAGGGTTAAGGGTTGAGGGTTGATAGGGTATAAGGGTTGAGGGATTAGGGTTTAAGGGTTGAAGGTTAAGGTTTAAGGGTTGAGGGATTAATATTGTAGAGGGGTTGAGGGATTAGGGATTAAGGGTTGAGGGTTGAGGGTTGATGGATTATGGTTTAAGGGTTGAGAGTTGAGGGATTAGGTTTTAAGGGTTAGGGTTGAGGGTTAAGGGTTAAGGGTTGAGGATTAATATTGTAGAGGGTTGAGATTAGGGTTTAAGGGTTGTGGGTATAGGGTTGATGGTTTAGGAGTTTAAAGGGAGGGTTAGGAGAGGTTAGGGTTAAGGTTAGGAGGAGGGTTAAGGGTTGAGGGTTGATGGATTAAGAGGGTATAGGGGTTGAGGGATTAGGCTTTAAGGGTTGAGGGTTGAGGGTTGAGGGATTAAAAGGGTATAGAGGTTGAGGGATTAGGGTTTAAGGGTTTAGGTTTCAAGGTTGAGGTATTAAGAGGGTATAGCGGTTGAGGGATTAGGGTTTAAGGGTTGAGGGTTAAGGGTTGAGGGATTAATATTGTAGAGGGGTTGAGGGATTAAGGGTTGAGGGATTAAAAGGGTATGGGGGTTGATGGATTAGGTTTTAAGGGTTAATGGTATAGGGTTCATGGTTTAAGGGTCTCACTCCCTCTCTCTCCCACTCCCTCTCTCAGGTCTTCCTCCCCCATGATATAATTGAAAAAATTCTTTCCCTCTCAAGTTTGTCTCTCTTGGGTCTCACTCCCTCCCATGCTACCTACATTAATCAGTGTCACTCCAATGCCCTCTCTCACAATCCCTCTCTATCATGCCTCACTTACCTCCCACCCTAATTTCTTAGGTCTCTCCTTCCCACCCCCTCTCTCCCACTTTGACTCCCTCTCCTTCTCTCAGGTGTCTCCCTCCCACCCTCTTGCCCTCCTAGGCCCTCTCCCTCCCTCCCTCTCTCTCTCAAGTCTCTCCCTCCTACCGCCTCTCTCTGTCTCTCTCCCACTCCCTTCCTCTCTCTCTCACTCCCTCTATCTCTCTCCCACTCCCTCTCTAAGGTCTTCCCCCCACCATATAACTGAATAAATTCTTTCCTTCTCAATTTTGTCTATCTTGGGTCTCCCTCCCTCCCATGCTACCTACACTAATCAGTGTCACTCCAATGACCTCTCTCACAATCCCTCTCTCTTCGGCCTCACTTACCTCCCACTATAATTTCTTAGGTCTCTCCTTCCCACCCCCTCTCTCCCAATTTGACTCCCTCTCCTTCTCTTAGGTGTCTCCCTCCCACCCTCTCTCCCCCTCTCTCTCTTAGGTTTCTCCCTCCCATGCCCTCTCCCTCCCCCTCTCTCTCCCTCAAGTCTCTCCCTCCTACCATCTCTCTCTCTCTCTCTCTCTCTCTCTCCCCCACTCCCTCCCTCTCTCTCTCAATCCTTCTATCTCTCTCCCACTCCCTCTCTCAGGTCTTCCCCCCCACCATATAACTGAATAAATTATTTTCGTCTCAAGTCTGTCTCTCTTGGGTCTCACTCCCTCCCATGCTACCTACACTAATCAGTGTCACTCCAATTCCCTTTCTCACAATCCCTCTCTATCAGGCCTCACTTACCTCCCACCCCTTCTCTTAGGTGTCTCCCTCCCACCATCTATCCCCTCTCTCTTAGGTTTCTCCCTCCCACGCCATCTCCCTCCCCCCTCTCTCTCTCAAGTCTCTCCCTCCTATCCCCACTCTCTCTCTCCCACTCCCTCCCTATCTCTCTCACTCTCTCTATCTCTCTCCCACTCCCTCTCTCAAGTCTTCCCCCCAACCATATAACTAAATAAATTATTTCCCTCTCAAGTCTATCTCTCTTGGGTCTCACTCCCTCCCATGCTACCTACACTAATTAATGTCACTCCAATGCACTCTCTCACAATCCCTCTCTATTAGGCCTCACTTACCTCCCACCCTACTTTGTTAGGTCTCTCCTTCCCACCCCCTTTCTCCCACTTTGACTCCCTCTCCTTCTCTCAAGTGTATCCCTCCCACCCTCTCTTAGGTTTCTCCCTCCCACGTCCTCTCCCTCTCCCTCTCCCTCTCTCTCAAGTCTCTCCCTCATACCCCCCCCTCTCTCTCTCTCCCACTCCCTCCCTCCCTCTCTCACTCCCTCTATCTCTCTCCCATTTTGTCTCTCTCCCTCTCTCTCAGGTCTCTCCATTTCAAAACAACATATTTGGCACTCACCAAATGTGTTTTACCTTGAAATAGTAAAATAAGGCTTGACCCCATGATTTAGTTCCATATTCTTGTGAAGTTGTCTGGTTCAACGCTTTATCTGAGTCAGAAAGGCTTTTTTTATGCAGTTGACTTCATATTGTACCAATCTATGCTTGATCCATCACCTTTCTACCACCAGTTTGCATGGTAGACAATGTAGAAGAAGACATTTTGAAGTTTCTACATCATTTTACATTATCTGAGGTAATATATTCATTTTGGTAAATGGAAATGTTTATATTTAGGATATTTATTATTTTTGACAATATAAACTAAATTTCCTTAATGATTTTATTAATCATATAAAAATTGGACATAGAATTCAACATTGAATTAGATGGGATTTACATTAAAAAGTTCAATTTTTATGAGTTTGAAGAAAAAATAAATTAAAAATATGACATTTAATTAACATAAATTTACTTATGAATTCTATTTTTATTGCTTATAGTAGTCCATTTCCAGCATGGCTAGTGGAACTCACTGTATTTCATTCTTTTTCAACTAATTTGGAAAACCTGATAGCTTTCATCAATGTTAACGCAAGTGTCCATTAATTTTTTTGTTCCATAAAAAAAATACCTTCATTTAACATGTGCTTAGGTAAATTCAAGTGAGTTGACATAGTTGTTAATGCAAGTTTCCATTCATTCATACCATTTACCTTTCAAATAAATAAAAAAATGGGAAATTTTGTGCAATTGAGAATGCTTATTGTCTTTCTAAGTTACCTCATTGCCAAAGAAATAGTGAATAATTATAAGATATAGCATCACAAACCCTTCTTTGAATTCATATTCTTCATGACTTCGTTGACAATTAAAAATTTGGTTTTGAGAAAAATAAACACAAGAGTCTCTAGTTTTCATTTAGGTGGCAACAACTTATACCCTAGGTCAGTGATGCAGAGCAGGGAGACAAAACCTTCAACAGTCATTTAATTAGATCAGTTTTAAACAATCTTCAATCTCAAAAGCCTCAATTCAATGCTGAACTGACCAATTCACATCTAAAACAAAACAAAGATCATCCATAAATAACATGCTATGCTTTTCAAGATGACTACCATTCTAAACCTCTGGAAGATTTTAACAAAACCCACCATGTGTAAGTCTGTTGCTTGAAATATTGTATTCATACAATAGTCACTCCTAACAGAATGAAATAAACTCAATATTACTAGAAACTCTAATCTGTGAATTGTTCTTCATAACCTTTATAAAGTTCAAGTTCAATAATGCTAGTCAAAAGGTCCACAACTTTAAAATCAACGTTCCAGGCCTCTGGTGCAGGAGCACCTTGTAAGCTCAATTTTGTTAAAAATGTCATCTTTAGTGAGCATGGTCAAATGCTAGGATTTTAGTTAATGTTGAGTATATTGTGGTCAGTAAGGTCAATTAGAACATTTTATGATGTATTTGGAGCTAAGGGAGTTCAATTGTGTCATAGCTTGCAATTTGGCTAAATGTGGTCAGAAAAGTTGCTAAAAGATGCAAAAGTTGCAAAGTTCAAGGGAGTTGGAATGAAATCAAAATATGTTTAATAACCTTCAATTCCTCGAAGGAGAGTTTTTTGGTTGATTTGTACCCCATTTTTTAATCAAGAACATTATTTTCTAGAAATTTATTGGTTTCTCTCACTTTTCTTGTTGTTGTACAGCCTCTATAGACTCTAAGATGATATGAAACTGGTTGGATGTTGTAGATTAGTGAATTAGCTTTCACTTTCATCTATTTAGAGGTTCTAACTCTTTTTATAGAAAAAGTTATATTGTTTTTACAATTGCTACCTACTTTCACAAAGTTCTTGGATTGAGGGGTTTCATTATGTAATTTGACCCATTACACTTTTTTTGCCTATTGTAACTTGTGGAATGGGTCCTCTAACTTTTAAAATACATGGCTAACCTATTTAGAATGTTGTGGGGTCAACGTTAGGTGTTTGGGATGATGTTCTAGGACTGTAGCAGAGTCTTTTCATGGTGAAAATTAAGGCTTCATGTGGTGTTTTGATAAAATGTGGGAATTCCAATGTACATGTAATGTATTATTCACCATGTGAAGGGTCTAGCAAGTGTGTTTGGTGCTTTGTATGGGTCTAGAAGTTCTGGGAGATAGGAGTTTCATTAAAACCCTAAATATTTTGCTTGAAATTGAGGGTTGGTGTATTAGGGATCTAAAGGTCTTGGATTTGGAAACAAATTAGGAAATTGGAGGTTTTGACACATAAAATAATTCAGCTTGAGGATTTTGAGTGAATATGTAGTGTTTAAAAGGTACTCTCTTTGTAAATTAGGCCAATTGAATAGCCTTTTCCAAGGTGGGTCTATTGGAAGTCAATGTTGGTCCAAAAGAGTGGATGTTGGGGTTTACCTATGTTTTATAACTTGAAAATGGGTATCTTAATCATCCCTGAGTTTGTCAAGTGTTTTAGAAAATCTTGGTGAAAAGGCCCTTGAACCAAGTTACCTATGCTATAAGGGAAAGCCTGGTAGAAGTTGGGATTTTTAGTTGAACATCTGGTTTTGCTTTGGAATCTAATTGATTCTCATTGATTTGTTGTATTGAATGGTTTCTACCCCTCTCTATATAAAAAATGGTGTTTCTTGGTAAGTTAAGTGATCAAGTTGTGTGTAAGTCTATTAAGAGCCTTCCTTTAAATCTTTGAACAAGTTCATTGTGGATCCCTACATGTATTGCATCAACCTCTAGGTACTTTTCCAACTCTTCAAACACATTCAAAATCCCTACTCTAATATCTAACCCTACAAGCATCTAACTCCATCATGTATGAAAAATATTGTGTACCGTAGACATGTTTGATAATTCTAGACAGCTTGCTGCCTTCTTTCATAAAATGCTTTGGTGTGTTTCATATTTAATGCAATGTAATCAGCGATATCAATATTTTTGTAAAATGCATTACTTATTTTTGTTCTATGTGTGTTTGTGAACATGTACCATTGAAGTTCATGCCGAGGAAATGACAAATTTTATTGCCCCTATTGATGCATATTTTTCAAGCCAAGGGATCATCCTTCCACACCTCCTAATCCTAAAATAAAATTCCCTACACTCAACTACATCATCCTACCAAGTTACATTTGATGATAGTAGATGGGCTGATGGTTATGCCATTAGAATAACCCCAAACCCTTAAGGTTGTTCAGGAACCCGATAGGAGAAATTTGATTATGCATCTCGTGTGACCAAAAAAACTATTCCAATGCATCTGGTTGGGTACGTTTACACTAGGCATGGTCCTCTTTCGCACCCAAACACATGAAATTTCTCCGAGCTTGGTTCAAACAGATCGATCCCTTAAGGGTCCAAAGTGCAAAATGGCTGCAAACTTCAGCATTCTATTACTTGGACACCGTGATGCTTAGAAAATTCTCATCTGATCCTAAAATATCGTGTTGGGCCCATCTTCTCATTTATTTCTATCTCGGAGGCATTTTCTCGTGGTGGCAAATTATCACTTGGGGAAAAAGTTGTCAAATGCAAGTAGTTGAAAGTTGCAAAGTGGTGCAACTTTTATTTTGCATCTTGTGTGACCAAAGGAACCATTCCAACACGTCTGGGTGGGTACGTGTACGCTAGGAATGGTCCTCTTTTTCACACAAACACACGAAATTACTTCGAGCTACGTTCAACCGGATCAATCCCTTAAGGGTTCAAACTGCAAAATGGTTGCGAACTTTAGCATGCTAGTATTTAGACACTAGGATGCTTAGAGATTTCTTGTCTGAGCCTATGGGATCACATTGGGCCCCTCTACAATAACCTTGCTCGGTTTTTTCTATCTCAAAGGAATTTTCCTATGGTGGCGAATTTTCAGTCGGGAAAAAAGTTGACAAACATGATCTCTTTCACAGTTAAAATAATAATGTTCTTTTGACAGTTAAAATAATATCCCAACAGATGAACCAAGGAACCACATTAGGGAACCACATCATCCCAAGTTTGTGTTTTCAACTTTCATTCCTATCTTGAGATTCAAAACCAGCTTGAAAAGGGTAACAATCTAACAATCATTTTAGGCTGCATAGTAGGAAGTCTTCAAATTAAGAGATTTATTTGGCATATAGGGTCTTGATGAATTATTTGTCAATCGGTTGCCAACACTATTTCAATGTTGTCTACACTTAATGGCCATATATAGGATTCACCATCCTAAGAAATTTTCTATAGAAGCTTATCAACTTGCTCTATTTCTCTAGGCATGGATCTATTTGTATCTTGTATACTAAAATGCATGATGAATTTATTTTTTCACCATTAACATTTTTGCATTTTACCAACATATGGTATCAGAGTCTCTATGCTTGTGATATATTTTGATGCATGTAATAGATCGTTCCATCTAAGGTATAGTGTTTTGATGTGAAAGATCTGCAGTCTACCACCATTGTTTCCCAACTTAGAACCCTGTACTTACATGGTGAAGTATGTGAAGAGTGTGGTGTTGCAAAGAATGTTTTGAGAAGAGATTAATCTGCCTGAATGGTTTAAGATTCAACATTCAGGATGAAATCAACTTGATGGTGCCAACATCAGTTGAACAATGCTTTCAAATGGCAATGAGGGTTGAAGAAAAGTTAAAAAGGAGACAAGAGAAGGCAGCAAGAGGAAGAGGCAACACTTCTAGGGGAAGAGGATTCAATCCTAATTCAAATTCAAATAATGAGGGCCAAGGATATGACAAGAAGGACCAAGAACAATCTGATTCAAGAGGTGGATGGAGAGGTTCAAGAGGAAGATTTAGTAGAGGAAGAGGTTCCTATAAATTCTTAGGGAGATGCTACACTTGTAACCAGCCTGGACATCTAGCCTTTAAATGCCCTAAAAAGAAAGCTCAAGCTCTTATGGTGGAGAAAGGAGGAATCAAATAGTGTATGAAGATGAAGAGGGTGTGACTTCACTTGTAGTGAACCTTACATCAAAAGAAGGAGAGGCACTCATGATAATAATTGTGTTGCAAGCATCCAAGGAGGAAGATTTGAGTCAAAGAAGGATCCTATTCAGAACTACATGCAAAAGCAAAGGTAAAGTGTGTCAAGTTGTCATTGATTCTGGTTCTCAAGATAATCTAGTGTCTAGGGAAATGGTGGACAAGTTGAGTTTGGAAAAATTACCTCATGAAGCACCTTATAAAGTCTCTTGGGTCAATGATAATCAAACTTTAGTGGTAAAAGAGCAAGCATATGTTGAATTTCAGATTGGGGATCTTAAAGATAGGGTTCTATGTGATATTTTTCCAATGGATTGTTGTCATGTTCTCTTACGGAGGCCTTGGAAATTTGATAGGAGGTGTTGGGTCTCAAAAATGCAGGTTTGAACCATGAGAGGTTGCCAAGCTCTCACAACATTTTTGGCCAATGTACAAGGCCAATTAACATAATTGAACCTTCTTCTCTTCAGGCTCTGCCAAACCTAGGCGGGTGCACCTATGTGTATGTTGTAGATTTGAAATATATTTTCCGCTCAATCAATCTATTCCTAATTGTAATTGGAAGTGAATAGAAAAATGATAACTACTATTGCTACTGCACAAAAGAAAAAAATTGAATATGTTGTTTATTATGAATTTTATCATATGGGTTGTGATAGATTAGTGCCTTCTATCCACATGGGCAATGGTGTCAAAAAACAAAAACTGTATATGTTTCCCTCTTTGGCTTAACTCTAGTTGTTAGGCACTTTGAAAATTCTATGACTGGCATAAAACTTCACTAAATTTATGACTTGCATAAAGTGTGCTGGAATGTTTCTTCACCTGGTTCTTCTTTAACTATCCAAAAGAAATCCTTAAATCACTGTGACTTATTGAAATAATTTAATTCTGACTTGTAGACACCAATCAATTAAATCATACAAAATGAGAATATATTTTGACAAATCAGAAATATACTTGATACACTGATTTAAATGACAAAAAGACCTCAAGTTGGAGACACCCAAATAAAGAATATGAATTAATGCACACAACTGAACACCAAAATAATTCACCAGTTAAAATATTTTTTCCATCTATATGCTTCAAGAAAGTCTGTACATTATTTCCAATTTCCCAGTTCTCATCTTCTGCAAAAATCTAACTATTCTAACTAGTGTCCCCCTCCCTAACTAATTTTTCAAATTATTTATACATTACATACCAAGGGTCATGACCCTTCATTTTCCTCTTACAACTGTCTAAATTCTTTACTAGAAATTAAAATATTTAATTGAATTGCCTTATTGGAAAATTAAATATTTTAACATAGCTCTACATTTTTGTTTTATTTAATACCCTGACTGCCCTTTATATTTCATCTCCCGAAGCCTCTTTTTATTCTTACCACTCCACCACCATCAATGTTTTGTCATCCCATAGTGTGGCAGTGTTTTGACTATTACACGACCTTCTCTATCTACTGCAGTCACTGACTTGTCTACCAGTGGTACCGTGGTGGCTCCTCTGACCATCACCTCATTGCCTACTCACCACCCACCGCACTACTGCGGTCTTTATTCTAACTGTCGATGGTTATGCGGTATTTAACTTTTACTATTATCCTACTATCACCCACACCACTGCAGTTTGCATCTTGACCGGCCGCAACATCGCGATAGCCATTCGCTGACCATCACTTTTCACTGTGATCCACCCACCACCCTGCCATCGTGGTCTCAGTTTAGACCCCCAACAGTATCGCGGTGGTCAACATTAATTGTTATCCCCGTGCTACTGCAGTCTCCTTTTTGACCCTTGGAGGTTGCATGGTAGCCATCTTGACTACTAGCCTCGACGCTATCTCACTATCGCCCCCTTGTCCACTGCATCACCACAGTTGCCTCTTTGACTGGCCGCAGTATCACGGTAGCCATTTGCATGATTGTTCTTTAATCACCATACCGTGAGCCACCCTATAAGGGGCCATGGTGTAGAGGTAAATAGTATAGGCTATAAAAAATGATCAATATGGCAATGGTATGGGGCATTTTAGCATTATGAAAGGTGGTAAAATGATTTTTTTATTTATGAAAAGATAATGAAATTATGGGTTCAAGTGGGTAAAAGGCCTTAGGATTTTAGTGAGAATTTGGGTTCTAACAGGAGGTCTATATATGATGGCTGGGAGAACACATATACCATCAAGAAGGATGATAAATTTTTTAAGTTGCTTCCCTTGAAAACAAGTGGAAGGGATAAGGGTAAGTCTAAGGTAGTGATGTTTGGGAAGAAGGAGCCTTTAGGGCTTGAGGGTAGGAAGACCAATTTGTTTGCAGGTCTAGAGTATGTTCATGAGGATGGAACAGTAGGAGGAGAACAATTGAGTAATGCTCGGATAGTGGGTAAGAAGGAAATGTGTGGTTTGCATAAGGATAGGGTGATGCATGCCTTTGTATGGCATAAGGAGTTGAGTAGCCAAGTGGATTAGACTGGTAAAGGGTAGAGTGAGGGGAAAGAGTCTTTGGAAAGGCAAGATGAGGCTGATAATGTGTTTGTAGCGATAGTTAGATGTCCTATGGTATTGCAGCAGGTCAATGGACAGTCAATAGGCATTAAGATAGAGTTTGGTGGAGTGGCAAACAAGAAGACAGTGAGTCATGAGACAAGGAGGACAAAGGACATGAAACTTGAAGCTCTGATCATAGTAAAGGAACAAAGGTACAGAGATCTGATGGAAACAACAAGAGGGTAGAGTGTACATGCTAAGGTGGAACAAGGAAGAAGGTAGGGCACTGTGTTGCTAACTTTTGTTTGATTGCAGGTATGAGGAGTGGAGCAGTACCAAATTTTGATCTAGGGATCAGGAGAAATCCCACATCAAATTTGGACAAGTATGGAACATAAAAGTGGAGGTATGGAATAGAAAAATTTATTGGGGCTCTTAAAATGGGAGAATCCTAAGTTTGGTGAGCATCCCTAAGACTGTTTCAAGTTTCCTTGGTTTGGAGGTGAGTTTGTCAGGGGGTTCCTTTGGAAATTAGGCCTAATTGTGAAGCCTAGAGTGAGGGAGGTGTATTGAAAGTTCATGTTGGTCCAAAAGAGTTACTATTGGTTTTGACATATGTTGCCTAAAACCTGAAAAGGGTATCTTAATCCACCTTTAAATGGTCAGGTTTTTTGGAAAGGTTGGGAGAAATTAGGCTTGGACCTGGTTTTGAGTGCTACAAGGGTGGATTGTTGGGTAAGGTGTTGAATGAAGAGTTTGGTTTGATGGGGCTTTGAGGTTGTGTATATTGCTCAAAATAGGTTGTATTAATCTTGTTAGGAGCCCCTTGAAGGAAAGTTGTCAGACTAATTGGGTTTGAGCCTCCTTGCCTCTACATCAGTGAGGCACAAGTAATTGAAGCATTCCAAAACATACAAACCACCACAAATGGAGCTTATTTATACAATACACTTTAGATTTGGCTTATTGAGCATTGAACAGTAATTAATTAAGCATTAGATGTAAACAAAATCCATGCCTACAACATTCAAGCATACAACTAACACGATACGCATGATAACATCATTCGAGAATGGCAGTACAACAAAATAAGAGTTTCTTTAATCAAAAATCCAAAAGGCTATACAATGATATATATTTCAATAAAAGTATATACAATATATCCAAAAAACCATACAGGCTTAGTAAAAATGAGCCATATGGACATAAAATATCACGTATATATATATTGATAGTACAAAACATATGTTCCAAAATGCCACATAGGAATACAACAAACAACACTAATACATAGTCATTTCCCTCTAGGGGAAGGAAATAGATCCCATGTTGCCTTCAAAATTTGGTTGGATGGAGTGACTGTTGCTTCTCTCATCTTTCTAACATGCTTGCTAGTCCTCCTCTCTTCACTCTGGACCTTCAACTGATACAATTAAAAGTAAGATGTTAAAACATAGAATTTGAATTGTGGAATGGCGTATAACAAAATATATAATCACTTACCGCATACATATAGTCATCATGCACATTTACAACATCACCACGTCCACGATTTGGAGTGACCACGTCCATGATTTGGAGTGACAACCACCTATAGCAACCATGAAGATATAAATCAAACTACATAAAATTATCGTGAAAATTTTCTATAATAGACCATAAAAGAGCAAATATAATGTGAAATCGACTAATCTATTCCATACCTCTCTCAATGGATCAGAACTGGCTATTGCTGCATCAACTCCATAGTCCATCATGCCACCAACATCACCAGGGCTATCTCTTGTCAACAACTACAAATGAATCAATATCTTAGGTATCATGTTGATATAAAGACCAAGAGGGGATAATGGAACATAAGGCAAAATAAGAGAGGGTAATGGGATGGGAATAGAAGGGTGATGTAGAGAGGGGGATCAAATTCATTCAAAGTGACAACTTGAATTCAAGAGACATCTAACAAGATTAAAATGGCCTATTAGAGTTATCCAAACAATCCTCAAAGCTTGACAACAATCGGGAGTCTAACTTCTCACTTTCACCCATGTAACCTAACAGTAGTCCAAACTCAGTTTTTGGCCTTTAACTCCCATGCTTTCCAAAACACTTGACAATTAGAAGGTGGATTCAGATACCCATTTCAGAGTTATACAACATATCTCTTAACCAGATACAAGTCTTTTGGACCAATCCCTTAAAATTAGACCCTCAATGCTGTCCTAGGCCATGAATTAGGCTAGATTTACAAAGCAACATACCTTTAAACTTAACATAGACCCTTGAAACTTATTGCCAATGCTTCAAACTTCAATCCAAAGTTACAAAATGTGTTTTCATTCATTTTTAAAGGCTTCTCCTCATCAAGCCAATTCCCAACTTCCTTACAACTACTTTTTAAACTCTCATGACTATTGCATTACAAACTTGTTGCATTTATGCAACTCACAAATTTAGCACTTTCAAGTTTTGACTCTTTATATTTTCCTAGACCCTCTTAAACACCTAAACTATTACAAATAGTCTAATGAGACCTTATTCAACTAAGAAATCATGACTTAATCAAGAAAACATCATCCTATCTACCTTGACACCCCTTGTCAACTTTGAGAATTCCTTCCACATGATTTACAAACCTTACAAGATGAATACAAAGCCCCTCAAATTTGATCAATTACAATAGAATGGTAACATTGGACCTTATTAAGACTCAAGGACTCAAATCAAACATCCTAACACACCTTGCTTATCTGATGCAGAGTGGCAGGGAAGGTAAACACACAACTAGGATGGCAAAGACAATCCAATTCAATGCTTCTCTCAAATACTCTTACAAGGAGTCATAAACTCCATTATTCTTTAAATTATCAGCCCCAACACACCTAGGGTTCACAACTCAGACCACCCAAAAAACTTGAAAGCATTTGGATCATGTCACATTAGGACAAAACAAGGTTCAACAACCCTCTAGCACTTAGGTTTCAACAAAAACTATCACTATGGTGATTTATACCTCACTCCCTCTTAATATTATAGGCATATACTTTCCATCCCACCATGATTTAGCAACTCTACAATGTGTGGATGGAAGAAACACCCATAATTCACTCAAAACACTGATTTTGAGGGTTTTCATACCGCCTAGGAGTAAAATTAAGATATATCCCTTGATACTCAATGGAATCTCATCAGTCCAATACCAAAAGAAATAGTATTCAATTACCTATTCAACCATTATAGGCTTGGAGAATGAAATAACATGTATAGACCATACCAAGTACGGGATCAACAATTTCTTCAAGAAAACACAAAAATCAGCAAACTCTTTATTGAAAACTTCTTCCAAACTTTAAGAATAGCCTTTCCATGACCAACAGAGGCATATATGAAGCCTTCCAACCTCCTCCAACTTCCTCCAACTGAAATTTGAATCAGTTGGCCATTGGAAATACAAAAAGGCTTCATTTTTGACTCTTTAATGCCTAATTAAGGTAATTTAGCCAATTTTCACCAACCCAACTACAAAGATACCTCCAAATTGTGTGAAAGGCATCCAAAAATCCTCAAAATGAAAAATATGTCTCCCCTCAGGTGTGTAGCTACATCAAGGCATCCTTTTTGCTTAATTTTCCAAAATGCACTACACTTACAAAGGAGGATGGAGACCTTATTTGTACAAATAGTTGGTCATCAAGACCAAAACTCCACCAAATCCCTAGGAAACCTATTACAAAGGAATGAAATGGTCCATGAGACCTTACTCCAACATTAAACAAAGAAAAATAATGTAACAAATGATTCTAGGTCCCTTAGACCCATGGTTGCTCCTGCACCAGTATCAAACACTTAATGAAGAAACATAGAAAAGAGTGGTGCCCCTGCACCAAAGGGATTAATGGAACATAGGATGGACTAGTATAGATTGATGGGATGGACTAGGATGGGATAACAAAATATAGGGTAAAATTTTTGAGGTTAATGGGATGCAATTATTAGGGAATAATGGAACATAGGGTGAATTAAGAGGTGTCTAAGGTTTGACTATAGTATGTATGAAGTGCAAACTTGACCTATGTGTAGAAATAATAGAGAAGAGTTATCTAGGATGAAACGTGGATAAATATATGGTATAACATAGGATGATATAAAGGAACATAGGGTGGAACATAGGGGATAATGGAGCATCTAGGGTGATATAATAATGGGTACAATAAGATGGGAGTAGGACATAATGACACATAGAATGGACTAGAAGATATTAGTGGGATGGGCTAGGAGGGGATCATGGAAAATAGGGTGAACTATTAAATGTTAATGGTAAGGGATTAGGAAGGAATAAAGGAATAAAAAGTGAATTAAGAGAACATAATGTGACATGATCAAGTAATACTTGAATGCAATGTTTTTGTTTCTCATCAATTTTTTAGATTTGTATACACGCAAAATTACAAAAACTAGCTAACATAGATTTACAACACCATTAATGAATACTTGAGTGTACGTTGTTTGAGGATATGAATCGCGAGGTGTGGAGGAAAAAGGTGCACCATGAAACTCTTTGAAATCCAAAGCATGTTATGAGATAAACATTTAAATATAACATTCAACTGTTCAAATGCAATAATAATATCTTTAATACTAGTTACATACCTATGGACTCATCATCGAGAATGTATAAGGGTCTATAGGAATAGAGCATCCCTCATGAACAGTGCGACCCTGAAATTCCATTATATCAAAATTCTACTAATTTAGTTAATCTTAAATTTCAAAATATATTTTAATAAACAACATTAAAATAACTTGCTAAAATTTACCTGAGTGTCAATCCTGAATGTATCATTTAGAATATCATCTGTGAAAGACATCACCTCTGCAACTGATGTAGGTTGTGTAGCTGCATTACAAGCACCCTGATAATCGTACATGCAAACAACACCACAAGCACCACAATGGTGGGGTGGAGCTCGAGGCCTACACATCTCCTCCACACCAGGCTCTACTAGAGGATTCACACACTATAAAATGGTCTGGGTGAGTGAGCCAATCGACTTCATTGTGTCCACCTCTACATTGTCCTTAAAAATGGAAGGAACAACGACATGCTCCACCATGGGTTTGCCCAAGGCTCTGGGTCCAATTGTGGATTATGTTGTGCAGCAGGTCTATCATGTGTTGAGCCCCCACCTCTATCCTGAAAGTCTCATATGTCAAAATAGTTTGGCATTTTATTGAGGACAAACTCGCAATAGAGTTTCCTCAAAAATTATTGCGGCACCTCATGGTTATTGCATGGAGGTTGGATAAATACCATCCACCACCGCTCCCAAATTTGTTTCTAATTAACTCATGGTGGCACCAATGGTTGGGGAACCTCCTGCATGCATGGGAGAAAGGTTCATTGGTTTTTGGGTCTATAAATAGGGAACACAACTCGACTTTTCTAATTTTTAGTTTTTTGACATCTGCATATGAAAAACCATTAGCATAAAATTGTCTCATCTCATGCCTCTTAGTTGACAAAAAATTCATTTGCTCGCTCGTTTCTCCTACATGAGTTAAAATTGACATCAATGATTCAACAATCCCTCTCCTATAAGGGTGGGTTTCAACATGCTCAGTTAATCTTGCAATTAATTGTTGAATGTCTCTTTTATCGTTTTCAATTTAATTTTGAATATTTTCTTGTGTTCCTTGAGGATGCCTATGAATTGATGGAGGGGTTTCGGGTTGTTCTTGTATAGGAGGCTCTTCATGAGGAGGTGATTGTGAATTCTCAACATTTTGAGGTGGAGATTCATTCCTTGAGAATTAGAACAAAGTTTTATTATAAAAATCTATTTAAATTTGCATTCCAAATCAAATTCGAAATAAATAGAATAAAAATACACCCCTCTTTGCAATCTTCGACCTCTCTGACATGTTGGTGGCATCCTCATGGAAAATGGAAAGATAAGGATGCAAACAATTGATGAGATTTGGCGAGCACGAGTTGCAGACTTGAAATCCTCTTCCTCAAGCCACGGGTTGAAGACAGAATGAGGGTTTGAAACCTGATTTTTTCTTTTTATGTCTTTTTAGCCATTTGGTGCGCACCAAATGTCTTTTTAGCCATTTGGCGTGCGCCAAATGCCTTATTTCGGGTTTTTTTTAAATATTTTTTCAATTTGGCACCTAAATTATGTCACAAATTGGTGCACTTACCCATCAACTATACCATGAATGATAAGTTTATCCTAAGCTCTAAAGGGAGCTCTAGGAGATGAACCCAAACAAGAACTAAGTTGGTCTTGGTAGCATCAAAACCAAAATACTAATTTTGAATGTAAATAAAGGATTTACCAAAAAACTAGGGTCCACCTAATAGAACATGAGAGTAGTCCACACTGGAGTTGAAGGAGAATAAAAGGAATGCATTCCTTAAAGCCTCCACCCTCAACAAAATAAAACCACACCAACAATCAACTGCCCAATAACGAATAATATCAATGTTTGGTCTCTAACCCAAGAATCTCCCAATGAGAGCATGTTGTAGGAAATCAAAGGTTTTTTCCACCCACTCATCAGGCTAAAAAATGATAGGAGGAGGTTGCGGAATGACCTCCTTAACACTACACTCCAATTTACTATAGGGAGGATAAGGCGCTCTCTTAGTAATAATAGGATTGGCGGCTTCACCCAAAGAATGAAATACATAACAAAGGTCTTGATTGGGATAGAGAGGACACAATCTCCACTTCACACATGTCAGTAGTAGAAGGCATCAGATAGGAAGATGAGGAAATAATATTTATCTTCAAACCCACCTCACACAAAGGATTCTTGGGAGGGGTGGAAGATTTAGGCCCTCTTGAAAGACAACCTATTCACAATTAGAGAAATCTCAATAGACCCCAACCTGAAAACACCATGATTATCAACAATTGAACATTAGGCTTCTAGCCACATAGGAAAAAGAGGAACATCCTCATCGACATCCACTAGATCACTTGTAGAAGACATGGACCCCATACACTACTTTGTAATATGATCCTCCATAAGAATATTTGAGGAGAGATTCCTCCTCCTTATCCAAAGAGATCACCTAAGAGAAATACTCCTCAAGAGAGCCGCCCCTCACATCAATCTCAATAAGGTGTCAAGGCTAGCATAGGATCCCAAGCTCACAATACAAGGGAAGGTACTAGACACAATGATGAGGGCTTCAATCTCAGGAATGAATGTAGAGGCTATCACCACCACCATAGGGGTAAGCGGATTAAAAAGCGCACCAACCCATAGGTAGGAAGCCAACTCTTTCTCACCAACACTTTCTCCATCTTTCTACTCATCATTTCCCTCGCCACCATCTACAAAATCTCGAAAGCCTTCACCTCCATTGTCCCCACCATTTATGGTTTTTTCACCCTTCATCTCCATCATTAAGATTTCTATGGTTGACCATTAATTTTGTGTGGTGACTATCATGGGAGACTGGAGTTCAAGTTGCTAGAGATATTTATATATTAAAAAGTATAAAAATATTACTTAAGTTTGGATTATTTGGATTCTTTTTTATTAATTATTATAACTAGAGAAGATATTTATTTTTTGTAAGACCTACATCTATCTTCATTTCAAAGTTAAACCTTCTCAATAATAGTGGTAATTAATCAAAGCTTATAGGTGTATTAAGAAGAGCTTAGGGTTCAAGGGTTGGATTTAAGATGAAGTTGGATAAGGTTATTGGAAATAAACTCTTGAAAGATGGAATTGGATGCCTTTCTAGCTTCATCCAATTAGCATTAGCTTGTCAAAAAATGGAGATAGTAAATTTCAATGAGGAGCAAGATGGTTTTAGTTACTTTAGTTGATTGTTTGATCAAGGTTGGGTTAACCTGAGAAAATTATAAGTTATTGGTATTCTTTGTAGAGTTATTGGTTTCCTGAGAAGAAAATGAGGCTAAACAAATAGAGACATTAGAGGCCAACGAGGAGATGGACTTAAAATGATCTATCACCTATGTACAATCATACAAAGTGGTACAAAGTGTTATAAAAGTTGAATATTTGTGCAAGAGATTTTTATTCTAATGCTTTGAAAAAATATTCCTAATAAACGCCCTCTCCATATTAGAGTCGAGAAGAAGATAGGAGATCTATGAAAGAATGTTGCATTGTTGATAAAATATAAAATCCATCACCTTCTTATTTATGTCTTGATTGAAATGTATAATGTTGATGAAACTAACCTACAATCCTATGTTGACTTGAATGTGTTCCATGAAAAGATAAGTGAGATAGAGGAAGGAACCCAAAGAATAGGTAGATAAAGAGTAGAACCATTTAAAGTTTTTTTTTCCTTAATGAATAGATAAATCTTAGCTATGAATAGATAATCAAAGTAATAATCAATGCACATTGATCTATAAAGGATTGAACATGCATCTTAAGATTTCTTATCCAATCATACATGTATTTAACATGATGAACTATGGTTTTATGGGTGATCTGTTATAGCCAAATATATTGTGTTATGAAAGAGGTTTAAGGTTTCAACCCCCAATGCATAAGATGATATGATAATAGATAGCTAACATTGAATTAATGAAAATTATTGAACTAGGTCGTAAATGATAGTACTAGGGGCATAGGTTGGGACATTAAGGGAAAGAGATGTAAAAGAAATCATGTTTTGGTAAGAGTATGGCAAGGCTTGTGAGGTTAATGGTAGGATATGAGAGGGAGTGACAATAGTGGTAAGAGAGGATAAAGCAAGATAAGTGAAGGTTAAGGGTTGAAGGGTGGCTCATCTAGGGGTAGGAGGTAAAGTGGTTTCCTAAAGGGACATGATCATAGTTAAAAGGAGGAATGAAGAGAGAGACATAATGGTAGTAATGTGTGATGGATGAGGAGTAGGCATGCAAATTTAGTTGAAGGAATATGGAGATGTAGGAAAAAGAAAATAAGTTGGCTAGAAGAGAGGGATGAAGGCAGGAGAACTCGACTATGAAGGGATACAAGTGTGGACAATATATCCTATACCTTGCAATATCTCTAGCCTCTCAAGATAAGCGATGATGATGTTTATTAAGGAGTAGGTGGCATCATCAAGTAGGCTACCTTGGAGAAGAGACAAGTGGTGCTCAATTTTGGTGAGTGACAAATTCAAAATCATCTAATAGGGATTCATTATCAAAGTGTTCATCATTGTGAGACATATAGAGAGGAACATGTGGGGTGGATGAAAATAGAGGAAGGGTAATGGACGAAGGAAAATACATGGATAGATTTAGATGAGGATTCTGATAAGAGATAATGTGTGAGGAAGGGATACTCAAAGAAGGAAGGCTAATAATTTATATCAAAGAACATCAAAATGATTCTTTCTCATTTGCACTATACGAAATTTGAGTAGAAAAATGTAGAGTTTTATTTTTAGGTGAAAATAAAAGACAAAGACATTAGTGTATTAAATGGATACTAACCTAATTGTGATAAGGTCTATATGTTGTGACTATGTTTATGTTTACTAAAACAGATTTTTGTTGAATGATGAAAAATTCAAAATTCAAAGTAGAATTAACTAAATTTCAAACATTAGAATGAGAGTTTGTTGTTTATAGAGAAATATTCTTTTGAAGATGAAGAAAGGAATAAACAATGAAGGTTAGGACTGACATCAAGTTCACTACAAATATAGATAGGACATAGATAACCTATATAATTTAAATGTAGGAAAACCTTTTCAATTATCTATCTTAGGACTCAACTCTAGAGCAATGTATCATAAATGAGTTTACTTAACACAAAAACACAAATTATCTACCAACTAAATAGCAAACTATTTTTATTTCTAGTTAGATTGCCTAACATGTCTTACTTAAGCTAAATTCTTAATCTAAATGGGACTTAGTTGGGAAATGATAACAAAATAAAAATTGGGTAGTTTACTAAAAATTAACTTTATGAATGACAAGATTGTTGAAAGACTTTTAAAAGGTAATCAAAATGAAAGGTAGAAACTATATAAACTAGATGATGGAAAATAATAAGAGGGTCTATTCGAAAATTGAGGTTGCTAATAGGAAGAATAGAGTTTGATTTTAGTATAAGAATGTCGGCACAATGTAGAGAGCAACCATGCCTTTGTTACATGAAATTTTAAAAAGAAAGATAAAATAGATAACAACAAACAAAATAAGGCTAAAAGTTTCAAGAAATGAAAATTAGAATAAAAATGTTGAATTATGATCCCAAAACAGTTCCTACCCCTTCTGTATACTTCCAAATTTTGCATACATTTGTACCAAACAATTGCAATTACATCAAACATAATTGCTCTATCCTTAATGATTTGATAGATGTCCATACCCTATTCTAAAGCTCCCTATTCTCCTCACCATCTCTTATAACAAACTAATTTCTTGAAGCATTATTTTATAGATAGAGAAATAATTTCCACCCAAAGAAAGGTCTCACTTGTCTACAATGTTAACCAGTTTAACCTCACTAAAATAAAATTCTTTCTGGTTAAACAATGTGCTTATACTTACACTTTTTAACTCTTTGTAAACCTGTCATATAGAGATAAATTTGTTTCTTCATATTTGATTAACCTATGAACTTTATGAAAGTCATTTTGTACAAATTATATGTGATACACTTGATCTCCAAGATTATTGTGAATCGATCTATATCAAAGACTCATCAAAACTATGAATTGCAAAATAAGCAACTTGTAGAGACAACTTTAAGTTTCATATTTCTTCATTTTCATAGAGAAAAAAGAGACCTAGCTGGTGCCATCAAACACACTATACATTCTTTAATAATAAATTTCAAATTTTTTTCCCTCTCAATTACACTACATTATTCTACATACATTATCTCAGCAAATTTTCAACACATAGCAGAGCATATACTTCCATTGTGCAGCAAGTTACAAAATAATGAAAGCCTACCTGCCAATTGCATTTGCTTGAAAGTTCCTAAAACCTTTTAAAAAGAGAAAATTCGAGAATAATCTGCAATCAGGGCATTCCGAGATAACACATTTCATTGAAACATTTTATTAAACAGTTCATGTGCCTTTTCTATGCTTCCATATTCTGCGTATCCTGCAATCATGGCAATCCATTTGACCACATTTCTTTGAGGCATTTTGTCAAACAGTTCACATGCCTTGGTTATGCTTCCACATTTTGCATACATGTCTACCAAGGTAGTTGCAACCACAACATCTGAAAAAATTCCTTGAATGGATTCCATACCCTGTTCCGAAGCTCCCATTTTCGCACAGGCAAGGAGGCTGCTGGCAAAGGTTTCGGAGTCTGGCTTTACAACTGAAGTTGCATTTGCTTGAAAGTTCCTGAAGCCCTTTAAAAAATCTATTTCGCGTATATCCTGCTATCTGGCATTCCATGAGACCACATTTATTTCAGGCATTCGGCAGTCCGTTGTCGCTTCCACATTTTGTATGTTTATCAGAGCATTTTCACATGCTTCCGCTGCAATGACAATATTCCACGAGAAGCCTTTATCATACAAGCATCCACAAAACTTTGCAGCGCGGCAGTTTTGAGTTTGGTTTGAATCATAGGCGAGAACTGGGCAGTTGACTGCTGACTGCAGCGGTTAACAGAACTGCTAGGGTATACGGGAAACGGAGGCAGGTGAAGGCAACAGGAAAGGATGAGAGAGTCTGAGCGTAGAAAACAAATAGAAGCGCTAGCGTGAATCAATTTACGCGTAGAGAAAGGATCCTGTAGTGAGGATAATACAAAGAATCCATACAATAGCTTCATTACAGAGAAAGGATCCTGTAGTGAGGATAATACAAAGAATCCATACAATAGCTTCATGACAAATATGTATGACACGAGATACAGACAAACGCATCTTGCATCAAAATTACGATGATATGTTTGGATGACAGTCACAATTCATAAGCTACAGGATAAAATTTGAGATTGAACATAAGTTTAACATAGTGTGAAGGAAAACAACTTTCCTTAAGCTTAATCTCGGTTAATGCAAGGATTAACATAGAGTAATATTTTGTGGAATAGATAATTTAGAATCAAATTTAAGGAAAGCAAATGTAATGTATAAGGTGTATTTCATTTTAGGTTTAAAGATGGCTGATTTAATATGTCTTTTTTGGATTTTATTATTTCAGAAATAAAAATTATTATTTTTATCTGTGAATTTATTTTGGATTTTGTCTACGATTTATGTTTTTTTCTAAGTCAAGTCTTCTTATTTAAGATGATTTTGTAGGTATAAAATTGTACGAATAATCGTGTATGTGATCCTTCAATTTGTATGTTTCTACTTCACAATGAAAGTGGTTTGTTACTTTTTTCTCTAGTTTGAGGACTAATGCTCTCCATGAATATCTTCATGGGTTGTTGGAATATTCGGGTATGAATTCTCCTAGGTTAATCCTTATAAATTACATTTGTGCTAAGTATCACAAACATCAAGCAATATTGTAGATGTACTAGATGAAAATGTTGAAGTAAATTTTGTTCTTTTTATCACACCAATTGAAATATTGTTCTAATGAATGTTGTATGACCGTCATGCATCTAGCTTGATAGACTTAAAAGGAAATGAATGCATTTGAGTCCTTTCAAATACAAGGAAATATTAATAAATCACATAAACATATTTATTCAGTTAACATTGAATAATGTTATAGGGAAGAGTTGAGAAGATTTTATCTTGGATATTTAAATTTTAGGACTTAGATTAGTAGATATGGGCTTGATCTTTCACTTGCAAGAATGGTAGAGGATAATGGAATAGTATGATCAAGGAACAAAATGTATTTAGAATGAGGTGAATGATAGGCACAATTGATGGTATAATGCATAGGAAAATGTTCAAATATATACATGATAATGGAAATAAATAAGATTGTGTGTAAACAGGGATATGTGAAAGATATGAGAATGAGCCCAACTTTTCTCAAGATTATATCATTGTTTGATATGCAATTGCATTAAGACATTTCCAAAATAGAAACAAAAGTATATGGAAACTAGTGCACACAAATTTTACCATTATAGTTTTCCCCCACTATGAGGTGTATGTGATTCCCAAAATGATAATGTATCTTAGAGTACATAAGCACTCACAACTATGGATGTAATATAAAAAAATTAAACATGAAAGGATAAAGTGGTCCATATAGAGTAATGTAACCCATTGAATATGTTTGTGCAAGTCCGTGTTGGAGAAAATATCCACCATGAGAACCCATAAATTGAAGGAAAAACATGCAATGAGTGCCTTCTATCTCATAATTGAAAATTAGGCACAAAATACACTATTTCTTAACTATTTAGGAATTTTCTAATTAGGAAAATGTGAAAAATAAGGGCTAAGGATTTCTTTTTGATAAGGGAAGGTGATGTGAGATGGTCAAATAGGATCTAAAGCTAATGCTTAACCTAAATCACTAATTCCACCATAAATCAATGGAGGACACAAAATTAACCAAGATAAACTATTTGGTTGTTGTCCTCAAGGAAGAGCTATAATAATAGTTGGTCATGGTTTTGGTCACCTTTTCTATTTGATGATGGAATGTGGAATGTGAATGTGATGATTGATGTTGAAAAACTAGTTAAAGTAAGACTAAATAGAGAAATATTTACAAAATTTTAAAAAATAAGTAATTGAAGTAGTGAAATTGAAAGTAGAATTGAAAAGTGGACAAAGAGGAACCTAGCATATAAAGCTAGTGCAAAATTGGTTGGATAGGGGTGTGCACTCCCTAGTTTAGAAATGGTGGTTTCTAGGGTCTCAGAGCTTGTACAGGTGCATCATAGCTTTTAGGCCATCTCTTGTCAAGGTTGGTTTTTGGAATATAATTTTTTAAATAATCATCTTTCCCTAATTTGATGAGAGAAGGTGCTTGAATTCTTTTCTTAGAGTTTTGAAGTCTTGAGATCTCCAATCCACTTGAATTAACTTCAAACCTATAAACTTGCAATAAGGACAAGGGGGGAATGGTTGTGTCATATAGAGGCTTTCCTTAGTCAAACCTTATTTTGGTGTTTCCACCTACACAAACAATTATGATGAAAATGATATAAATTATGTGCTATGTAGAGAGATGAGACAAATAGATAAAAATGAATTATAATTGACATTTTTGTAACTTACCACCTAGATTTACATTTGTTGTTGGATTGAAGTCACTTGGCTCATCACATATAAGGAGAAATGGGAGGATGTTTTGAGATGATACAAGTGTTAGTGCTCATAAAAAATAAACATAAATATATGAAACATCTTACAATGTATGAACATGGATTTTTTGATATATTCTAGACATATAATTGATTGAATGTGTGTTTTAGATATTTTCTTATTCTAATCTTGAATTTTCTTTAATTTCCTTTAGGATTTGTTTGAGAGATCAAAATTTTATTAGGTGTTTAAATGGAGGAGAGGACTAGTATTTATATGATTTTTAACATGCTTTACATTAACCATTATGACAAGATGAAAATTAATTTTTGATTCATAAACATATTAAGGCCAACAATAAATTTTGAGATTTAGGGCTTGATTAGGTGGGATAGGGACGAGGACACCTTAGTCTATCCCTATTTTAATTTTTAATTATTTGTTAAATAAATATTTAATTCATTTCCCATATTTAATTTAATTTTCTGAAAATGAAAATAAAATGGAAAATTAATAAGCATAATTAGGCACATGCACTTAGGAGGGAGCCAAATATAGTGTGAAATTGTCAAGGGTGAAAATTTACAATGCTACATTTAGCCCCCATTTTAATGAGGGTATGAACTTACACTCATAGTCATACTAAAGTATGGAGAATCCAAGAGGTCTTTTCATCGCAACACTAAATAGGTAAGATGAAACTAAGATGGGAGATGTGATAGACCCTAGACTCAATATCTTACTGAAAAGTAATGTCAAGATAAAAGGAACATAGACACACATAAGACACAATGCAACAAAGGAAAAACAAAAAAACATGAAAGGTATGGCATCATGGACTAGCCATATTCGTAGATTATTACTAGGATCCATGTCCAAGAGATAACATCCATAATTCATAAGCTAGAAAATTTGATCCATGTCCAAGAGATAACATCTATACTTTGTTTCAAGCCCATTAGAGTTTATCCATACTAATCTATGCAGACCTACAAGAATAAGGAGTCAACAAGGTGAAAGGTACTTTATGTTTCTTATAGATTATTACACTAGAATGACTTGGGTTACATTCTTAATAGATAAATGAGAAGAAATTGATAAGTCTAATATATTTAAGGAAAATTTTGAGAATGAAATGGATGTTAAGGTCAAATGTTTAAGGTCACATAGAGGAGGTGAATTTACTTCATATAAATTTGAAATTTTTTGTTAAGATCATGATAGTAGGAGACATTTTTCTGGTCCTAGAACCCCTCAGTAGAATGGGATAGTTGAAAGGAAGAAGAGGAAAACACAAGAGATGAATAGGTAAATGATGAATGATGTTGAACTATTTGATATGTATTGGAAAGAAGTAGTTCACACTACTATCTATTTGCTTAACACACTATAGTTGAGGGTCAATAGCACTAACACTCCTTATGAGTTGTTGTATGGAATTCCTCCTAGTGTTAAGTACTTTAGAATCTTTGGCAAAAGATGCTACATCAAAAGAGATGAAGGAGACCTTGGAAAGTTTGATTCAAGGTATGATGAAGGAATATTTCTTAGTTATTCAACTGTGATCAAGGCATATAGATCCTATAACAAGAGATTGGGAAAGATGATTGAAAGTAAAAATGTCAAAGTAGATGAAGAATTGTGTTAGATATGGTTATGTGTAGGGGTATGTGTAGGATCATCATGGAAAAAATAGGCCCTTGAGTGGCAATAAAAAGACAAAAAATCAGAGTTAGACAACTTAACGTAAAAATTTGAATAAGTTATCTATATTATTTAAAAAAAAAAAAAAAATAGAATCTGTAACAAATTGAATGTAGTTTCTAAACTACTAGACCTTTATTTAAAAAAAATAAAAATCTATTTGATGAAAATTTGAAATTTCAAGGCAGTAGTATTTAAATTTCAGGGTAAAAATAAGAAGTACGTGTCTATCTGACCACTCTAACCACAATAAAATGATAATATTTTTTTATAATATTTTAGATAAAAGTAGAAGACTCATGTCCCGATGTGATGCATATTTTTTTATAATTTTTTTCCAAGTAAATAATTAATTATGAATTTTTTATTACAACTTTTAAAAAATATAAAATCTCGTCTGTCTAACCACCTAAACTTGGTCAAAAATTCACAAAATTAATTAATTTTTTTTAATCCTATAGTATGCAAAGCATAGAATGTGACGCATGTTTTAGATTCAAAAAATGTGATATCGTTTGAAAGTTATAGATGTTTTTCAATCAGCCTATCAATGAGGACTTTATTTGTAATTCTAATAGAAAATGAATAATAATTATTTATTAAACTCAAAGTAAAGCATAATTTATATTGGTTGAAATCTGAGAATCTCCTCTAAAAACCCTTTTCGTTTCATCAATTTTGGGTACAAAAAAAGTCGTCAGCCACATGGCCATCATATGGCTTAGATATCGCCACTTTTTGGCCCATCATGATCCTGCACATACCCGTAGGATCATCATGGAAAAAATAGGCCCTTAAGTGGCAATGAAAATTTAGAAAATCAGAGTTAGGCAAATTGACGTAATTTTTTTAATAATTTATCTATATTATTTCAAAAATATGTAAGAATAGAATTTGTAGCAAATTGAATTTAGTTTGTAAAATACTAGGTTTATTTAACGAAAAAAAATCTATTTGGTGAAAATTTGAAATTTCAATGGAGTAGTACTTAAATTTCAGGGAAAAAATAAGAAGTAGGTGTCTGTCTGACCACCCTAACCACAATGAAATGAAAATATTTTTTTAGAATATTTTAGATATAGGTAGAGGACTCATGTCCCGATGTGATGCATATTTTTTTGTAATTTGTTTCCAAGTAAATAATTAATTATAAATTTTTTTTTATTACAAATTTAAAAAAATATAAAAACTTGTATGTCTGACCACTTAACTTGGTCAAAACTTCATGAAATTTGATTTTGTTTTTTTTAATCCTATAGTATGCAAAGCATAGAATGTGGCGCATTTTTTAGATTCAAAAAATGTGATACTGTTTGAAAGCTATAGATGTTTTTTCAGTTAGCCTATCAATCAAGACTTCAGTCATAATTCAAACAGAAAATGAATAATTATTTATTAAATTAAAAATAAAGCATAATTTATATTGGTGGAAAGCTAAGAATCTCCTTTAAAAACCTTTTTCATTTCATCAATTTTGGGTAAAGAAAAAGTCACTAGCCACATGGGCCATCATATCACTTACATATCACCATTTTTTGGCCCATCATGATCCTGCACATACCCATATCACAAGAATTAGATGTTTGTGGATCTAGTATACCTCCTTGAATTGAAGAAGAAGAAGAACTATAAGAGAAAGAGGAGAAGGAACCAAAACCAGTGAAGACTCTCAAAACTCCGAGAAAGTATGTCTAGAAGAATTATTCTGTAGATCAGATCATTGGAGATAAGGATGAAGGAGTGTTGACAAAGAGAAATTTTGCAAGAGCTAATGAGCAAGTAAATTTGTGTTTGTTGTCAAAAGTTGAGCCCAAGAATTTTTTTGATGCTAACAAGGATGAAGGCTGGATAAAAGCAATGGAAGAAGTGCTAGACTGAATATAAAAGAACCCGAATTGGGAATTTGTTCCTAGACCTATTAATAATGATGTGATTGGAACTAAGAGGGTGTTCCAAAAAAAAATGAAAGAAGATGGTGAAATTGTAAGGAATAAATCCAGATTGGTTTGCAAGGGCTATTCATAGGTTGAAGTTATTGATTTTGAGTAGAATTTTTCTTTGATTTCCTTGGAATAAAAGAAATAAGGATGTTTCTTTCTCTTTTTTCTCATAAGAAATTCAAGGTATATCAAATGGGTGTCAAGTGAGTTTTTCTTAATGGTGATCTCGAGGAAGAGGTATACATTGAGCAACATGGTGGTTCCAGTTATCAAAAGATCTAGACATGGTTCACGGACTCAAGAAATCTCTATATGTTCTCAAGCAAGCTCCCAGATCTTGGTACGATAGATTGGATAAGTACCTATACTTCAATAAGGATTCAAGAAAGGTAATGCAGATGATAAATTTGTATATTAATTTTTAGGAAGATAAATTGTTGATTTTGGTTGTATATGTTGATGATATATTCTTTGGTGGAGATAATGGTATGTTCAAGAAGTTTTTAGAAGAGATGCAAAAATAATTAGAGATGTTAATGATTGGTGAGATGTCCTTCCTTGGGCTTCAAATTATTCAGCAAGATGGTGGTATCTTTATCTCTTAAGATAAATATATAAAGGATATGTTGAAGAAGCATGGAATGGAAGATTCCAAACTAGTGGGTACTCATATAGTGACTAGCTATCACTTGAGAAAATTTAATGAGCCTCTAGAGGTTGATCAATTTTTTTTATAGTTCCGTGATTGAAGGTTTAATATATCTAACCACTTTTAGACTTGATATTATGCATGTAGTATGTTTGGTTTCTAAATTTAATGCTAGTCCTAGGAAATATCATGAGAAAGTAGTGAAAAGAATATTTAGATACTTGAAAGGGACTCCATATTATGGCCTATGGTATAAATAGGATGATAAATTTTCTCTAATTGCCCATACTAATGCTAACTAGGTTGCTTGTGTGGATGGCCAGAGAAGTACAAGTGGAAGTGCATTATTTTTGGGATACAAATTGGTCTCTTGGTTCAATAAAAAGTAGAATTCAATATCTTTGTCCACAACACATACATAATATATTGATGCAGCATCATGTTGCAGCCAGGTTCTTTGGATGAAGTAGAACTTGAAGGATGTGAAAGTGGATTATGATGAACCTATTCCTATATTATGTGATTATACAAGTTTGATTAATATTTCCAAGAATCTAGTAATGTATTCAAGAACTAAACACATCTCTATCTAGTATCACTTTTTGAGAAAAAAGGTTACAAAGCATAAAGTTAGAATGGAGTATGTGCCTACCAAGGATCAAATTTTATATATCTTCATTGAGGAACTTTCAAAGGATAATTTTGAGTATCTCTAGTAGAAGTTAGGGGTTATTGCCTCTCCTTATTCTAACTAGATGCATAGATGGTGCATCTATCTAGGGGAAAAAATTCATGCCATATCCTTTTATCCTAGATTGATGTGTGCTACCACTCAAGGGGAGATGGTAGTAAGGGGTATTTTGGTATAGATTTGTAGATATTGTGCATGTATAAGAAGAAGTATTATTGGCTATAGGGGAGCATGTGTTGCTAGATCAATAGGCCTTTTTCTCTTTGTCCTTTAAGATAGAGAATGCCATGTTATTTTGTGCAAATATGTATGGCCCTTTGTCCTTGATGTCAAAGGGGGAGAGCAAGAATGTTTATTTACATCAATGAAAAATGGGAAGATTGTTGGCAGTTGTTCTCATTGATGTCAACATTGATTGTTGGTTGTCTTTGATGACAACACTTAGTGAGATTGCTACACATGTTTGTGAGATTATTAGAAATTTATGATGTCAACACTTGATGAAGGTTGTGTTTTCATTGACGAGGTTGTTGGAATTGATGCCAACACTTTAGAAGTAAGGGAGATTATTGTAGTCATTATTTCTTGGCATTGGTTCTCATTGTTGACAATATTCAGTTTAGGCTAACATTGTTGTATGATGGTCTTTGTTGAAGTTCATGGTTGGATGTCATGTCAGTAGAGTTGGTTTTATAATGATGTATTAAGATGAGGATTAGAAGCATTATAAGTATTTCTTACAAGAGGAGAGATGTTTTTGCAGGCCTATAGTATGCCTTATGCTCTCTCCTTATGTTTTTGATGAAGCATTTGCTTCTAGAAGAAAGTTTTGTCTTCTACACATTGCTTAAGTAGTTCTAATTCTAGATTTTACATTGAAGTTTTCTTGGGAGAATTCTCTACATTTCACCACTATTAAAAATATTGTCTTGCAGTTTGGGATTCAAAGTTCATGTTATGTGGATTTTATACTCTTATCATTTTAGGTCACTACTGTTGCCAAGGAGATTTTTGTGAATTATAGAAGGTTGGAAGTGTTGTTGGCTATCTAGATTGGTCTAAAAAATGCTCAACATTTATTCACAATGATGTCTCTGATCCTACATCTTGGTGAATGCGTTCTCAATTTTTGTGCAATATCTTAATTCCTATTTCATTTTTTGAAGTTCTTTGCAAGTTTTTTTATTAATGTTATATCTCATGATTGAAAATTCTATATTTTTGGGATAAAGTACTATGTTCCTATTTGGTTTATGGTGGTTTCTAGTGGCATGGAAGTATATTGATGAGGTTTCTATAAGTGATGTTGTATATTTATGAAACATCCCCATGTGATTGGGACATTGTTGATTGGACTCTTTGGTGCTACATTATGTCTTATGTTGGTTTTCTAGGTTATTAATGGATATCTGGCCAATATGGCTTGTTCCTTTTCTTGCACCATGTGCTTGGGGTCTGTGCCAACAATTGAATATGTGCTATGATGTTTTCTGGTCTTGACCTATCTTGGTTACAACCACATTAATTCAATTTAATAAAAATCATGTTTTCCAGTGGATTGGCTATGTGCTTCACATTTCATATACACATTTCCCTATTGATGACTTAGGTTGATGTGCACCAACATGTGAATTTATTTGGACTACATTAGAAGATATAATAAGATTTTTTTGGTCCTCTCTATGCTCTGGCTAGGACCAAATTATGCTTTGGTGTCCAATCTATTAAATTTATTGTCTATATTCTTTCTTGGTTGACCTAATTGATGTTTTTTCTTGTGATGGATATAAATTCAAGAACATTTCAAATGCAAAATGGTATGGAATTCTGAACAAGTGTGAGGAAGTGTGAATTTGGAATACATTAAATATCCAATAGAAAAAGTGTGAAGGTGTTTGAAATAAATATTCGATGTGCTTGAATTCCTCAATCAGTAGAGTTATGCTGACAAATATTATAATTCTACTATAAAATTTTATATCATACTTTGAGATAATGAGTCTCATTAGGTCATTATATCTTGCACCTGAATTTGTGTTAGCTTTAGTTCAACAAGTCCTTTGTATATTGCATTGAGGTAGTGTGCCTTGGTGTGCAAGTTCTTTTGGTAGTGAGCCTTTATATTGCGAGTTAACTCTAACCATGGTTTTTCCCTCATTAGGTTTTCCATGTAAATCTGATGTCATATAGTGGATGTGTGTTCTTGTCTCTTTTGTCATTACTACTAATTTGATTAGTGTTAGAATTTCTATATCTTTCATTACTGAAGTTGTTAAGGGTTTAAAATTCTATATTTTTATGCTAATCTACTTAAGGGTTTGAAGTTTGTATTGTGCTAAGGAAATAAAGTTTCAAAAGAGTTTAAGTTTTTAGTAGATTAATTCACCCCACTCTTAGTCTCTAGGTGTGTTCAACAATTGGTATCAAATCCATGTTCCTGTAAATAAATCTTGACCACCTGAGGCAAAGATCCAAGATGGCACATGATGGTTCATGCAAAGGTCCTAGGTTTGATGGGACTAATTATGATTTTTGGAAACAAAGAATGGAACACTCTATGGTTTTTTGTGGAAATAATTCAAGGATGGTTAGGTTACTCCTTCTACTCTAAAAAATATAACTGAAATCAGATTATATGAGTTCAATGCCAAAGATAAAAATGCTCTCTTGTACATGGATTGGCTAATTCAGAAGGTTTGAAGGTGATGAATTCTATTTTTGGTAAAGATATTTAGGGAAAGCTTAGCAGCATATATGAAGGTGATAAAAAATTAAAGCAAGCCAAGATTTCGATCTTCAAAAGAAGATTTGAGACTCTAAGGATGATAGAAGATGAACAAATTGCAAGCTATATGCTTTGAGTGCATGAATTTTTTTATGATATCACTTATCTTGGTGGAGAAGTAAAAGAGAATGAAATTGTGAATGTTTTGAGATATCTCCCAAAATATTATAATAATAAAGTATCTACCATTGAAGATTCCAAGCACTTGGATTAGTACTCAGTTGATGAAATTTTTGGTGCTCTTGCTTCCTTTGAAATTATAGACTTTTATCAAGATGTTCCAAAGAAGGAAGCTGCAATTAAAGATTAAAAAAAGATTGAAGATGAAGTTGTTGATCAAAATGATGAATTTGATGAGGTTGAAGAAAAAATTATAAGAAGATTGAAGAAAGAAATTGGAAACTACAAAGGTAAATTTCCTCTCAAATGTATCAATTGTGGAAAAATTGGTCATTTTGCATCTAAATGCCCCTATAAAGAATCTGTTGATGATAACAAAAGAGAGAAAAATAAAATAGGTTTTTATTCTAAGGAGGGGAAATTTTCTTCTAAAGACGAAGATAATGATTCAAATGATGAAAAACTATTCATGGCTTTGGGAGGCAAAAATAACAATATTGGAGAATGTGAGAGGTCTAGTACCTTATAGAGCAATAAGGTCAATGAAAGATCGATGGCAGTGTGGATTGCTTTTCATGCAAAGGAAGAGGAAAATTCTTGGGTGATTAATATTGGTTATTCTCACCACATGACTTGTGATAGAGGAAATTTCATCAGTCTCAAGAACGTTAATGGTGGAGATGTTAATTTTGGTGATGATAAATCAACACAAATCTATGGAATAGGTGATATAACAATTGATGGAAATAATAGAACTGAAGATGTCCTTTATGTCAACTTGTCTGAAGCATAATCTTCTTAGTGTCAACCAAATGTATAGCAAGGGATATAACCTTACTTTTAATACTAATGGCTATGAGATCAAAAAGGCAAGGTCTAGAAGACTACCTACTGAAGGAACAAGGACAAGTGGTAATGACTATCATCTAAATGAGGCTAATGGAAGGATTTTCTTATTAGATTAGTTTGGAGAGTGTTGGTTATGGCACAAAAAAATGGCTCACATGAAATTTGAAAATATGGTGAAGACCAGTTCCTCTCGTGTAGTGAGAGATATGTCTAAAATAATCAAGCCTACAAACACATTGTGCAAAGAATGTCGAATACTAAAGAAAACAAAGACTAGTTTCAAAAGAAAGAAGTGCTTTGTTTCAAGGCCATTGGAGTTGATCCATACTAATCTATGTAGACCTACAAGAATAAGGATTCAACAAGGTGAAATGTACTTTATGTTGCTTATATATTATTACACTGGAATGACTTGGGTTACATTATTAAGAGAGAAATCAGAAGCCTTTGATAATTTTAATATTTTTAAGGAAAATTTTGAGAATGAAATGGATGTTAAGATCAAATGTTTAAGGTAAAATAGAGGAGGAAAATTTACTTCATATGAATTTGAATTTTTTTTGTGAAGATCATGGTATTAGGAGACATCTATTTGCTCTTAGAACCCCTCAGCAGAATTGGGTAGTTGAAAGGAAAATGAGGATAGTGCAAGAGATGGCTAGGGCAATGATGAAGGATGTTGATTTGGCTGATATGTATTAGAAAGATGTAGTTCTCACTGCTATCTATTTGCTTGACCTAGTGTAATTGAGGTTCAAGAGCACCAAGAATCCTTATGAGTTGTCATATGGAAAGCCTCCTACTGTTAAATAATTTAAAGTATTTGGTAGCAGATACTACATTAGAAGAGATGAAGGAGACCTTGAAAAGTTTGATTCAAGGTGTGATGATGGAATTTTTATTGGTTATTCAACTAGGATCAAGGCATGGAAATGCTACAACAAGAGATTGATAAAGATGATTGAAAGTAAAAATGTCAAAGTAGATGAAGACTTATGTTAGATCTCAAAAGAATTAGAGGTTTGCAGATTAGGTATACCTACCTAGATTTAAGAAGAAGAAGATGAATAAGAATAAGAGAAAGGAGAGAAGGAATTGGAACTAGTGAAGACTCTCAAAACTCTAGAAATGTATGTCTAGAAGAATAATTTTTTAGATCATATCATTGGAGATAAGGATGAAGGAGTGCTGACCAAGAGAAAGTTTGCAAGAGCTAATGAGCAAGTAAATTTGTCTTTATTGTTAAAATTTGTGCCCAAAATTTTTTTTGATGTCAATAAGGATGAAGGTTGGATAAAAGCAATTGAAGATGAGATAGAATAGATAGAAAAGAGCCATACTTTGGAATTGGCTCCTAGACCTGCTTATAAGAATGTGATTGGAACTAGGTGGGTGTTTATGAAAAAACTAGATGAAGATGGTGAAATTGTAAGGAATAAATCCAAATTGGTTTTCAAGGGCTATTCATAGGTTGAAGGTATTGATTTTGAAGAGAATTTTTCTTTGATAGCTAAAATAGAAGCAATAAGGATTTTTCTTGCTCTTTTTTCTCATAAGAACTTCATGGTATTTATCAAATGGACATTAGGTCAGATTTTTTGAATGGTGATTTGGAGGAAGAGGTAAACATTGAGCAACATGATGGTTATAGTTATTAGAAGATCAAGACATGGATTATAGACTCAAGAAATCTCTATATGGTCTCAAGTCAGCTCCTAGATCTTGGTATGCTAGATTGGATAAGTACCTACTTCAAAATGGATTCAAGAAAGGTAACACAAATAATAATCTATACTTAAGGTTTAGGAAGAAAAATTGTTCATTGTGGTTGTATATGTTTATGACATATTCTTTGGTGGAGATGATAGTATGTGCAAGAAGTTTGTAGAAGAGATGCTAAAAGAATTTGAGATGTCAATGATTAGTGAGTTGTCCTTCCTTGGGCTTCCAATTATTCAACAAGATGGTGGTATCTTTATCCCTATGGTGACTGGCTATCAATTGAGAAAATTTGATGAGTCTCTAGAGGATGATCAAACTCTTTATAGGTCCATGATTGGAGGTTTATTGTACTTAACTACTTCTAGACCTAATATTATGCATGCAGTATGTTTGGTTTCTAGGATTAATGTTAGTCCTAAGAAATCTCATGATAAAGTAGTGAAAGGAATATTCACATACTTGAAAGGGACTCCAAATTATGGCTTATGGTATAAAAAGGATAACTTTTCTCTGAGTGCCTATACTAATGCTGACTAGGTTGGTTGTGTGGATGAACAAAGAAGTACAAGTGGAAGTGAATTATTTTTGGGATATAGATTGGTCTCTTGGTTCACTAGAAAGAAATATTTAGTATCTTTATCCACAAAAAAAGAAGAATATATTGATGTATCATCTTGCTACACCTAGGTGCTTTGGATGAAGTAGACCTTGAAGGATGTGAAAGCGGTTTACGGTGAGCCTATTCCTATATTATGTGATAATACGTGTGCAATTAATATTTCCAATAATTTGGTAATGCATTCAAGGACTAAACACATCTCTATCTGGTATCAATTTTTGAGAGAGAAGATTGCAAAGCATGAAGTTAGAATGGAGTATCTGCCTACCAAGGATCAAATTTTATATATCTTCATTAAGGAACTTTCAAAGGATACTTTTGAGTATCTCCATTAGAATTTAGGGGTTATTTCCCCTCCGTATTCTCAATAGTTGCATACATGGTGTATCTATCTAGCGACAAAAAATCATGTCACATCCTTTTCTCCTAGATTGATGTGTGCTACCACTCAAGGGGAGCTAGTAGTAAGGGGAGTTTGGTTTAGATGTGCATATATTATGCATGTATAAGAAAAGGTATTGTTGGTCAAAGGGGGAGTATATGTTGCTACTTCAATAGATATATTTCCCTTTGTCCTTGAAGATAGAGAATTCCTTGTTGTTTTGTGCAAATATGTATGGCCCTTTGTCCTTAGTGTCGAAGGGGGAGAGCGAGCAAGTGTGTTTCCATCAATTCCAAGGGGGGAGATTTTTTGTAGTTGTTGGAGCATTGATGCCAACACTGATTTTTGGTTGTCTTTGATGTCAACACTTGGTGAGATTTCTACACATGTTTGTGAGATTGTTGGTAGTGGTTGATGAGAACACTTGGTGAATTATTTATGGTTGTCATGTTATCAAAAGTGGAGAAGTAAGGGAGAGACTGATTTTTGGTTGTCTTTTTTGTCAACACTTGGTGAGATTTCTACACATGTTTGTGAGATTGTTGGCAATTGTTGATGTCAAAACTTAATGAAGATTTTTATATGTTTAATAGTGGTTGTCATTGATGAGCTTGTTGTCATTGATGTCAGCGCTTGAGAAGTAGGATATTTTTGTAGTGATTTTTTCTTGGAGTTAGTTGTCATTGTTGACAATATTCAATTTGACCTAACATTGATGTATGATGGTATTTGCTGAAGTTCATGGTTGGATGTCATGCTAGTAGAGTTGTTTTTATAATGATATATTAAGGTGGGATTTGAAGAATTATAAGTATTGCTGACACTCTAAAAATATTGTTGAAGGTCTACAATATGCCTTATGCTCTCTCCTGATGTTCCTAATGAATTGCATACTTCTAGAGGAAAGTTATAGCCTCCACAAGTCGACTAAGTGTTTCTATTCTTGGAAGTTGCATTGAAGTTTGTTTCAGAGAAAGCTTTGCATTCCTTAGTTGTTGAAGATATGGTCTTATAGTTTTGGATTCAAATTTAGTGTTATGTGGATGTTGCACTCCTATCTTTTAGGTCATTAGTGTTTTCAAGGAGGTTTCTATGAATTACACAAGGTTGACTGTGTTGTTGGCTGTCTAGATTGGTCAAGGAAATGCTTCATATTTATTTGCATTGATGGTTCTACTCTTTTAGCTTGGTGAATGTGTTCTCAAAATCTACCAAGTTTCTTAGTTCTAATTTCATGTGTTGAAGTATTTCACAAATTGATCTATTAATGTCCTATCTTTTGATTATGTTTTCTTTGCTTCTTGAATGAAATATCATGTTCTTGCTTGGTTTGTGGTGGTTTTTTGTGGCATTATAGTATGAAATAATTGGTTGAATTTTTTTTTGGATGTTCATGGAACATTCCCATTTGATCCATAGAATGTTGATTGGCCACTTTAGTGTTGCATTGTGTCTTGAGTTGGATTTTTGGGTTATTTATAGATATTTGAATAATTTGGCTTGTTTTCTTGCTTGTGATGTATGCTTGGGGCTATGTGCCAACATTTTAAGATGCATTAAGTTATATTTGTATCTTAATCTATCCTAGTTATAACCGTTTTGAGAAAATTCAATTGAAAGCATGTTTTTGGGTTGACTGGCTATGCACTTCAAAGTTTCATATACATGTTTCCTTGATGCCAACTTAGATTGATGTGCACCAATATGTGAATTTTTTTGGATCACATTGGAAGATGTATTAAGCTTGTTTTTTTTCCTCTCTATTCTCAAGATAGGATTGTATTATGCTTTGGTGGCTGACTTGTTGAATTCATTGTTTATTGATTTCCTAGCCGGCCTAATTGAATTTTTGAAGTGTTGCGATGGATATAAATGCAATAATGTTTTGGATGCAACAAAGTGGATAAGTTTACAAGTGTTCAAATAAGAAAAAGTGGATTTTATTTGAAGATCTCGTAGAAGAAGTGTGAAAGTGTGAAATATAGAATCAAATGTTTTGTAACACCTCAGATACTAGAGTGGTATGTTGACAAATATTATAATCTTTCTCTAAATATTTGTATCTTATTATGAGATAGTAAATCTCATCAGGTCCTTGTATCTTTCCCTTGAAGTTGTGTTAACTTCAATTCAACAAGTTCTTTGCATCTTTCTCTAAGATAGTGTTCCTTAGTTTGCAAGTCCTTTTTGGCAGTGAGCCTTTACATTTTGAGTTAACTCTCATCGTGGTTTTCCCTGATTGGGTTTTCCACATAAATATAGTGTCATCCTGTGGATGTGTGTTCTTGTCTCCTTTATCGTTTGTACTAATATGGTTAAAGTTAGAACTACTATATCCTTGATTGTTGAAGTTGATGAAGCTTTATAAGTATAGTATATCCTTCTCTACTACTATTTTGTTTAAGGGTTTTGATTTGGTTGTCTCGAAAATTTCAAGTTTTGGAATGGGTTAATTTTTTGAGTAGACTAATTCAGATCCCCTCGTAGTCTTCAGGTGTGTTCAACAAAAATATCCAATGACAAGAGAGTTAGTTCTTTAGATATTCTTTTCTTCCTAAGCTAGGATTATTTGGTTTTTTTTGGTAGAAATAGATTTATAATCCAAGGAAGTAGTTTACTTTTAAAAATTCCCTTGATTTTCAAGCTTCTGTTTTTACTCTTTAGAAAAAAAATACTTGGTATCAAGAAAATTCTCAACTAGTAGATTACCGAACACTTTTCTTTGCCTAGTAGATTTCAAATTTTCCCTTAAAAATTGGTTTTAAATATTTTTTATTACTCCTTTTTTGGTTTCCTTTGAAATACTCTTATTTATAGATTGAAATATTTCTTAAAGAATCTATCTTAGCTTCCAATGAAAGACATTGAGGATTTCATCATGTTTCTTAGGAATTATGCCATCTTGGCCACAATAATTGTGGCTTAGGATTTCCCTTCAATTAATCAACAAGGTATTGACCTATCTGATAAATTTATTCTTAGGTATCTTAATGGATTTGAAGTGTACAAGATTATCATTCAAAATTATATTAATTTAGGTGTGACTTCTCAACAACTTCTTGGAAAAGGCTAGATCTTCGTACTCTCTACACCATGTGAGAACCAATTTATATTCAAGGAAATTTTATCATTAAATGCATCTAAAAATAATATAAGGCTATTAATCCTTGGATTCTTTGGGTGAAAAATAATTTTGACAATGACCTTTTAATCAATCAATACTCTATTTGGTGGTCTCATGTTATATTGCCAATATTGTCCTTTGTATGAAGTTTCATGCATCCATGCCTTAGATTTATTCAAATGAGGTATTATTATATTGTTAGATTTGATTAATAGATCCACCAATATTTTTGTTTTTTGGAAAAATATTAAAAGTAAATTTTATGCTATCTAATCAAGACCATGAGACCTTTTAAACTATTTTTTATTCCTCCCTAGATGACTAAAAATAGGGATAAATATTTGAGTCCTTAATCAAGGAAGATTGGAAATGATATAATGATATACTATTTCATAATTATAAGCCTTGTAAAGGATATTTCTTTCCTTATCCTCATCTTCCTATGGTTGGTTATTGGAACCATGATTGGTAGCTTTATTCTTCTCTTGATACTTGCAATCACCTATTCAAGGTTATCTAGTTAGATATTCTTGAGCGTAAATTGGACTAGATTTTATTGTGTATTATATTTCAAGGTCTTTCACTTGATTCTCACTTAACACATTTGGAATTTCTTAGTCCCTATTGTGCATCTCATGGATAATTAGAGACTCCTAAGCATCAATTTAAAATTTTCACTAGAGCTTAGAAATATTAGAAACTTGGATTAATAACTTTTAGGCCTTTTAGGCCTAATTGTGTTTTGTTGCATATGTGTTAGTTGAAGTATTTTATAACTTTTGAATTCTACCCAAATTTAGCATGATTTTAGGTTGGAAGTTTTCATTAGCATTTGGAAAGTTATAAATATAAGGTTTTTTTAGTATGCTAAAATGTTGTTCATTTCTCTTTGTATACTAAAGCTACGATTTTCTCTAATGTTCTTGTGTAGATTTAGGTGCAAGAAAAAAATTTATACTTGAAGTGTCACATTTGTAGGATCTTCAAGATCATTACGGTAATGATCTATGTATTAATTCTTTATTTTCACCTCTTTCCTCTTTCCTCCTTGAGAATGCTGGTGAGGTCATAGTTAATCTACTAGAAGAGATTGTTGTTTCTAGTCCCATTGCTCTTATCCCCTAGGAGATAGAAATAATGCACCAATATTCGGTCTCAATGTTCAAGGCCACCTTTCACCTATTCTAATAGACATGGTTCTCCTAATTAGAGAAACTAAAACAAGTTTCCTCAACCTGACCTAACCATCTCTCTAGTTCATGCTCAACAACCTTCATCGGAAACTCTTCAGGATGAGGATGCTTTCATTGGCTAGGAGTTGATTGATGATAATCATATCCATAATAACATTTATTGAAAACAATGATGATACATACTTGATGGACTGCTAGTATTGGATTAGCTAGCTTGTTTTTTATGTTATGTTCAAGATTGACCCTTTGAATTTTTTTTTTGGACTTAATCCCACATAGATTTTGAGGATGTTCATTTTTATCACTTGCCTTTTTTTTATGAATACTATGCTATTAACATTTTGATTATTTTTCAAAATTAAATGGACTTATTCATTAAAAATATTGTTTAGTTATGTTTATTAAGTTTTATGTTTATTTATAAATTATAATTTTAAAGTTTAATTATATTGTTATCTTCTTAATAACAATTAATACTAATTGGACGAAGCTGTAATTAGCTTCCCGAAATTGGAGGAGGAAAAAAAGAATTTGGTCAAAGTATCTAATAGCTACTTCGATGTCGGGAGGATCAAGAAAATTTGGAGGGAGGTGCTCAGGGTTCTAATGGAGTATATTACATTTGATGGTAGGTTCACCAGAGTCTACGGGTACCACTTTGTTCTACTCAATCATTTTAGACATAAGGTAAGGGTTTCTTTCCCCTATTACCTGATTTGTTCCTTGAATAATAGTATTGAGGAGTTTAGAAGAAATCCTAAGAAGAATCCGGTCTTGCATACTAGCCTTATTCAGCTCATTCATGAGTTGTTCAAAACCATGCCAGGTGTTTCTAATCCTATTACGACCTCGGCCTCAGAGGGTTATGATACTGAGTCTAGCTCGTCTGAGGAAAATGAGGGTTCAAACCTAGAGTGGGTTGAGGAGGTTACTCCCCCTCCTAGCAATAAATGGAAGAATGCCGCTCTCGCTAAGCCCTCGAATAAAAAAACTAGCCCTTTGAATACTCCTCTCAGCACGTCTCAGGTAGAGGTTGAGAAGAGGGATGAGCCCACTATTAAGAAACTCGTGTCCTATTCAGGGGACTCTCTGGATGCAGAAAATTCTGGCCCCAATGACAAGGAGAATTCCTTTGCCTCTTTATATTCCACCGACAGAGAAAAAAGACCCATTTCCCCTGAGGACCTGAATCCTGAAGATCCTATTTTAAGCCGGATAGGGATTTTCATGGTGATATTCTAATTCTAGCCAAAAATGGAGTGGTCGACCATTTCAAAATTTTGAAATGGGCTTTCCACGAGATAAAGGATCTTAATCTCAAAAACAAAGCTATCACTAGTAAGCTGGAAATATTGGAAGCTAAAATGGCAGCGCAAAATTTGACCGAGGTTTTGTGGACTACGAAAGAGAAGATGGCTATGGTGGAGTACCTTCAAAGAGAGGTTGAATTCATTGACAATTTGAAGAAGGACAATGAGAACCTGGAAAAGGAAATAGGGAAGATTAGGGAAACTATGAAAACTATCATTGAGGAAAACTACAAAATTGTCAAAAAAATGCCACAATCTTGAGCGCTTTGGTGGAAAAAACGGAAAACACCCAGTAGGGGATGTTGATCGTGGATCTTGATGCTAAGAAGAACATAAACAAGTCAGAGGATTTTGGCCCTTTGAAGAGAACCAGAGGCAACATGAAGAAAAAAATGGAGTCGCTGCCTGTGGAGATCCAAGACCTGAAGAAGGTGGCCTAGGATATGGGCAACCTGGAAGCAGAAGTTGCTGAGACTTTAAAGTCTCTGGGTTAATTTCGGCTATGTTTTTTGTTGTTGTTGGTTTTTTTTTGTCCTTTTGCTTGGTTTTTGTTGGTAATTGTTGTTCCTTTTGTTGATCTCTTTCTTGCAGCCTTTCTACCCCTGGGTTCTATGATGCTCTTTTTAATTTTGGCTTGTAAACTTTGTGGTTTCGGGTCCCTATAAAACCCATTTTTTCCTCTATCAAAAATAGTTAATACTAAAAACTAATAATGAGATTGTTTACCAACTAAAATAAATTAAACTAAAAATCAATCATCTTCAAATCAATCCAAATAATATAAATAAAAGAGTTATTTACACTACAATATTTTGATGATGTTTGTATATTTTATTATTAGCAATTTGCCTTTTCTTTATATTGATATCTCATTTATAATGATATTTTGTATATCCATTCTTCATTTTCTTAACTTAATTCTTGTTGGGAAAATGTGTCTCAACCTTGCAATTACATAAGGTATTTTTGATAAGTAAGTGACGGGTGCCTTGGCAAGGGCTTGAGGGTAGCGTCCATGAAAGGAATATTTTATGTATATTTCATTATTATAAATTTGTACTGTTCATTATTAGGTACTAGATCAGACAGTTGATATTTTGTTGGCTTGACTTTCCCTAACTCTATTTTTTTGAATTTTCATTGCCACTTAAAGAACTAGTTTAGACCCCATGATCCTGGAGTGACTCCCCAATACCATCTTTCAGGTAGAATGGCACCCCTATTCTGTCTGTAGTCAATCACCATGATGAAAAATCACTATACACAAGGATAAACTTCTACATTACCATTCAACATTTGTTGCCATGTCGACGAAATCCAGTTGTGTTGGTCTGCTAATTTTGGCCATGGACCATTAAACTGGCCAATCAACCCATTGGTGATGTAATACTGCTCTCGTTCAAAAACCTCTTTCTTAAGCTTGTCCGAAAAGACTAAGACAGGAGAGGAAGGAGCCCTCCAGATGAGGGTTTTCGAATAGACCTTCACAAACCTCGATTGATTCATGGCCACACTGCCCTTCATTTGCCATGGATCCCAAGCTATAGATTTTCATTTTTTCACTTGGTTTATTCTGGCAGCTTTGTCCCTGTAGGAGGAACCAACAACAGGTATAAACTCCACCGAATCAACAACACTCATAGGGTAGAAAGACGGATTTGAGGCACCAATGATTGACTTTCCAGAGGCCCTAACCAGATTAGGGCAGAGTGCCAATGGATTTGCAACATCCAAATTCAAGCTTGCTAAGCCAAATGATTTTTGGCCCACGTTGTTGCAAGGGAGTTCGAGGTTAGTGATACTAGTAGTAGAAGCTCGACATGATCGTAGCACAAGTGAGGATTCACGATGAGCTGGATTATTATATGTAATTATTACAATTTCTCATCTGAAATTTCTCATTTAACAACATTTACTTAACCAACATTTAGCCAACCTTGCGATATGACAAAAAAAAATTATTATTAATAATTTTTTTGTTTAATTTACACGTAGCTATTAGAATTTCTCATCTGAAATTTCTCATTTAACGACATTTACTTAACCAACATTTAGTCAACCTTCTCGATTAGATTATAACTTAAAATTCTAAAAATTTAAAGATAATAGTTGGTGTGATTTTTCCACATTCCATAAAGTATATAGAGCAAGTTTTTTGGATTCAACTGTCTATGTTTTTAGATCGACGTTTCGGATCACACTGAGTGATCCATCATCAGGAAATTTTTTGACTTTCCTCTTCCTGATGATGGATCATCATCATGATGGATTCAACTGTGTATGTTTTTAGATCGATGTTTCTGATTGCACTTGGTGATCCATCATCAGGAAAGTTTTTGACTTTCCTCTTCCTGATAATGAATCATTGAGTGTGATCTGAAACATCGATCTAAAAACATACACAGTTGAATCCAAAATACTTACACTATATACTAAAGATAATATTGAAATCATAACATATTTTGGATATTATCCCCCCAGCTGTTATTAATAAGATTCCCAAAATGCATTACAGCGGCTCTTACCATAGGAGATGAAAATTAAAACTAGCTTTACATTATCCTACAAGAAGAGCTTAATCATACATATCACCCTTTTGAAGAGTTCATATTTTTACCCAACAAATAAAAACAACCTGCAATATAAGGATGGAAAAAGTATTTAGATCATAATTGTGCTCAAATTTAACTGACAGTGAGCTGTAGTAGGCACCGAATACGGGAAGACCTCAGCATGTATTCCCAGCGACTTGTAAAACTCAATGATCACCTTATCATTGAAATCTTCAACGCCCATCTCTTTAGGGGTCTGTCTAAATCTTGTTTGAGCAAGATTGGACATCATATTTATATATGAATCTCTCAACTTTCCAAGCCATGACTTTGCAGAAATCATATGTGCAAGTTTAGTATATCTCAGCTTCAGCTTTGGCACACATTTGATCTTCCAAATCCTCCTTCCTCTATGCCCGCCTAGCTTTACGTCTCTTAACCGCCCTCTTTCTCCAGTAAACTTATCAAGCCTTTTGTATCTTCGTCTCTGAAAAAACCTCTTCACAGACATAGAAAATCCAGTGATATCAGAAATGACCGTCATCTTTGATAAATTCGAGGCACTAGTTTGATTTTCTGTGCCAAGTTCTCAATCATTTCTGTCTATTTATAGCGACCAATGAGGGTTTCAACTTACTATTGTCAAAGAACAAGTCAAAAGTGCGCAAAATTTATTGTTCATGTTTTCACAGAGGATCAGAGACTGAGCGTAGAAAACAAATAGAAGCGCTAGCGTGACTCAATTTACGCCTAGAAAAAGGATTCTGTACTGAGGATAATACAAAGAATCAGTACAATAGCTTCATGACAAATATGTATGACACGAGATACAGACAAACGCATCTTGCAGCAAAATAAACGATGATATGTTTGGATGACAGTCACATTTCATAAGCTACATGATAAAATTTGAGATTGAACATAAGTTTAACCTAGTGTGAAGGAAAAATAAATTTTACTTAAGCTTAATCTAGGTTAATGCGAGGATTAACGTAGAATAATATTTTGTGGAATAGATGATTTAGAACAAAATTTGAGCTTATGTAATAGATAAGGTGTATTTCATTTTAGGTTTAAAGAGAATGATTAAATATGTTTATTTTATGGATTTTATTATTTTAGAAATAGAAAATATTATTTTTATCTGTGATTTTATTTTGGATTTTGTTTAAGATTTATGTTCTTTTTTCAGTCAAGTCTTTATATTTAAGATGATTTTGTAGGCATAAAATTGTACTGATAATTGTGTATGCGATCCTTCAATTTGTATGTTTCTACTTCACAATGAAAATGATTTGGTACTCTTTTCTCTAGTTTGAGGACTAATGCTCTTCATGAATATCTTCATGGGTTGTTCGAATATTGGGGTACAAGTTCTCCTTGGTTAATCCCTATAAATTGCATTTGTGCTAAGTATCACAAACATCAAAGAATCTTGTAGATGTACTAGATGACAATGTTGAAGTAAATTTTGTTCTTTTTATTGCACCAATTGAAATATTATTGTAATGAATGCTCTATGGCTGTCATGCATCTAGTCTGATAGACTTAAAAGGAAATGAATGTATTTGAGTCCTTTCAAATACAAGGAAATAATAATAAATCACATAAACATATTTATTCAGCTAACATTGAATAATGTTATAGGGAAGAGTTGAGAAGATTTTATCCTGGATATTTAAATTTTAGGACTTAGATTAGTAGATATGGGCTTGATCTTTCACTTGCAAGAATGGTAGAGGATAATGGAATAGTATGATCAAGGAACAAAATGTATTTTTAGAATGAGGCAAATGATAGGCACAATGGATGGTATAATGCATAGGAAAATGTTCAAATATATACATGATAATGGAAATAAATAAGATTGTGTGTAAATAGGGATATGTGAAAGATATGAGAATGAGCCCAACTTTGCTCAAGATTATATCATTGTTTGATATGTAATTGCATTAAGACATTTCCAAAATAGAAACAAAAGTATATGGAAACTAGTGCACACAAATTTTACCATTATATTTTTCCCCCACTATGAGGTGTATGTGATTCCCAAAATGATAATGTATCTTAGAGTACATAAGCACTCACAACTATGGATGTAATATAAAAAAATTAAACATGAAGGAATAAAGTGGTCCATATAGAGTAATGTAACCCATTGAATATGTTTGTGCAAGTCCATGTTGGAGAAAATATCCACCATGAGAACCCATAAATTGAAGGAAAAACATGCAATGAGTGCCTTCTATCTCATAATTGAAAATTAGGCACAAAATACACTATTTCTTAACTATTTAGGAATTTGATAATTAGAAAAATGAGAAAAATAAGGGCTAAGGAATTTTTTTTGATAATGGAAGGTGATGTGAGATGGTCAAATAAGATCTAAAGCTAATGCTTAACCTAAATCACTAATTCCACCATAAATCAATGGAGGACACAAAATTAACCAAGAGAAACTAGTTGGTTGTTGTCCTCAAGGATGAGCTATCATAGTTTGTCATGGTTTTGGTCACCTTTTCTATTTGACAATGGAATGTGGAATGTGAATATGATGATTGATGTTGAAAAACTAGTTAAAATAAGACTAAATAGAGAAATTTTTACAAAATCTGAAAAAATAAGTAATTGAAGTAGTGAAACTGCAAGTAGAATTGAAAAGTGGGCAAAGAGGAACCTAGCATATAAAACCAGTGCAAAACTGGTTGGATAGGGGTGTGCACTCCCTAGTTTAGAAATGACGGTTTCTAGGGTCTTAGAGCTTGTACAGGTGCACCATAGCTTTTATGCCATCTCTTGTCAAGGTCGGATTTTGAAATATGAGAGTTTTTGAATAATCAACTTTCCCTAATTTGATGAGAGAAGGTGCTTGAATTATTGTCTTAGAGTTTTGAGGTCTTGAGATCTCCAATCCACTTGAATTAAATTCAAACCTATAAACTTGCAATAAGGAGAATGGGGGAATGGTTGTGTCATATAGGGGATTGCCATAGTCAAACCTCATTTTGGTGTTTCCACCTCCAGAAACGATTATGATGACAATGATATAAATTATGTGCTATGTGGAGAGATGAGACCAATAGATAAAAATGAATGATAATTGACATTTTTGTAACTTACCACTAGTATTTACATTCCTTGTTGGATTGAAGTCACTTGGCTCATCACATATAAGGAGAAATGGGAGGATGTTTTGAGAAAATACAAGTGTTAGTGCTCATAAAAAATAAACATAAATGTATGAAATATCTTACAATGCATGAACATGGATTTGCTGATATATTCTAGACATAGAATTGATTGAATGTGTGTTTTAGATATTTTCTTATTCTACTCTTGAATTTTCATTAATTACCTTTAGGATTTGTTTGAGAGATCAAAATTTTATTAGGTGTTCAAATGGAGGAAAGGGCTGGTATTTACATGAGTTTTAACATGCTTTACATTAACAATTATGACAGGATGAAAATTGATTTTGGATTCATAAACATATTAAGGACAGCAATAAATGTTGAGATTTAGGGCCTAATAGGGGGGATAGGGACGGGGACACCTTAGTCTAGCCCTATTTTACTTTTCAACTATTTGTTAAATAAATATTTAATTCATTTCCCATATTTAATTTAATTTTCTAAAAATTAAAATAAAATGGATAATTAATAAGCATAATTAGGCACATGCACTTAGGAGGGAGCCAAATATAGTGTGAAATTGCCAAGGGTGAAAATTTATAATGCTACATTTAGCGCCCATTTTAATGAGGGTATGAACTTACACTCATAGTCATACTAAATTATGGAGAATCCAAGAGGTCTTTTCATCACAACACCAAAAGGGGTAAGATGAAACTAAGATGGGAGATGTGATAGCCCCCAAACTCAAGATCTTACTAAAAAGTAATGTCAAGATGAAAGGAACATAGACACACATAAGACATGATGCAACAAAGGAAAAATAAAAAAACATGAAAGGTATGGCATCATGGACTAGCCATATGTATAGATTATTACAAGAATCCATGTCCAAGAGATAACATGCATAATTCACAAGCTAGTAAAGTTTGATATTTGATAGGTGGCTCATGAATAAGAAAAAATCTTATAGGCTAGTGAAGGCTGATATTCATTAGTTAGGATTCACAAACAAGGTGAAAGAACCAAAAGCTAGTAAAGTCCAATATTTACTAGGTGACCTTCATGAGTAGACAAAGTGAAAAACCCAAGCTAGTGAAATTCACTACTCACTAGGTGAGTTTCATGTCAACAATGTCAAAAATTGTGGGCCAAGCAAAACATGTTTTTTGTTGGTGAACCCCAACAAGTTTTTACAAAAATAATCAATATATTATGATTTTGTCACCAAGTTAACAGTGTGTAATCAAAGCAAAGAAAATAGTGAAATATATTTTCCACCTTAAAGTAATTGCTAACACGAACTTGAAGCAATTGCCTTTAAGGTAGAAAGAGTGATATTTAAAAAATAATATATGAGAGATTTTTGAAAGCCATATTATTCATAAAATAAATCATAGTAAGATAACATAAGGGATCCAAATATTGGGGGTCAATATTAATGATATATACTATGTATCAAGATTATCATTATTTGAATTGACATCGTTCCCCAAATTAAGTTGAACTATGAGTGTAAGGGAAGAAGAGAACATGAAGAAAAATAAATATTTTGGGTCAACATGAAAGAGACCTAAATGGCCCAATGCTTTGCATCATCCCCAAAATGAATATAAAGGAATTTATGAAAAATGGGAGAATGAAGGTACACATAGAGGAATGCCATGATAGAATTTTTTCTCCTTATATCCTTGTGCCAATGGGAACATATTTAGGGTCATCCATAGAGAACTAAGAAATATAAATACACACTAAGCTATACATTATGGGCAGGTCACATTACATGCAAGAAAACAAAGAAAAAATGGGTAGCACACATGTGATTTGGTCTATGAAAGAGTGTTTATTTCCCTCTCTTGCTCATCATAAATAGAAGGAAGAAAACATGCTAAATGGACTGCAACAAATGTAGTACAAGTAGAATTACAAAGTTCAACATCTGGTGGATGATTATCTAAAAAATGATGATCATGCTTTCCCCTAGCCAAATTCATAGATTGTGCAAACATATGATATAATTCTCTATGATATTCTTGTGGTTTATCCATGTTATCATCTAAATTGGTGTAAGAATATATACCACAATGGGTGTTATGCTAGTGTTACCAGTGTGATTGCAAGCACTATCAACCATGTAAGTATCTTTTTGACTAGATGGCAGGGAAGGTGGTGAGATTTTTAGTCTTTGACTTGGTTGAGAAAGATAAAGTTTGTTTATATGTTTTGGAGACAAAGATGGAGCAAAGTTAGGTGATGAAAAATATAGATGGGAGGGAAGAATATCATTTAATTTGGGTGGTATGTATGAAGGGTCATTAGGTGAAAATTTATTGCCTTTAGTAAGTTGATGAGCCATAGCACAATGTCACCTCCTACACTTTTTTTGCATTTGTATTTCATCATGCAAAAAGATTGAACATGGGTGTTTTCCAATATTTGTTCCTTCTATTCCCTTGAATGAAGAACCAAATAAACCACCAAAGGTTGAGAAACAACATGAGAGGTAGAGCTTTTCATTATGGATTGTTTCTCTCTAGAAGGTAGGAAAGTAATCCTTGAAGCTTGGGAAGGTCCAAATTATATTGAGCGGTTGTATCATGGTCCTAGATACAATGGAAGAGAGGAAACCATGACATAGATGCTTTATGCTCAAGGTTGAGGAAGGATATTGAATTTAGGTAGAGGTCTGTTCACTACATGTGGAGTAGGAGGAAAAACCATCATAGCCACAAGAGACCGTGGAGCCTCGAGGTTAGCTATCAAAGTAGTTGATGAGATCTTCGTAAGGGATAATTGGGAAATACGATTGGCTTTAAATATTAGATATGATAGATAAAATCCTCACGAATCTGAGTGGGTTGGGTTTCTTATGGTCAAAACTAATCGAGAAAAAAATCCACAAAGAGGCAAGGGTTTAAACCCACTTTGATAAATAGTATGTACTTACCCTTCCAATGGGAATTTAAGATATTTATGGATAAGTGAGGGAGCCAAATTCAAGTAAGAAATCCATGGATGACCTAAATTCATAGGAAATTGATCTAAGGTGGGGATTATGGTAAGGGAAAATCCAACTTCTTAGGTCCAACTTCGAAGAGGAGAGTTGAAGAACCAGTTGTAGGATGGGTGGAACCATCATGTGCTCTCACTGAGACTTTTTATTTTCATATTTTTCTTGGTATAACTCATGTTTATAAATAAATTATTTCATGATCACATTCATTAAGCATACTAGATCAATGATTATTCCCGTGTGAGTTATCATTAATTCTACCAATAATGTAGAAAGTACCATCAAGTGCATGGATAAAAACATTGATATGAGTGAAAGTGATATCATGTAATATTTTGGATTGGTCTTTGTGAGGGTGGACATCCACCATGAAAAATATATTAGGCTTTAGTATATTCTCATAATCATATATAGCTCATTTTTACAAGCTTAGCAGAGTGACTAGGTAGTGGGTTAGTAAAATTTTGCATTTTTAATAGGGGGTGCAACTTATTTATTACTTTTATCATTCATACCATCCATCTAGATGATATTGGAGTTAATTAGGTCATGCACTTGGTGCTTAATATGTATACAATGCTAAATTTCATTCCTAGGTATACGATACTATTGAAATAACACATTTGGGTTATAATGAGGAGGAGGTAAAGGTTTGGTAGGGTATATGAGACAAATAGGAGGAAGTTGAATCAAATTATTATTAAGCAACTACATCATAATAGAATGAAGAGAGTCAAAAATTGTGAAAATTGTTGATCCCTTGGTTTGAATTGATAGGGGGTAGTGGGTAAGGGTGCTACAACTTTAACATGTGTAGATATTATTGGAAGAAGGAGGGGGATTTATCTTGATGACATTTTTGGTGTTATTTTTGAATGGTTTATAATTAGAAGTAGAAATGGTTATTGATTGACCACTAAGAGCCAATGAGGATGAACCCTCATATTCAGTACATGATATTTGATAATCACAAAGAGTTGTGCATATATGTGTAAATGAAGGGTATCTCATTAATAAAATCTTATCTTAGATGTTTGGTTATAGTTTTCCAATGAAAAATCACTGCACATCAACATTCAAGAGGGAATGTCAAATTTGAGAGTAGAGAGCTTGGTATCACCCTATAAAATTGATTACTTTATCTTTAGCTCCTTATTTACAATGAACCAAGTCAACTAATGTGGCTTGGGCTCCAATGTTGGCTTGGAAGTGCTGAATAAATTCATTGATAAGTTTTGAAAAGGAGGTCATTGAGTTATTGGGTAATGAGAAAAATGAATTCAAGGCCATATCATTAAATGACTGAGGGAAGAGTTTAGCTAATATAGCATCCTCAAAGAGGAAAACACTACATAAAGAGGTAATGTGAATATATGATTATTAGGATCTCCCTTTCCACTATATTTATCGAATCATTGTATTTCAATATTTTGTGGGATATGCATCCTTAAAAAGGAAAATGATAATGGGCTACATGTAAGGTATGTTAGAGGGTTGGAATGGGATTGAATTTTATACATATTGGATATTTTTGTTGGAATGAAGACATGTTTTGTAGGAGTTGGTTTATGATGGGAATCGTAGGTGATGTGTGTTGAGAGTTTGTAGAATAAGTAGGGCTATTGTTAATGATGGGTGGATTATTATTTTGATAAGTGAAGAGCCTATAGATAATTGTAGAATTAAATAAAAGAGTGGAATATTTTGGAACAAAGTTATATTGGTTGATGGGATTTCCACATGGAAGCCCCAAACTGGTGTTGAGCCAATTACCATATTATGTAACAGGTATTATGACTAGAGGAGTGGAAGTGGAAATAGAATATGTGATCATATGATCAAAAACTTGTGTTTTAATTTGCTTTTGAGAATTGTTGAGGGTTTGATCATAACTAGCTACACTGAGAATATTAGAATCTACTATGTGAGATAGACTACATAAAACTTCTTTTCTTTGTGAATTATTGACCGATCTTCTAATTTTATCCAAAAGGGATAATTTCTCCAACAAAAGATTCCATACTCAAGTATAACTAGAGACTTTCCAATTCTTTATCTAGCTTTTGAAGTTTTTCTTTAGGATCATGTGTGATAGAGTTTTCTAAACCCTAGTCTACATGTATGCATTATGGTGAATGGATTGTAGAGATAGGGATCATATCTTGAAAAAAGATGCAAAGATAAAACTATCACTGGAATCTCAGCCAAGAATGGTAGGAAAATGGCATGGAGACCCCAATCCAAGAATGTAATTTTTTAAGGTTTTTAATGTTTGGATAGATGAAGTAGTAATAATAGATCTTAGATTGTAAAGGCTCAGATCTAAACATTGACAAAACAAAAAAAAAAAAAATGTCCTAAATTATTTATGAGAAATGCATAAATGCATGATTTTAGGATTGTAAAAGAATTCAAAGAAGAAAACAGGTTCAATGTGTTGGTGTTTTAATTTACCCATTAAGGCTTCATAATGCTCTAAGAGGTTACCAAACTCTATATTCAAGAAACTACGAAGCTAATGGCCAACTAACGAGATTCAGTCAAAGATTGAGATCTCCTACACTTTTGGCTCTGTGCAACCAGGGAGGGTTTTCCTAAGTGTCTTCATAAAATTATTTTATGCCTATAAGAACACTTCTTCATACAAATACATTCCCCACTAAAGCAACTAGATAGCAATTATCCTAGTGGTGGAAAACTAAAGAACAATAACAACTATCTAAAGAAAGGAGAATAAAATTAATGTAAGATTTGTATCTCGAAAGAGATAGGATTTGATTTTTTTTAAATGTTAAGATCTTGAATCACCACACTTAGAGCCATAGTCCTGCACTTCTAAAAGAATCTTGAAAAAACTACCCAGTGCCTCATCCAGTGGGCGGGAGTCATATAAAACATAACCCAGACATTACGAACTTATCACCATAAATCATGAGATCTTTCGGTTTCTTAAAAAAATACTCCTTCATGAATCTTGAGCATATTATCACAAAATTGTAACTCATTTTCAAGCATTTGATTAACTCATTAAGTTAAAGCAGGAAAAAAAAATGCACATTTAAATATACCATTGAAGATGAATGAATAAACCATTGATGAACTCATTCACAATCCATGACATATAACCAGGAGAGTAATTGTTTTAATAGATTTTTTATTTGCTTCAATATCCATCATTACATAACCAAAGCATGCTTGTTTCATACTATTCCCGACCTAGAAATATTTCCTAGTTAATACCTTCAAAAAACCCACAGTAAAAACTAACTGTACATACTCTAAGCTTCAGGACACAAAAAATCTGACACCAACAATGATTCGTGAAATCTCCTTTATAGAATAGGCGAGCAACAAGCAATGGGCTCCATTGTTTATTTAAAAATGAATTTCAACCTAACAAAATGAAATTCGAATTCATATTCCAAAAATTCTGCATCATTAGAAATGACAATAAATGAACCAAGGAATCAAAATGGTTACATCCTAGTAACCTGTCAGAAAAAATAAAAAAACACCGTGCCATGCACGGGCACGTCCACATCAAAAATGAACCACCAGAACAACATCATATAACAAAAGAACTACCTCAACAACCCACATCACCCTCCAACATCACTTAGAAAACACACAGCCCCGATAAAGGTGACCGCTCTTGATTCTCACTTCAATGTGAAGTGAAACCATTCCCTTTTTCTTGCCAATACCAGCACCAGATCCAACAACACAACACGGTGCCATTGCAACAATTGGGGAAACCACAAGAACCTCCTCATCTACCCCCACAAGGTTAGTCATGGCCACGAGATAACAACGATAATCTGAATTAGTTTCGGACCCATCATCACCAGAGCCCGAAGAGAGCACAACAAGGGAACTACAACGCCCAGATCGCCTGCCCACACCTCAAGAAACTGCTTCAGGAGCATCAAGAACAGGTTGTTCCTCCTTGCGTTGTGAATTCCTCGCACCCACTCTAACACTTTGTCATACCACAAACTTATCCATTGAAAATACTAGCTCAAAATTAGCAAGAAAATCAATCACCTGCAAACAAACCAATTCAAAATGTGATAATACTGATTAGCAATTTAGCAGGAATTTATAGAGAAAACCAGTGCAAGGAATATTAATTGCCCAAATTGTAGTACGAGCATGCAAGCGATCAGTGGTCGATGTTTCCACCACAAAATAATTCCAGGCTTATGGAAAATGGCGTACAACCCATCATTGCATTTATCAGGAGGATACTGCTCGTATGCAAGGAGATCAGGAGGAAATCCACTAAAAAACCCATGTCATTAATGAAAATAACCTGCACAGTCTAAAAAGTCCTCACATGGGTGAACAGTAACCATTTGAATTCAAACCATTGATGGGAAAGAGACTTGGCAAGTTAGATGACTCAGATTGAGTCAATGATCATTGACAATCCACATCACTGCTTGGGAAAAACAACAACCAATCACACCCCTCAAAAACAAGAAACCACGACCGGGGAGTAGGCCCCACCCAACCCCTTCTGTTCCAGGAGCCAAGCCACATGTCACCATTTCGCAAACCTCGCGATAGCTTTGAGAACATTAATCCAATCGTGAAAGGCTAGCGAGGGATGGTTATCATTAATCCCCATCATTTAACACCCACTAGTGAAAAGACATCCACTTGTTACTGCTGGCGCATCAAGACAGGGCCCACTCTTCCGTACTTGACAAATGGTGGCACCTCGCACACTTCGCACCACCTTAGTGACATCAATAGAAAAACCTATGATGTTTGCGAGGAACGGTTCAGATTAGAACCCATGATCGGACGGTTCACCAAACAATATAAATATAACTGTGGGGCCAGCCGGAAAAAACCCTCGACAGTACAAAAATTTAGGCCAAAGTGGGAAAGAGAAGACTGATAGGTTGGGTGAAAAGGGGCCGGTAAGAGCATGAAAGAAAGGCTTAGTCGGATGACTTAAGAGACCAGTAACCCTCAATAATAGGTCAATGCTAAAATATAACATGAGGGTTTAAAAGGTACCAATCAATTTTACCATGGGTGACCAAAACCCTAAACCCTAAGCATTAGACCTACAGCCATGAAAAGTAACCATTCATGCCCAAACCAAGCACAATTTTGATAAATTTTAAAAGTCCCATCAGTGGCTCCGACTGGGGATGTATGCCCCCTGTGGGCATAGCAAGATTCCATAATCTCTGGTTTCACAAACCGGATCACCAAATCAAACAAGTACCTTGACAAATGCTTTACCATGTTTGTTAATTGGAACTTGTTTACATCCAACTTGGTGGCCCCAGGCCCCCAAACAAGAGAAATCAGATTTTACCCATGTCAAAATGAAAATTCTCTGCTACCTAGAGTAAACCAAGTCTGCAAATTTTACCTCTTGATGTCTTTACGTTACTTGAGTAGTCAACATGCCTGAAAGTATCACAATGTTTTCTAATACTCCTATGCATTTGATTAGTCAGCACCCTGTATCCAAACATTAACTGCAACATAAGACCATAATGACATTTTACCTTGCCCTGCACCTAGTCATGCTTCATTGAATGCTTATTCAATTGAGCTGAGAAACTGAAACATTCATAATTTATTTGATCTTTGGTATTACACATCTTGGCATCAATATCAGCTCACACATCAAATTGAAAATGGTCATAGAAAACTGTGTGCATGTTACGCAAACCCTTATTGCACAAAAAGGAAGATACATGACTCGGGGAATCCTCACCTTGGTGCTTTCCACATAAGCTTGGCTACCAACACTTGCGTTCAGACATCCTGGAACACATCCTGATACTACAGAGGTGGAAAATATGAGTTACATCTTTCTCTAGGAAATGTGTGAACACATTCATCTCAGGCCCCTCACTATACATCTCCTCCTGCATTCCATCATCCATTCCCAAATAAAAAACCTCAAAATCCGATTTAAACAAATCAACCTCAACATGGGAAATAGAGAAACAGGAGTATGTATTGGCCTCCTTGTGTTCAACACCACCTACTGTATGTGTTAATTTATAAGTGAAAATTTCAGCACAAGCTGAAAAATTTTCACCAACAATATCAATGACACCTTCATTATAAGCTTAAAACTTTTCACCAGCAATATCAATGACACCTTCATTATAAGCTAAAATTTTTTCACCAGCAATATCAATGACACCTTCATTATAAGCTGAAAACTTTTCACCAGCAATATCAATGACAAAAGGTGACAACAAATCAATCTCAGCTTCATACAAACAGTCAAGAAAATTAATAGTACCAATATATTCATCAATATGTTGGTTATCTATAGTATTATTCTTTAAATCACCATATTGAACACACACCCCATTGTCTTCAAATTCCTCAACATTTACACAACAAACATGTTCCATTGCTAGTACATCTGGAGCATACTCTAAACATTCATCATTTGAATATTGTCCCCTCATTTGGAAGAAAATAAGATTATGAAGCTTTTTATTACCATAAAATTCTGGTAAAGGGAGAGGCTCCACTTCATCCTCAATAATGCAATCATCACTTCTAAAATCACAATCACTAGCCTGTAACAGAATCTCAGTGATATGTGCATTACAATCATGATAGGGAAAAACAATGGGTGTCTCGCTTAATCCTTTATCACTTTTCCCATCAAGCTCTTGTGCAGTTATCCAACATTCTTCGAAAGGGCAAGCACGATCTTCATTTTGTGTAAATATACTCTTGGCTGATTTTGCAATCTCTATCCATTTAAGGACTTGGGTTAAGTTAGCAGGTTTCAAATCTTCTAGCAAAGCACTCAACCCCACTTCATAAAGTTCACAAAACAAGTCAATGCATTCAACATCATCAAGTCTGAGACCTCTAGGAATTTTTATTAAAGCATCCAAAAATCTCATGAAAAACTCATATGGTGATTCTTCCTCTCGTCTCTTCATCTCATACAATTCTTTCAAAAAAGAGATTTGATCATTACCACTCAAGTTGAACTAGCTTTCAAATTGAATCTCATCATCATCATCACACTCTAATGGTGGATATATTATAGTTGTCAAAGCACTCTTACCATAATGAGTGTTCTGTGCAGCCAACTCTGAAGTTTTACAATTATGAGTTATGCCAGGGTAATCAACACTTGCAGCCAGATACTCTTTCATCATTGAGTATTTAATATTGTTCTCAATCTCCATAGCCATTTGATATGCTTGGTGCAGGGGTGTAGGTTCCTTATCCCTTTATAAGTAACCCATCCTTTAGTCAAAAGCACCAAGATATACAATCAAGCATTCAGCCTCACTTGGTCTTATTTCTGTAAGAATTTCTCTTAAATATTTTGAAAATCTGAGATTAAAATACAGGACTAGCTCATCTTTTTGTATGTTGATTCCCATAAAACCTTTTCTTACTATGTTGGAATTGACTCTTTCACCAAATTTTTCAATAAAGATTATCACCAACTGATTCCATGAGTTAACAGAATAGGCAGGTAAATATGAAAACCAATCCCTAGCATCACCCATCAAGGATTGCACAAACAACTTCATAATCCCCCATTACATCTATAAAATCCTGTAGATGCTTAGAGGCGGATTCTGCACTTTGCCCTGTGTATTTAGGCAAATATTTCCTAATCTTCTTAGGAATCAGATTAGGGAAACCTTTGATATTACTGAAAATGAAAGGCATATACCTTTAAGTTACAAAATCCCGTAAAGGGCTTAATGAAAATTGTTCCCTTTGCATATTTTTTTCTGACATCTCATACAAAACTCTCTTATACCCATTAAATCACTATCAACTTTATACATGGTTATCAAATACATCACTTACTAATTCGGCCATGATTCTAAAATTTTGACAGAAATACTCATACCTTGAGCCTTTGAGAGGTATAATACAACATAAACATACTTCTCAAATCATTTTACATATTGTATTATTAGAAGTATGGAAATACTAGTCATTGTTCCTTTCTTGATGCTAGAACATCTAATTTGGAACCATTTATTATCCCTAGTTACAGACACCTCTCACAATCAGAATAGTGACCAGTTTAGATTTAATGAGAATACCTAGTAATTTTGGCAACAGTTGTCAATATTCTCTCCCTAGCTGTAGATATCATAGATCTGGGACTTTCCCTTTATATATCAACCGGTTTCTCAGACAGAGTCACCACCTCTTCAACAGAGAGCTGAATTTCAAAAGAATATGAAATTCCTTTTCAAATCTTGTCACATCCTAGGTCTTTGTCCACAACAGAGTCACACCTCAAATATTCTGAAATCATGTTGCTACCAATCTTTTCCAAATCCACAACCTGTCACCATCCAAACTTAAAATTCAGATCCACTAAACAAATGGTTCTGGACATCCACCTCCAACTGCTGTGGTTTTTCTTTTCTATTTTTTCTTTAAATTTCTCAGAAGTTCTACCCAATAAAATCACCATTCAGCTAATGACTCAGGCAGAGAGCCTATTCCATCAAGTTTAACCTTTATGGTTAGAAGTAATACATCAATTATTATAATGAATCTATAACAGTATCGCGTGCAACCAAAACTTCTGAGTCTTTCCCCAACAGAACACCACAGATCATAGGATTTTAAGGTTCACTTCAACAACTTCTTCCTCCAAGGTTGAAAATTTTCACTATTTGAACTAAATTCAGAATGGAAAATCATTTGACTCTATGCAATGACTCTTACGGCTAGATTCAAAAATTAGAATTTTCACAAATTCTCCCCAGCAGAGTTGCCATTCTGTTGCTGTTTTAATTTACCCATTAAGGCTTCATAATGCTCTAAGAGGTTTCCAAACTCTATATTCAAGCAACTATGAAGCTAATGGCCAACTAATGAGATTAAGTCAAAGACTGAGATCTCCTACACTTTTGGCTCTATGAAACCAAGGAGGGTTTTTCTAAGTGTGTTCATAAAAATAGTTTATGCCTATAAGACCACTTCTTCATATAGATACATTCCCCACCAATGTAACTAGATAGCAATTATCCTAGTGGCGGAAAACCAAAGAACAATAACAAATATCTAAAGTAAGGAGAATAAAATTAATGTAAGATTTGTATCTCGAAAGAGATAGGATTTGATCTTTTTTAAATGTTTAGATCTTGAATCGCCACACTTAGAGCCACAGTCCTACACTTCTAAAATAATCTTGAAAAAATTACCTAGTGCCTCATCTAGCAGGCGGGAGTCATATAAAACATAACCCAGACATTATGAACTTATCACTATAATGCTTTACATCATGAGATCTTTCAGTTTCTTAAAAAAATACTCCTTAATGAATCCTGAGCATATTATCACAAACTTGTAACTCATTTTCAAGCATTTGATTAACAAATTAAGTTAAAGTGGGAAAACGAAATACACATTCAAATATACCATTGAAGCTGAATGAATAAACCATTGATGAACTCATTCATAATCCATGACATATAACCAAGAGAGCAATTGTTTTAATAGATTTTTTATTTGCTTCAATATCCATCATTACATAACCAAAGCATGCTTGTTTCATACTATTCCTGACCTACAAAGATTTCCTAGTTAATACCTTCAAAAAACCCACAATAAAAACTAACTGTACATACTCTAAGCTTTAGGACACAAAAAATATGACACCAACAATGAGCCATGAAATCTCCTTTATAGAATAGGAGAGCAACAAGCAACGGGCTCCATTGTTTATTTAAAAATGAATTTCATCCTAATGAAATGAAATTTGAATTCAAATTCCAAAAATTCCTCATCATTAGAAATGACAATAAATGAACCAAGGAATCGAAACGGTTACACCCCAGTAACTAGTCGAAGAAAAAAAAAAACATCATGCCATGCATGCGTACATCCACATCGAAATTGAAACACTAGAAAAACATCAGATAGCAAAAGCACCACCCTAGCAATCCAAATCACCCTCCAGCATTACTTAGCAAACACATGGCCCCGATAGAGGCGACCGCTCCTGGTTCTCACTTCAGTGTGAAGCGAAACCATTCCCTTTTTCTTGCTAATACCAGCACCAGATCCAACAACACAACACAGTGCCATTATAGCAATTGGGGAAACCTCAAGGACCTCCTCATCTACCCCCATGAGCTTAGTCATGGCTGCGAGATAGCAACAATCATCTGAATCAGTCTTAGACCCATCATCACCAGAGCCCGAAGAGAGCACAACAGGGGAACTGCGACGCTTAGACTGCCTGCCCACACCTTGAGCAACCACTTCAGGAGCATCAAGAATAGGTTGTTCCTCCCTGCGTCAAAAATTCCTTGCACCCACTCTGGCACTTAGTCATACCACAGACTTATCCATTGAAAATACTAGCTCAAAATTAACAAGCAAATCAATCACCTGCAAACAAACCAATTCAAAATGCGATGATACTGATGAGCAATTTAGTAGGCATTTAAAGAGCAAACTGATGCAAGGAATATTAATTTCCCAAATTATAGTACGAGCATGTGAGAGATTAGTGGCTGATGTTGCCACCACAAAATAATTCCAGGCTTATGGAAAATGGCATACAACCCATCATTGAATTTATCAGGCAGATACCGCTCGCACGCAAGGAGATCAGGAGGAAATCCACTGAAAAACCCGCGCCATTAATTAAAATAACCAGCAGAGCGCAAAAACTCCTCACACGGGTGAATAGTAACCCTTTGAATTGTAACCATTGATGTGAAAGAGACCTGGCAAGTCAGACGACTTGGATTGAGTCAATGATCATTGACAATCCATATCACTGCCTGGGAAAAACAACAGCCAATCACAACCCTCGAAAACAAGAAATCGCGACTGGGCAGCAAGCCCCACCCAACCCCTTATGTTCCAAGAGCCAAGCCACGTCTCACCATTTCAAAAACCTTGCAGTAGCTTTGAGAACATTAATCTGATCTTGCAAGGCCAGTGAGGGACTATCATCATTAATCCCCATCATTTAATACCCATTGGTCAAAAGACATCCACTTGTCACTATTGGTGCATCAGGACAGGGCCCACTCTTCCGTACTTGACAAATGGCGGCACCTCGCACACCTCAGACCACTTTAGTGACATTAGTAGCAAAACCTGCGAGGTCCACGAGGAACGGTTCAGATCAGAACCCATGATCGGATGGTCCACCAAATAGTACAAATATAATGGTGGGGCCGACTGTTAAAAACCCTCGGCGGCACAAAAATTTAGGCCAGAGTGGCAAAGAGAAGACCGATAGGTTGGGTGAAAAGGGGCCGGTAAGAGCATGAAAGAAAGGCTCAATTGGATGACTTAAGAGATCGGTAACCCTCAATAATAGGTCAATGCTAAAATATAACGTGAGGGTTTAAAATGTACCAATAAATTTTACCATGGGTGACCAGAACCCTGAATCCTAAGTATTAGACCTCTAGCCACGAAAAGTAACTAGTCATGCCCAAACTAGGCACAATTTTGACAAATTTTAAAATTCCCATCACAGTGCACTCGACAAATTAATGTTGCCGAAAAGATTAAAAATTGAATCTATTTTTGAAATGTTGAATTATTGAAATATTAAAAATATAATGCTTTAGGTTTATGTTTTATGTAACAAACAATGCAAATTCTCTACCTTCTTCATAATTTAAACATAATATGAATGCACGTGAAAAATAAAATATTAAAATAATCCAATGCTTGAGGAAATTCTATAATGTGTGTTGTGTAAATTAGAACAAAGATAGGTGCAAAAAGTTGGGGGGCGAGATTGTGGCCAATTTTTTTAAAACAATTTAAAAGGCTATAATGCGAGTGCATTATAACATGAGCACGTTATAACATGCTCGTGTTATGGCTTGGTGTGACCAAGCCTAAGGCTTGATCACATCGAGCCTATAACATGCTTTCGTTATAACACAAGTGCATTATAGATTATTAAAACAAGAAAAGAAAACCATTTCATTTCATTTTCACTGTTGTATTTTCTTTCTCATGGACAACAAACCGTGCTATTGTGTGCTAGCATTTTAGAAGCATCAAAAATTGTAATTTTTTCATCGAATATTTGCAATTTCATTGCCAGGATGTCACCATGTCAATGAGGAGTTCAAATATGTAAGAATTTTTTTATATTTCTTGTGAATTTGTTGTTAAATAGGTAAATTTAGGTTATTTTTTATGTTCATTTCTTTAATTTGTAGGAGTTGATAATCAACCTCAAAATCCTCCTCAAAATACTTCTCCTTCTCATGAACAAGCACATGAAAAAAATCCTCAACAACCACAGCAACAAAAATCCTCAACAACCACAACAATAAACTCCTCCAACAATTCCTTAACATCCTCTTGGTACTTAACAAAATTTAATGGGGGAAATTAAAAATGTAACAAAAAAATAGATTGAGTTAATTCTGAGGTTGAACGATCCTGTAAGCTCAACCGTGGAAAGAAGCACACTTATGAATTCAATTCAAGCCATACTAAAACATGTAGATCATGCAATCAACAAACAATTAAGTGGTTGGGAAGATAGGAAGCAGGTGTGTAGGAATTTTTATGTAGATAAATTATCATATAAAGAAGTAAAAGATGAAAAATATGATTTGTGCTCACTATTCACTAACCCACGAACAAACCAAACTCTTGACCTTAATACCAAGATGTTTCCTATCCATTGGTGACACCATTAAGGGATTAGGAACCATTTTTGGGATAGGTGGTGGATGGTTTTCTATTAAATCCACCATGCAACAATAATGAGGCCCCCCAATATTTCTTGAGGAAACTCTACTACAAGTTCATCTTCAACAAAATCCCCAACTATTTTGATATGAGGGAATTTTAGGAGAGAGGTAGAGGGTTGGCACAGGATAGAGCAGGTGCACGTGAGGATCCTCAGCGGCAAGGGAGACGAGCACTCAAAAGGTCACGTCATGAGCATGTTGAATTATCCCTTCTATCATGAAGGAGAGTGGTGAGGTGGACACTTTGCAGTCTATCACCTCTTTGACCCAAAGTATCATCTAGCATGCCAGTCCTACAATACAACACCATCCAAGGGAGAGTTTGAGGGGTAGGCTTCCACCTCATTCTTGTTAGGTTTATGGGTTAGATTATATATGACCCCATAGACAGTCAAGAGGTTGGTGCATAGGATAAGTCTACAGCTGTGGAGCTGGTGATGGCAGATGACATATTGAATGAGGCTTTCGACGTCAATACTTAGGTAAATGTTAGCATGTTCAATGTATTTAATTTATTTGATTTCATTTTTTAAATGCAAGATTAACTAATTTAGTTTAATGATTGTAATAAAATTTTAGGGTCACAGTGTTGATACTGAATACATCAGCCCTCCACCTATTTATTACTCCACTGCATCTACCACTGAGGTATGTAACTAATAAACAATTATAAATATTACATGTGAATAGAATTGTTATATGAATGGTATTCTAGTATTTTATTTTGGATGTTGAATAGCATAATATTGGAGGTTTCATGGGAACACCTCCTACTGCCAGTGGAGTTGTACAATCATTCACACAGGTAATAGAATGCAGATTTTAACTAATGGACCATATTTAATAGTTTATATTCATATTATTGATTACATTGCATTTCATATCTTTCAAACTCAAAGCATTACTTCGCATTGCATAACTAATAACTAGATGTTGATAGAAGAAAAAAATTTAATTAGAATATAGTTGTTTAAAAAGTCAACATAAGCAATGATGCAATTACTTCACATAGCATAAGTAATAACTAGGAGTAGCTGCCAATTGCATTTGCTTGTCATCAAATTCCATGAGACCACTTTTAATTGAGGCATTTTTTTCAAAAGTTCACTACCTTGTCTATTCTATAGATTCTTGGAAAAAATATATGAAATAATAATAGTATAGACAAGGAAATGAGTTTTTTGAAAAAATTCCTCAAAGAGATGTGGTCTCATGGTGATGTCCATCACCATGAGACCCAATTTCTTTGAGGCATTGTTTCAAACATCTCAATGCCTTTTCTATGCTACCACATTTTCTATACATGTCTACCAATTTTTTTTTTCAAACAGTTCACTTCCTTGCTACTATGGCTAAAAGCCTAAAAAGGGTGCTTTCCAAGAAACTATGAATGCTTGGGAAAAATCTATCAAAGCATAATAGTAAGCAATAAAATAGACAAGATAGTGAGTAGTTTGAAAAATTCCTTGAAAAAATGTGGTCTCATGGTGATGGAATGTCATTCCATCACCATGATACCACATTTCTTTGATGCATTTTTTCAAACTACTCACTACCTTAAGAATAGAAACCAAGCCTTTAACCAAAATTCCCCTCCAAATTCTTTCCAAGGTCCTCATCCTCATCCTCAATTTACCAATTCATGGAACCTTCCACCTTTTATTCAAATTGTTCATATCCCACCCCTCTATCTTCATGTCATGATCACCATCCATCTCATAACCAGGACCACACTATACCATCCACCCCATCCCAACATAATACCATAGAGAAGGCAATGAACTGTTTGAAAAAATGTCTCAAAGAAATATGGTCTCATGGTGATGGAATTCCATGACACATTTATTTTTCATGGCATTCCATCACCATGAGACCACATTTATTTGAGGCATTTTTTCAAACAGTTCACTGCCTTCTCTATGCTACCACATTTTTTGTACATGTCTACCAAAGCATTTTTTCAAACGGTTCACTACCTTGTTGCTATGGATAAAAGCTAAAATAGGTGCTTTCAAACAAGCTATGGATAGGTAAAATATTAATAATTATAGTAATAAATATGGGTGGGTGCATGGAAATGGGTAGCAATTCCGTGGACACCCTCAAAAAAAAAAGTTGAAAACCATAACACGCTCGCGTTATAATGCGCTCACATTATGTATTCCGTTAAACCTAGGCAAGGTCTCGGCGGCTACAACTACAAAGAAATAACACAAGCGCGTTATAACGCGCTCATGTTATCAACTGTTAAAAGCAAAAAAACAAATGCAAATCTCTCATTTGCATTTCAACTGGTTTTTTTGTTGCACCCGCAGCCAAAAACCCCAGAATATCGCATTTGTGTTCTAGGAGGAGAATTTCTTCGCCAAGGATCCGTATTTCTTCACACCAATGGTGCCACGACGATGAGGAGCTGTAAGAGGTAAGGATTCTATGGTTTTTATTTTGAATTTGTTAGTTTTAGGTTGAATTTGATATCTATTTGTTTGAATTTTTAGGAGATGCAAATCAACCTGCAAACCCTCAAAATCCTCAACAGGAGGACCAACCAAATCCTCAAGATCAAAATCAACCACAACATCAACCTCCTCCACCAATCACTCAACCCCCTCCTGGAGCTCAACAAAATTTAATGAGTGAAATTGAGAACAACAAAAAACAAATTGAGGATCTGATCAATAGGTTGAGTGATCCAAATGGTTTAACCACAGAAAGAATGACCCTAGAAAATTCATTGAAAGATATTGGTACAGGAGCACCCATAGGTTGCTTTAGGTTGTTTAAGAGGTTTTCTAGGACAATTTTTCTTAGGAAAACTAAGCAAACTCATTTATTTCATTTGTGTGTCATTTTTGTTGTGTTTTTCCCTAATGAAGGTCATGTTGACCATAGAATAGATGTCAAAAGGTCTAAACTCAAAATGAGATTTAGGACTTTGAGGATGTTTTTCAAAATTTTGAAAATGTTGCTCAATGGGAGTTACAAGTGGCCAAGGAGAGGTTAAGGGAGAAAATAACTAATTGATGGACCATATTTATGGAAGGCCTCGACATGGGAGTGAGGTTGGAAGCATTTGAAATTGTTTGAAGTTTTGAATTCTAAAGAAAATAGTGGTGATTTTTGTGTGAATTTCTGGTTTTTGATTTGTAGTGTTTTAATGGATTAATGTTGGCATTCTAGTTTTTATAGGATGTAGAGTAATTTTTCTTCAATATTATTATGGCAATATATAGCTAGTTTGTTCACTTTCAATCATTGTTTGCAATTGGTTTGGTTTCCATACTGTTGCTGGTCTGAACTAGGCAGTTTTTGAAGAATGGAGGGTTAGTTCACTTTCCCACTATACAAATTTTACGATCCTTTGGGAAAAATGACTAGACTCCATGGATGTACATATAATAGTGGTAGGAGGCTTTAATAGCATCGGATCCACTGAGGAAGTCTTTTCCTAGGTGAGCCAGGGAAGAGCCCGGCTAGGAAAGGCTAAAGTGCAGTGCACTAAAAATTGCAGAGGTGTTAATTGTATAACAGCTTTCTTTTGGAGAGGGAAGATGTGAGGCTTACCAAGCTATGGTAACAAGGATGAGACTCCACCAATCCATCTGGTGAGGGAAAGACTTGATAGTTTGCAGTGAGGTCATAAAAAGGGCTTAAAAAGGCCTAGTTTTGACCACTTCCAAATTAAAGCTTTGTACGGCCAATTGAGGTCCAAGGCCCCAATAATATTTGAGTGGTGGACATAAGAACCAAGAATCCGAAGAAAATATTGGGGGTTACTTGGAAGAACCTTGTGAAAAACCTTGATCCCTCGGAGAAGAAAACCTAGGTTCTAGGCCTAAATGAGGGTTTGGTGAAAGCGACTAGAAAATGGAGCTAGGTGGATCCCTAATACCCTTGCTAGGATGGATTGAATCCTTTGAAAGCACCTCCTCACCTCTGTAAAACTAAATTCATGAATTGGAGGTTTAGTAGCCTTTAGGGTGGATTAAGGGCTAAAGCAAGTGTTACAAAATAGCACCAAGTGTTGACTTGGAAGGAAGAACTGAATTGATAGTTGGGTTGGTAAGGAGAACTAGGGGAACCTAAGAAGGAAGGGGTCCTATAGGCTATCAAAGGTGGAGTAAAACACCCTATAGGTCTACCAAGCAAGACCTAGAGCATGAATCAGTGATTGATTCATCCAACCCCCCTATCAGATTGGTATCAGAGTGACAAAATATTTGGGATTGAATATTGTATGTCAGAGTTTGAGTCTAGTGGCTCTACAACCATGGTGACAAACATAGAATTGGCCAAGAAGGTTGAAGATCAAGAGGAAGAAAATAGGCGATTGAGGGAAAGAATAGCCCAACTTGAGCAAGCAATGAATAATGTGTAGACCAAGACTGATAAAGTCAGTGATAAGTTAGAAGGAAGAGTACCCAAGAGTGAAGAGGTTGTAAAGGAAGATAAGATCCATGAACCTAACCTTGTTCTGCAAGAAGAGCCTTTCTTGAAGGCATTGAAAGCTATGAGTGGAAAATCACTTGAACGCATACCACTGTTTAGTGGGAAATTGGAAGCTGATCTAGTCATGGATTGGATAGAGGGAATGGAAAACCATTTTGAGTGTGATGGAGTCACTGAAGCACAAAAGGTAAAGGTGGCAAATTCAAGATTGAGAGGTTCTACCTTGACATGGTGGAAGTTCATTCAGACAGAGAGAGAAAAGGAGGGCAAGAAACCTATTTCTACTTGGAAGGGAATGGTTGCCAAAGTGAGAGAAGCATACATGCCAAATGATTATGAGATTTAGTTGCATAAGAAAAGATAGAGCTTGAGACAAAGAGATCAAGATGTAAATTCCTATACAGAGGAGTTTCAAAAACTTTGCATGAGGTCTAATGTTTCAGAGGATGAAAGTATTAAGGTGGCTAGGTATCTTAATGGCTTTAAGTGGAACATTCAAGAGGAAATGACTCTTCTAAGTCCCAAGACAGTACACCAATGTTATCAATTGGCTATAAAGATTGAGGAAAGAAGCAAGAGGAAACAAGACCAGGCTTCCAAGAGTAGAGGAAAAGGCAAAGATCAAAGAGGACATAGAGGTGGATACCAAGGTAGAGGGACTAAACCAAGAAATCAGGGAGAGTCTAAACTCACAGAGCATGGGAGTGAAACAACTTCTAGAGGAGGTTATGGGAGAGGTAGAGGACCTCAAGGGGGTTCTAACAGAGGAAGAGGAGCAGGCAGAAGTAACTCATACTTTGCTAGTATGAAGTGTTATAACTATGGTCAAGTAGGACATCCAACTTATAGGTGCCCGGAGAAAGAATCTTCTTCAAACACAGAAAAGAGAGTATCATATGCACAAGAGGACACCATGAGTATCAAATCACCAGAGGTTAGTCACATTGAATCAGAAATGGGGGAGAACTTGATGTTTAGAAGAGTTCCAATTAGACAACTAGTCAAGGAGGAGCCAAAGCAAATGAAAGCCTTATTCAGGGTAAGATGCAAAATAATTGGGAAGGTGTGCAAAATCATAGTGGATTCAGGGTCTATTGATAACATTATCTCTGAGGAAGCAATCAGGAAGTTAAAATTGGAAAAGGTACCCCATACCAATCCCTACAAGGTGACATGGTTGAATAAGGGTAGAGTGTTCTTGTAAATGAGCAGACAACAATGGAATTCTCCATTGGAGGGTACAAAGAAAAATTGATCTGTGATGTGTTGCCTATGGATGCATGCCATATTCTATTGGGAAGGCCATGGCAGTATGACAGAGGAGCCATCGATGATGGAATGGAGAACACTATCTCATTCAAGAAGGATGGAAAGACATTCAAACTACAGTCACTGTCGGATGAGGAAGAAGGATAGACAAAGACCCCTAGTGTCTTGTTAAGTACTGGAAAGGAGTTTATCAACACTCTACAACAAGGAGGTGAAGGATATGTGGTCATGGTGCAACCCAAAGAAGAAGACAAGACTAAGAAGATAGGCATACCAGGAGCAGTCCAGAAGTTGCTTGAATATTTCAAAGACATAGTTAGTGATGGAACACCAGCAACCTTACCTCCAAAGAGAGCTATCAATCATTAGATTGACTTCATACCAGGGGCTTCATTGCCAAACAAAGCAGCTTATAAGCTCACACTAGATCAGAACTTAGAAGTAGCTAGACAAGTGTAGGAGTTATTAGACCAAGGACTAATTAGGAAGAGCATCAGTTTGTGTGCAGTACTAGTGGTCTTAGCAACCAAGAAAGGTGGTAAGTGGAGACTATGCAATGACTCTAGGGCTATAAATAGGATTAAAATTAGATATAGGTTCCCTATTCCTAGGATTGAGGATTTGATGGACTGTCTTGGAGGAGCTCAGTACTTCACCAAGTTGGATCTCAAGATTGGATACCATCATATCATAATTAAAGATGGGGATGAGTGGAAGACAACCTTTAAGACAACTGATGGATTGTATGAGTGAAGAGTTATGCCATTTGGCCTCTCAAATGCCCCTAGCACATTCATGAGGCTCATGAATGAAGTGCTTAAGGACTTCACAGGGATATTTGTGGTGGTATATCTAGATGATATACTCATCTTTAGCAAGACAGCAGAGGAACATTTTTAAGCATGTGGAGATGGTTCTTAAAAGGTTGCAGGAGGAGAGGTTAGCCATCAACCTAGAGAAGTGTGAGTTCTTCAAACAAGAGCTTGTGTATTTGGGGTTTGTAGTATCCCAAGGATCATTGAAGATGGACCCAAGCAAGGTGGAAGCTATCCTAAGTTGGCCTACACCAACCACCGGGATAGAGGTAAGGATTTTTCATGGGTTAGCTCAATTTTATAGGAAGTTTATAAGGAACTTTAGTGGCATATGTGCACCTGTACTTGATACTATCAAAGGTGGTCTAAAGACTAAATTCAAATGGACCCTTGAAGCTGAGAAGGGTTTTGAGAAATTGAAACAAGAAGTGGCAACTCAAACCATCCTTTTGTTACCTAGTTTTGATAAGCTATTCACAGTGGAATGTGATGCCAGTGGAATTGCAATAGGAGGAGTACTAAGCCAAGAAGGCAGGCCTATAGCTTTATTTAGTGAAAATCTCAATGAAGCTAAAAAGAATTATTCTACCTATGACCTACAACTATATTCTCTAGTGCATTCTCTTAGAAAGTGGAGACATTATCTTTTACCTAAGGAGTTTATTGTGTTTACAAATAACCAGTCACTTAACTACATCAACACATAAGAAAATTTGAGCAATAGACATTTGAAATGGATGGAGTACCTCCAAGCCTTCACCTTTACTATCAAACACAAGAAGGGACAGTTGAACAAGGTGGCATATGCACTAAGTAGGAGGTTGCTAATAGTGCAAGAGATTCAATTCAAAATCATTGGGATAGAGAGTTTCAAGGATCTCTATGGAGAAGATGAAGACTTCTCGGAGGCATACAAGGTATGTTCTGATTTTGAGAATCACTTTCATAGTCAATTCTCAGAGTATACATTGCAGAGTGGAATTTTGTTCAAGGGGAATCAGTTATGTGTCCTAAAAGGATCAATGAGAGAGAATCTCATCCAAGAGAAGCACAATGTTAGTCTTAGTGGTCATTTTGGTATCAACAAGACATTGGAATTAGTGCAAAGGTTTTATTATTGGCCTAAGTTGCCAAGGGATGTCAGAAGATATGTGGAATAGTGTGTAGTTTGTATGAAAGCGAAGGGGGGAGCTAGTAATGCAGGTTTGTATCAACCTCTACCTATTCCCAACAGACCATGGGAATGTATTAGCATGGACTTTGTGGTAGGACTCCCTAAAACTAAGATAGGGTTTGATAGTGTCTATGTGGTGGTAGATAGGTTCAGTAAGATGGATCACTTTAGTCCTTGCAAGACCACCCATGATGCTAGCTATATTGCTCACCTTTTCTTCAAAGAGATTGTGAGGATCCATGGATTACCATTAACCATTGCCTTAGATAGGGATGTGAAGTTTATGAGTCAGTTTTGGAAAACTTTATGGAGCAGATTAGGTACTAACTTGTCTTTTGGATCAGCTTACCATCCTCAGACCAATGGACAAACTAAGGTGATTAATAGAGTGTTAGGTAACCTTCTAAGATGCCTAACCAAGGAGTATGGAAAAAAATGGAACATGGTCATATCACAAGCTGAATATGCCTACAATGACAGTGTGAATCGAACCACAGGCATAAGTCCTTTTGAAATAGTTTATGGAATGCACCCAAGAGGTGTATGTGAACTTAGAGATTTAGGAGCTATGGAGCATAGGAGTGGCCATGCTGAGGATTTCTCTCAGACCATGAAGGAGATTCAAGAGCAAGTGAAAAAGACAATTACAGAGGCTACTCACAAGCTGAAAGCTAAGGTGGATATGTCTAGGAAAGATCTCCAATTTGTAGTAGGGGACTATGTCATGGTCCATCTCAACAAATCTAGGTTGCAGAAAGGAACATCAACCAAGTTACAGATGAAGAGAGTGGGACCATGTAAGGTGTTGGCTAAATATGGAAAGAATGCTTACAAGGTGGTGCTACTTGTAGACTTAGGCATTTCACCAGTGTTTAATGTGGCTGATCTGATCAGATATAAAGGACTAGTCACTGATATGGATCAAAATAGTATGGATGTCTTGAAGGATGTAAGTAATGTAGTCTTACCACCTAAAGACAAGCTACAAGCAAAGAGGATCTTGGAATCCAGGGTGAAGAAGTCTACCCGGCATAAGGTATACATGGAACATCTCATCCAATGGAAAGGAAAACCAGACTCTGAGGCTACATGGGTGGATGAATCTCAGTTCAAGAAGCATGGTATTGATTTATCTCTGATCTCTCCCCACATTCCTTAGTGTTTGTGCAGAGGGGGGAGAATGGTGTAGGAGCACCCATAGGTTGCTTTAGGTTGTTTAGGAGGTTGTCTAGGACAATTTTTCTTAGGCCAACTAAGCAACCTCATTTAGTTCGTTTGTGTTTCATTTTTGTTGCGATTTTCCCTGATGAAGGTCATGTTGACCATAGAATATGTGTCAAAAGGTCTAAACTCAAAATGAGATTTAGGACTTTGAGGATGTTTTTCAAATTTTTGAAAATTTTGCTCAATGGGAGTTACAAGCAGCCAAGGAGAGGTTAAGGGAGAGCATAACTGATTGAGGGACCCTATTTATGGAAGGCCTCAACATGGGAGTGATGTTGGAAGCATTTGAGATTGCTTGAAGTTTTGAATTCTAAAGAAAACAGTGGTGATTTTTGTGTGAATTTTTGGTTTTTGCTTTGAAGTAGTGTTTTAATGGATTAATGTTGGCACTGTAGTTTGTGTAGGATGTAGAGTAATTTTCTTCAAGCTTTTTATGGCAATAGATAGCTAGTTTATTCACTTTCAAGCATTGTTTGCAATTGGTTTGTTTTCCATACTATTGCTGGTCTGAACTAGGCAGTTTTTGAAGAATGGAGGGTTAGTTCACTTTCCCACCATATAAATTGTACGGTCTTTTGGGAACAGTGACTAGACTCCATGTATGTACATATAATAGTGGTAGGAGGCTTTGACAGCATCGGAGCCACTGAGGAAGTCTTCTCCTAGGCGAGCCAGGGAAGAGCCCGGCTAGGAAAGGCTAAAGTGCAGTGCACTAAAAATTGCAAAGGTGTTAATTGTATAAAAGTTTTCCTTTTAGAGAGGGAAGATGTGAGTATTACCAAGATATGGTAACAAGGAGGAGACTCCAGCAATCCATCTAGTGAGGGAAAGACTTGACAGTTTGCAGTGAGGTCATAAAAAGGGCTTAAAAAGGCCTAGTTTTGACCACTTCTAGATTAGAGCTTTGTACAGCTAGTTGAGGCCCAAGACCCCAATAATCTTTGAGTGGTGGACATAAGAACTAGGAATCCCAAGAAAATATTGGGGGTTACTTGGAAGAACCTTGTGAAAAACCCTGATCCCTCGGAGAAGAAAACCTAGGCTCTAGGCCTAAATGAGGGTTTGGTGAAAGCGACTAGAAAATGGAGCTAGGTGGATTCCTAATACCCTTGCTAGGATGGATTGAAGCCTTTGAAAGCACCTCCTCACCTCTGTAAAACTAAATTCATGAATTGGAGGTTTAGTAGCCTTTAGGGTGGATTAAGGGCTAAAGCAAGTGTTACAAAATAGCACCAAGTGTTGACTTGGAAGGAAGAACTTAATTGATAGTTAGGTTGGCAAGGAGAACCAAGGGAACCTAAGAAGGAAGGGGTCCTATAGGTTATCAAAGGTGGAGTAAAATACCCTAGAGGTCTACCAAGCATGACCTAGAGCATGAATCAGTGATTGATTCATCCAACCTCCCTATCAGATATGCTAACAAACGTAGATTCAATTAGCAAACAAATAACTGGATGGGAAGATAGGAGGTAGATGGCTAGGGACTATTATGCAAATAAACTATCATACAAGGATGTGAAAGATTTAAAAATTATAAAAGGTGATCTGTTCTCATTATTCACTGACCCACACACAAATCAAAATCTTACCTCAATGCGAAGAGGTTTCCTATCCATTGGTGCCACCACCAACAGATGAAGGAGAGGTTTTATGATAGGTGGTACATGATCTTCGATTACCCACCATGTAACAATTGTGAGGTCCCGCAATATTTCCTTAGGAAAATATATAGTGAGTTCATATTGAACAAAATCCCAAATTATTTTGATATGAGGGATTTCCAGGGGAGAGGTGAGGTGGGGGGTTAGCTCAGGATAGACCTGGTGCATAGCTGGATCCTACGCGGCAAGGTAGACAAACTCTTGCTAGGCCACCTCATGAGCACGTTGTTATGCCTTCCATCATGAAGGAAAGTGCTGATGTAGAGACATTGCAGGTAATCGGCACTTTGACCCAGAGTGTCATCCATCATACTAGCCCTATTCTACAGCGCCATCCAGGGGAGTCTTCTAGTGGTGGCCTTCGAACACATGTGTGTCAATCTTGCAGGGTTACTTGTTCACATAACCCCATTGACCCTCAAGAGACTATCATGCAGGATCTGTCTACAGCTATGGAGATGGAGAGGGAAACTAAGATTTTGCATGAGGCATATGGCATTGATAGCCAGGTAAAAGTTAGTGCATGTGTTCATTGAATTTAATTTATTAAATTTCGATTTTGAAACGCAAGATTAACTAAAAATGTTTTATGATTTTAATAAAATTGCAGGGTCATAGTGTTGAGACTGGATACACCGACCCCCCATCAACCTATTTTTGTAGTACACCATCGCTAGCGTATGTAACTAGTAAACAATTATAAGTTTATTGCATATTAATGGCATTGTTTTACTAATGGTAATTTAATATGCAATTTTGGATTGTGAATAGACTAATATTGGAGGTTTTGATGGAACACTTCCCAGTGGTGGTGGATTTACTCAAACCTTCACATAGGTAATAGAATAAAGATTTTAACTAATGAATCAAGTACTTAATAGATTTATGTAGTTTATACATGCACATCGTTGATTACGTTGAATAATTTGTTGTTTTATTTTCAGTTGTTGTGAGATGATACAGCTCCGAATGTGACGAGGGCAATAGATATTGGTGTGAAATCTTCTATACAATCCTCAATGGCTCTGATAGAAGAGGTATGAAGAAAATTAGTAAATTGTAATTTACATTTGTTGTTATAGATGTTAGTTAGTGAAAAATCAAACCATTATTGATTCATGTAGTTTTTGTCTATTTGTATGGTTTATACAGGGCTTGAGCACACCTGAGCATGGGTGTGAGGATATTTCCATCATGGAGAGAGATTGTGAGATGGCTGTAAGTGATTATTTTGTCAAATATATCATTTTTTATAATGTGATTTCTATATATTCATGTCTTTACTTCTTATTGTAACAGTTAAAACTTCACCATGAACTAAATCCTAGGAGGAGTAGCACGAGCACTCCACGAGCATAGCAAAAATGAGTGACAGACCTATCGCCATCTAAGTGAAAAGGAAAGGGAAATATTTTATTTCTTGCGCATGGAGAGCAATGAATTTTGATTCCAGAGTCCTTTATTGTATGCCTGCATGGCAGTTTTGTACATATTTTTTATTGGACATATTTGACATTGTATGCCTAGATGGCATTCTCATAAGCCTATATGGCTATTTTGTACATATATTTCATACTTATATCGACATATATTTATGTATGCTTATATGGCTATTTGGTTAATACAAATATCTTTTATCGATGCATGTCCATATTTGCATTCTAAATTGATGGTTCAATAGATATGAGTTACATATATTCAAGTGTATACTTTACAACTTACATGTATACTTTGTGACTTACGTGCATTCGAGTGTATACTTTGTGGCTTACATGTTTTCATGCATATACCTTGTATTTGTGCAAATACTTTGTTTTAATTTGTGTATACTATTTATTCGTGTGTATAATTTTTGAGGCTTATGTGTTTTTGAGTACTTGTACTTCCCTTATTGACATGTACATGTTTGACTTATTCATGTGTATAATTATTAATTGGTTATCCCTAGCATTGACCTATGTCATCCTCAATGCATGATCCTTGAGATGGAGTAAGTACACCCTCAAGGTCAAAAGGAGTTTCACATGCATTCTTCGTAGGGTCATCTTGGTAGTGAAACCAAAAACCTCTTGCATCATTGAAACGAAAAAAAAATTCCTTTATAGCAGGTCTGAAGCCATTATCATTCTCCATCAATTCTTCATGTATCTGCTCCCCACTAATGGTTGTCTCATGACCTTCATGAAACCAAGCACTTATCTCATTTGTGATAGAAGAAATGTATGAAGATTTATCTTCCTCCTTATGAACCATTCATTATCATGAGAGATGGGTTCTTGTGAACCACTACTGATGAATCATGGGTCAATGAGTTTGACTTGTAAAACTACGCGATTGAATCTTGATAGCAATATCACAATATTTATATATCTAAATGTGTTATTTCCTTCAGCTAAAATTTGTGCTTATACTTATGTGATTGATGTATGTTTGTGTATGGGATCATAGTAATTTCTATTTGATGATGCTATTGTGTCTTTAAGGTTTATTTATTAAAGGGTGCATGAAACAAGTTTTAAATCCTTACAAATCTTTGAATTTCTTAGTTTTTCTATTTGTCGAGTCTGGGCTCCAAGCCCGAGTCCAAGTCAAAAAATGGCTTGTCAAGTCCGAGGCAGTCCTAGTCTTGTAACACTGGTGTGAACACATCGAGGAATAATGTATATGCCGATGAAGAGAGAACCCATCCTTGTTTCCAAACAAACCATGGTATAGATATGGTTGGTCGAGATAAAACATCACTCTCTTGGATAGTTCAAACCATAATCTGTCATGGCTACAAACACACCTTCATTATGCGTGTTCTTGATCCTACTAAAGAAATGGTGGAACATGTTGTAGATCAAATATTGCAACCCTAAGTCCATAATAAGGTTACTTGTCCTGATTTCCGCAAATGTCTTTAAGATGTTCATCCTTCTTGAGTAATGTGAACTATTGATGTTATCTAGATCTTTGAAACTATCTGCAATCATGTACAATACTGTAGAAGCTAGAGCTATATCTAATACTACAAATGACTGCTCAATGGAATCCTGCTAGCAATATCACAATTTGAAACAATGTAGAAAATACCTCCTACTTATGAATTGATGAGCTAAAGGGGCTCTATAATGAATGTCTCATAAGGCACAACACCTGCTAAAGGTTTTGCAAATGGGGTTGCAAGCTAAGTGGGCTTAACCTTGGGGAAAAAAATTCATGGTTAAGCACTTGAGCTGGAGTATACTGGAATGGGTGACCTCCTGGGAAGGTCTAGTGCCTCACCTTTGTGAGAATCACTTAGATGCAATGAGTGCTAAGTGGGCCATTCAATATCATTTCAAATTTGTTGCTTTAAGCAACTTACAAATTTGCAACTTAAGACTCCTCCAACCTAAGGGATCGATCCGGTGGAACATAGCTCGGAGTGATTTCACATGTTTTGGTGCAAAAGAGGACCATGCGTAGCATAAGCATATCTATTTGGATGTATTGCAACAGTCTGCTTGGTCACACAAGTTGCAGAACAAAAGTTGCACCACTCTACAACTTTGCACTACTTGCATTTGATGCTTTTTCCATCAAGTGAAAATCCGCCACCACTGGAAAACCACTCCGAGATAGCCAAAACCGAGAGAGGTTTTTGTAGACAGGCTCAACACAATCCTATAGGATCAGAAAAAAAATTTCTAAGCATCACGGCATCTGAGTAATAGCATGCTGAAGTTTGCAGCCATTTTGCACTTTGGACCCTTAAGGGATTGATCTGGTGGAACATAGCTCAGAGTGATTCCACGTGTTTAGGTGTGAAAGAGGACCATGCCTAGTGTAAAAATACCTATTTGGATGTGTTGGAATAGTCCACTTGGTCACACGAGTTGCAGAGCGAAAGTTGCACCACTTTGCAACTTTGCATAGCTTGAATTTGACACCTTTTCCATCATGTGAAAATCCACCGCCACGAGAAAACCACTCCAAGATAGCCAAAACCGAGAGATATTTTTTTAGAGGGGTCCAACACCTTTCTGTAGGATCAAACGAGAAGTTTCTAAGTGTCACGGTATCCAAGTAATAGCATGCTGAAGTTTGCAGCTATTTTGCACTTTGGACCCTTAAGGGATCGATCCGGTGGAACATAGCTCGGAGTGATTCCATGTGTTTCAATGTGAAAAAATACTATGCCTAGCATAAACATACCTATTTGGATGTCTTGGAACAGTCCGCTTGGTCACACGAGTTGTAGAGCAAAAGTTGCACCACTTTGCAACTTTGCACAGCTTGAATTTGACACCTTTTCCATCAAGTGAAAATCCCCCACCATGAGAAAACCACTCCAACATAGCCAAAATCGAGAGATTTTTTTCTAGAGGGGCCCAATGCCTTTCTATAGGATTAGATGAAAAGTTTCTAAGTGTCACGGTATCCGAGTAATAGCATGTTGAAGTTTGCAGCCATTTTGCACTTTGGACCCTTAAGGGATAATTCCGGTTGAACATAGCTCGGAGCGATTCCACGTGTTTTAGTGTGAAAAAAGACCATTCCTAGCATAAAAATACCTATTCGGATGCATTGGAGCAGTTAGTTTGGTCACACGAGTTGCAAAGAGAAAGTTGCACCACTTGCGACTTTGCACAACTTGAATTTGACACTTTTTCCATCAAGTGAAAATCCGCCACCACGAGAAAACCACTCTAAGATAGCCAAAATTGAGAGAGGTTTTTCTAGAGGGGCCCAACACCTTTCTGTAAGATTAGACGAGAAGTTTCTAAGTGTCACAGTATCTAAGTACTAGAATGCTGAAGTTTTCAGCTATTTTGCACTTTGGAGCCTTAAGGGATCGATCCGGTTGAACATAGCTCGGAGCAATTCTACATGTTTCAATGTGAAAAAAGACCATGCCCAGCATAAACATACCTATTTGGACATGTTGGAGTAGTTAGTTTGGTCACATGAGTTGCAAAGAGAAATTTCCACCACTTTGCAACTTTGAATTGCTTGAATTTGACACTTTTTCCATCAAGTGAAAATCCACCGCCACGAGAAAACCACTCCAAGATAGCCAAAACTGAGAGAGGTTTTTCTAGAGGGGCCCAATGCATTTCTGTAGGATCAGACAAGAAGTTTCTAACTATCAGAGTATTCGAGTACTAGCATGTTGAAGTTTGCAGCCATTTTGCACTTTGGACCCTTAAGGGATCGATCCGGTGGAACATAGCTCGGAGTGATTCTACGTGTTTCCGTGCGAAAGAGGACCATGCCTAGTGTAAAAATACCTATTTCAACTTCTTGGAATAGTTTGCTTGGTCACACGAGTTGCAGAAAAATGTGTACAAATTGTTTACATGACCTTTTTCACATTGTTTACATTTCAAAATTCAAAGTTTGCAAATTTTCCTAATCTTATTACAATGCCTCTAGCACTTCATTCTCTTAGATCTTTTACAATGTCACTCATACATTCAAGATTCTCTTTAAATTTCTATATCATAGATACTCATTATGAGGTTAACTTCAAATGAGTAACTTGAGATTCCCTCGCTAAGCTTCACATGCTCTCTTATCATGGCTTGAAATCAAAATTGAGATTTGTCAAAATCATCAAAATAAGTATGTTGCATTGCTTTTTTGGTTGATATTCTCTTTGTTGGCTCTTAAATCAGCATTTTATGCAATGAAAGATCAATCAACCCTTAGTATTTTACTTACAAATACGCAAAGTAAAAGAGAAAAAGAAAGAGCATCCAAAATGGAAATGAAATAAAAATAGATGGAAGGCACTTATAGATGTTGTATGCAGGCATCAAAATAAGGATGTTGTATTGCTTTTCTGGTTGAAATTCTCTTGGATGGCTCATATATTTGCATTATTGCAAGGGGACACCAATCACTGTAAAAGAAGATGATAGCATTGGCATCAAACAAATTATTGTTCATACAAGTATAAATTAATAAGAACCAATGCGCATATACTTACAAATTAATCCAACGAACCATCTGGGTTTGCTCTACTCTTTATTGTGTCAAGTATTGCCTCATGGTCAGACTCACGGACCTTCCATAAGGTTTTGTTCAAAGTTCTACCCCCATATCTGGTCAAATGAACATTGGATTCCATGACAAGGTTCGAGTAATGAAGAATCTTATGATGCATGTCAAAGTCCTAAAAAAGCCAATGTTTAACAACTTTGAATGTGTGTACCTTCTAAGCCATGTTCTAGTAACTACAATTGAGCCTATAGGGTATTTGATGTTTTCTCCATCTATAATTGTGGCCTCCAATTTCTTTTTGGTCTCAACACAACGACACAAGTAATAGTCGGTTCCCTTTTCATTGTCTTCATCTGTCAACCCTCAACCATCAACCCTCAAGATAATCTGTCAACCCTTAACCCTCAACCCTCAACCCCTAAACCCTAACCCCTCAACCCCTATACCCTCATAATCCATCAACCCTCAACCCTCAACCCTCAACCCTCAACCCTTAAACCCTAATCCCTCAACCCTTAAACCCTCTTAATCCGTCAACCCTCAACCCTCAACCCTTAAACCCTAATCCCTCAACCCCTATACCCTCTTAATCCCTCCCTCAACCCTCAACCCTAATCCCTCAACCCTTAAACCCTAATACCTCTACCCCTATACCTTCTTAATCCCTCAACCCTCAACCCTCAACCCTTAAACCCTAATCCCTCAACCCCTATACCCTCTTAATCCTTGAACCCTCAACCCTCAGCCATTAAAGCCTAATCCCTCAACCCCTATACCCTCTTAATCCCTCAACCCTCAACCCTTAAACTTTAATCCCTCAACCCCTATACCCTATTAATCCCTCGACCCTCAACCCTTAAACCCTAATCCCTCAACTTCTATAACCTCTACCCTATAACCTATTAATCCCTCATCCCTAAACCCTAAACCCTTAAACCCTAACCCATAAACCCTCTACCCTCCACTCTACCCTCAACCCTAGTCCCCCAACCCTCAAACCCACTTAGTAAACTCTCTACCCTAATCCCTCAACCCTCTTGACCCTTAAACCCTCAACTCTTAAACCCTTAAACACTCAACCCTAAACCCTCGACCCTAACCCCTTAAACCCTAAATTGTTAAACCCTTTACCCTCTACCCTCTAACCTCTACCATCAACCCAATACTCTCTACCCTAAACCCTAATCCCTCAACCCTTAATCTCTCAACCCCTATAACCTCTACCCTATATATTGGACCCTCAACCCTAATCCCTCGACCCTATACCTTAAACCCTCAATCTTCAACCCTCAACCCTTAAACCCTCTACCCTTTACCCTATACATTAAACACTCAACCCTCAATTCTCAACCCTCAACCCTTAATCCCTCAACCCTCAATCCTTAAACCCTAAACCCTCTACCCCTTACATTGGACCCTGAACCTAATCCTTCAACCATATACCCTCAAAACTATACCCTAAACCCTCTACCCTCAACCAAGTAAACCCTTAACCCTAAACCCTTAACCCCAAACCCTTCAACCCTAAATGCTTAAACCTTAAACCTTCTACCCTATACCCTCAACCAAATACCCTCTACCATCAAACCTATTCCATCAACCCTCAAACCTTAAACCCTAATACCCTAGAAACCATCAACCCTATAGGTCCTCCACCCTAATCCCTCAACCCTATACCCTCAACCCCTATCACTTTCTCTCTATCTATACATCTCACCTCTCCCTCCTTCCCTCCCTCCCACCCTCTCTAATTGTCTCTATCTACCGTCTCCCTCTTTCTGCATACCTCTCATTCAATCAATCCCTACCACCCTCTCTCACTCCCTCTATCCATCTCTCTTTATGTCCCTCCCACTCCATCCCACTCTCTCCCACTACCTCTCTCTCTAAGGTCTCTCCCTATGGTAACCTACCTAGGTAACTCTCTCTTTGTCTCTCTCCCCTCTCTCTATCTATCCCTCCAACCCTACCTAGATAAGTCCCTCTCACTCCACCCCCATCTTTCTCTTCCTCTATCAGGTCACTCCCTCTCACACCCTCTCCCTCTCTCATGTCTCTCACTCTCACTCCCTCTCTCTCCCACTCCCTCTCTCTCACACTCCATCTCTCTCACACTCCCTCTCACTACCTATCTCTCAAGTCTCTCCCTCTCACCCCCCTCACACTCTCAAGTCTCTCCCTCTCACACTCTCAAGTCTCTCCCTTTCGCACCCTACCTACATAACCCTCTCTTTCTCTTTGTCTCTCTCTCCTCCCTCTCTCTCTCATCTCCCTCAATTCTCTCTCTCCAACCCCCCCTCTCTCTCTCTCCCTCCCTCTATCCCTCCCACCCTACCTAGCTAAGTCCCCCTCAATCCAACCCCTTCTCTCCCATTCCCTCTCTCTTAAACTCTCACTTTGACCCCCTCTCCATCTCTCTAGACTCTCTCTAAATTCTCCCTTCATCTAAAGACATACATAATAGCATACATACAAGCATAATATATATGTACATATAATCTTACATCCATACAAGCATACATACATACATGTACATAAAAATATATCAGCATACACTAATATATTAGCATTTAACATAAAGTAAGACATAACGCGAGTGCGTTATAATGAGCTCGCGTTATGTGCTAGTAGACATGTTGCCCACAGAAGCAAAAACCATGTCAAAAGTGAGATATAATGCGAGCGTGTTATATCTTGCTTTGGGAATTACTGAACTTTAAGCTTGGTATTTGCCTTGGAATTCGAACCCAAAGGCTTGGAGGGCATTCCCAACAACTAGAGATGTGTTTTTAAAAAATCCACCATATTTCTCATAATCGAGTTCGTGCTCACTGTCAGTATTGCATGTGGTTCAATATCAAAAAAATTGAGCACATGAGTAATGTTGGGTTATCTCTTAGCTATCCAACAATGTAATTTTTTTCACTTTATGAAAATGTTAAGTCTTTCATCCATAATTTATTTTATTTGTATGTCTTTTTTTTTCCAAAAAGCAGTGTTTGGTATTTTTTTCATTATAAATTAACCGTTGATCAATTTTCAAATAAATTACATTTTTAGAAACTAGACTCCATTCTACAAAATTGAAATTTTTTTTAAAAAATAAATCAATTAGTTTCCAAAATTTGTAGGGGTAGCATGGCCAAAATTCTATTTTTAGGATATGTCCACTTCGCAAATTAGTAAAAAATCAAAAATTCATTAAACAATTATCAGAAAAATCATGCATCAACTACATACTGTTAGCTAACTTCTGACCATTGCGATTTTAAAAATACTAAAAAAAAATTCACCGTACGAGGGTCGTACAAGAGTTGCTATGTTATGATTTTCTGACAAAAACAACACCAATTTGTGTACGTCCCTCATTTGAACCCCTTAATCTCAGTCATTTTCAAAATAAATTAGTAGTTTATTAAGCATACTCGGAGCACTTGAATCCTTTTATTTCTTCCATCTCAAAATTTTGAGTCTAAGTATCCTCAATTTCACGTCCAAGGTCAGTATTTCTTGATTTCAGAAAAAAGTTGTCCACTTAAGTCCAGTTTTTGGGAACCATCTTGGTGCACTTACCCATATATAGTTCAATAATTACTCAAAATTTTGTTCATTATCTCATTCATTATAAGCCATGATGTGCATCACTATTTTAGTTTTCGTGATTGAGTAATTTTTAGTTTTTTTTTTAAATGTTGGAAGATGAAACAGCTCCAGATGTTCATAGGGAAATGGAGCTTGGTCTTTCTTTTTCTATAGACTCCTTGATGCCTCTCATAGGGGTGTAGATTATTAAATTTCAATTTACATTCATTGTTATAGTTGTTAGTTAGTAAACATTCAAACCATTATTGATCCATAGTTTAATTTCTCTTTGGATGGTTTCTATAGGGCTTTAGTACACCACAACATGGGCATGCAAATATTTCCCTCAAGGAGACTAATCATCTAGCGACAGTAAGTGATTATTTTGTTAAATATATCATTTTTTATAATGTAATTTCTATATATTAATGCCTTTACTTGTTATTGTAATAGGTAAGGCTTGATCACGAACTATGTAATGCCCCTCCACGTAGCCCTAGAGGATGACACACTTACAATGGAAGCGTAACAATTTTTTTTTGAAAGTGCAATTAACAATAAGTAAAGTGAACTACACTTAACGCATACATCCTCTAAGGTACGCAACAACGCTTCCATTTGAAACCCATAACATACAAAAGTAAACTAATCCATAACATATAAATTCTACTCATGAAATGAAGAAACATAGATCCAATAACATTAAACTCATTTCAAAAGATACAGAGAACATAATAAAACCATTCATAGATTGCATTCATCCAATATAGTAGTTACAAGACTCATTTCCAAAATTAGGTAGATCATACAACAGTGTTACAATTACAATGATACAAGGATTCTCCTCAAATATAAATGAGGAGTAGTACATAAACAATAACATCCAACTGATCCAATAGAAAACAAGAGATGGTACAAAGAAACTGGAACATGCGAGATCTCCAATCTAGAAGATCTTGCCATCACGAGCATGAAGTGGAAACCCAATAGTGTGAGGTGCACGTTCCACTTATCCAAGTGGTACTCGAAGGCCCACCCCCCGTGCTAGGAGATAGTAAAAGGGCTTCCTAGGTATAACCAACAACCTCTAGACACAGGCAACCACAAGACTAAACTAAACAAGTACAATACAATACTTGAAGGTTACATTGCTTCCAGAGTAAAAGAATCAAGTACATCAACTAAAAAATATAAACTATTGTCATAGGAGGAGTGTCATCACAAAGTAGCATGGGTTACCTTAGCAGATCTTCCTAGGCCTCGACCCCCATCTTGGGTTACCCTGGTAGCCTCTCACAATCCCTAGCCCCACATGCAAATGGATGCATAATCAAATATCTTTCAAAGGGACAAGATAATGATATTTCCATTCTAGGCCTTCTCATCTCATCTCAAGTAACTAAAGAAGCCCTTGAGCCAATGAGTGAGGCACAATTAACAAGTTATGTGTTTAAAGCTACCCTTTTCCCAAATACTTTTATTTAATTTCCACTGAATTAATTGACTCTCACATGAGTTACCTTGGCACCAGTTTGTGCGCCAACCCCCATTGAGAGCCACTCTGCTACTGACAACACAAAGATCTAATCCATAAACCAAGGGTAATCAAAGTGCACAAAAATGGATATTAAATCCCAACCAAAATATAAGAGGCAACACATCTTGTTCATAGTAACTAGGTGTTTAAACTAAATCACAACTAGGTGCACTACCAAAGGAAAACAAAGGGCTGAAAAAATATCACAATAACCCCCACATAATATTACAAAATCTAGAAGGCTTACACATTCACAACTAACAAATTTCCCAACTTATGTGCACAAAAGACATCATAATTAAATAAGCAATTCAGACAAGTAATTAAACTATCATTAGGATTTCCTTAATCTAATTTCCATTTCAAGATAACACAATAATTCATTGCACAAATAATCTAACTTAATAACATTTCATTTATAATCAACAAAGAAATTAAATCTAATTGTTTAATTCAATTTCCCAAATTATATCTATATAAAAATCAATTTCCCTCTTTCTAAATCATTTCATTTTGAAAACATCTAGTTTGTGCATTTGCATGCACCTATTATAAAATATTCATTTAAATATATATATATATATATATATATAATTATATATGTATTTATATATAATTATACATAAATAAATATATTATTTAAATATTTAAAAATTAAGTTCAATTTCCAAACAAATATTAAATGTATATATATAAATATATATATACATATATATGTATCCATGCACATATAAATATATAATATATTTTATAACCATTAAATAAAAAACGTTATCATAGACGGATGAAAGTCTGTTTGGCGGCCATTACTTGGTCGGCTGCTACACACAACTGACCCCCATTGAGGGGGGTGTGGCCTGTGAAGGTAGCGTTGGGCATTGCCTCCACAACACCGCTTCCCCTTATGGGAGCGGCTGTGGGGGTAGCCCCCCCAACCTCCATTCATTTATACTTATAAATTTGTACTTTAAAATCTATGATTTTAACAAAAAATCTTCATACAATTTTTCAACAAGATTTTTAAAAAAAATGAATTTCTACAGGAACTCTTATAAACATTATGCATTTATATATTTGTATATGTATATGTATATATATATATATATATATATATATATATATATATTTGTATATATATAAATGTATATAAGGGGTTGGGGCCCTAGCTCGGTTTGCTAAATCTTTCCTATTGCAGGAGGTTGGTCTGAGGTCTAGTCTCCCCGCCCGTGCTACCAGAGGGCATGTCACGTCTTGACGATCACGTTAAAAAGTTTACCAGGCACACTACAGTTTATAGGGGGTCGTGCTACCCGATTCCTACAGTCTAATAAAAAAAAATATATAAATGTATATAAATTCATCAAAATGATTGCTCCAGATGGGCAATTTTTCATAAAAAAATATATAGGGAAATATTTACAAAATTTTCTAGAGATTTTCAATTTCCAAAGCCAAATAAATCTAATTGGAAAAGAAAAACAATAATCTACATGAAGATCTCTTCCAATACTTTTAGAGGTTTTCTTCAAAGTTTGACAGGAAGATTTAAATCCATTCCTATAGAGGTTTTTCCAATTTTCTATATAATCATTCTAGGAAATTCTATTGTTTAAAAACAATTCATACAAAGGCTCTAAAGCTTTCACGACAATCTTTCCAATTTTCAAAACATATTGAAGCTTTAAAAACAAATAAAATCTTCTTCTTTGTATAGGCAATCTTTTCCTAGACAACAACTAATTCTAATAACCTTTTTCAATTTGAATTTAAATAAAGCAATAAAGAGCCTATTTCAAATGCTTGAAGAAATGTAGTTTGAAGTGGAACCTCACCTTCATATTCCAAAACTATCAAAGCCTCTTCCAAAAAAACCCTCTTTTCAGAAAGTTGAAAACAAAACCAGAGCCAATATCCCAAGAAATTTCAATTTTCAACAACCCCAAAATATCTTTTTCATTCCCATGAAATAACCTTTTGCTCTCTTTTAGTTAATGCAATTATTCTCTCCGTGAATTATTTCCCAACACTAGATATTAATTTCTAACTCATGTCACAATCCCAAAATATCTTCCCAAATTAATCACAAGATATTTCCTCAAGATATTTCAAGATATTTGTTTATTTAACAATTCAAAATCAAATATTAATTTTAATTATCCATTCAATTAAATTCACAACTTTATTTAATTAATTTAAATAATTAATTAAATAAAACTTTTATAATCTAACAATTTTAATATCAAATTTAATCAAAATAATTTTAATCACTATGTAAAATAAATTTAAATAAAACTTTTATAATCTCACAATTTTAATATCAAATTTAATCACTATGTAAAATAAATTTAATCTAAACAAATAAACTACTTTACATAATAAATTGAATATAATTAATTAAATCAAATTTAAAGCTTCTTATAACATTAATCATGATTAAATAAATAATCAATTTAAAACATTATAACCATTAATTAACATTAATTTCCCACAGAGCATACCTTGCAAAACAATTAAATGAAAAGAAAAATGGGGACAACATGACAACAAAGCATGACCAAAACAAGGACTGACAACACACTGTGACTAGGGTTGAGGTTTGACAAGGAAGCCCTATTACTACCTCCCAATTAACTATTTCATTGGGAAATGGACACACTCAAACCTGTGAATCCAGGTGTATTTGATATCCTGTACCTACTATCCTACAAACAAAACATATGTCGTACATGTATATAAATCATAAACAGTCACACCGTGAAGTGAAAATCATGGAATCGCTAGGCGCTCGCAAGCGAGTGATGCAATCTCATTCCCTTCACCTATACAGTGTCACATCATAACTGACAAAACTAGAACATCAATTAACTACAAATGAACATGTATCAATATCAACTCACATAATCAACTATGCTAACCAAAAATCATGTCATAATCAATATTCATCAATATAGTGTACCATCACATCTTAAAATAAAAACCATCATCGCTATAATGTCAACGATCAAATAACAACAACATAGTATCATAGTCTATCAAAATAAAAGCACTATCTAAAATCATAAGAAAATCAGAGGGATGCTACAAACTAAGCTTTAATAGGAGCACCAGGGGCACTCCTCAACCTCAGATTAAATGAGTGGCAGAATATCACCATCCTACTGGCCAACAAAGGGAAAGTGTTTGTTTCAAGAGGCTGGAGGGAAATGACTTTTGATTGTAGGGCCCTTTTTTGTATGCCTATATGGCATTTTGGACATATTTTGTATTGCATATATTTGACATTTTTTGCCTATATAGCATTCTTGTAAGCCTATATGGCTATTTTGTATATATTTTATACTTATATTAACATATATTGATGTATGCCTACATGGCTATTTGGTTAATACAAATCACTTTTATCGATGGTGTCCATATTTACATTATAAATCAATGGTTCAATAGATATGAGTTATGTGTATTCAAGTGTAGATTTTACAACTTATGTGTATACTTTGTGACTTACATGTATTCCAATGTATACTTTTTGACTTATGTTTTTTTATGCGTATAACTTTTATTCATGCATATACTTTATATTAATGCATATAATATGTATTCATGTGTATACTTCAAGGCTTACGTGTATTTAAGTACTTGTGCTTCACTTATTCACATGTATTCTTCACTTATTCATGTTTATACGTATTAACTGGTTAGCCCTAGCATTTCTCATTGTTGTCCTTCATGATTTATCTTGAATATTTATTGATTGATGCTAAACTACTTTATTAGTTGATGCTAAACAACCAATATTCCCAAAAAATGATTCACCAATGATTTATCATTTACTTATGTGCTAATTCAATATGGAATCCAAAGAAGAATTTAAAAGGGATAAATCTAGGAGGAGAGGGAAGATAGATATTTATAGTGTACCCTATTGTATGCAGTCTTCTCTATACAAACCTCTAATGGCTCTTGTATGCTTTATATTCCGTTTTCTACTTTTCATATCCTATTTTCATAGGTGGATCATCACTTCTCCTAATTTTTCCCCTTCTCTTATTCTAGGTCCTCACCTCCACTTGTGGTATTCTAAAATAAGCTCTAGTTTGTGATGGGCACCTACTAAGATTCAAAGGAGACATTCTGTTTCCCCTTAGTTGTATTGGGTGATTTTATTATTTCTTGGTTGGTTACAATGTATTTGATAGTTAATTTTGTGGAGATGGAACCTCTCATTCTTTGTAGTAGGACATTTTAGGTAGATTCCTCTTCAATAAGAACTAGAGTTAATTGTTACTTTTCTTTATTTAAAATACTCATTGAAGTAGGTTCAAGATAATTTTGAATGAAATATATGGTTGAGTAGATGCATAGGGGTGCTACCACAATAATGGGTTACACTTTTTGGGACATCCTGACTTTTGCTGAAAATATACTGATTTAAGCCTTAAAAAGGTTCCATTTTAAGGGTTTTAATTGAAGAGGGTTTGATCAAACCCACTTATATCAAACCCCTTTGGATAAAAATTTGCTAGTTTTAAACCATACCTATAATGGAGTCTCCTCTACACCTGTCAAAATGTTGATAAAAAACCACTTTTGATTTACCTTTTAGGGGATCAAATTAATTTATTTAAAATATTCTTTTTTGTAAACATGTAGTCCTTATTATAAGCTTCCCAAAAAGTATAATTTTAAATATATTTAATTTTATTATTATATTTATTTGGGTAAAAGCACAAAGGTGTGTCACACTTTATAAAGGAAACAACCAATATTGATCCAACTTTTAAACTTGAATCACTAAAAAGTAGCATATATGTTTTGAATTTTTAAATGTTGTAAACTAGTAAAATATGTATTTTCTAGTATATTTTATGTTTGTATTTTTTATAATAAATTAAAAAATTATTTTAAACTATTTTTTTATAAATTAACACTATAATTTAGTTGTTGGTAAAATGCTAAAAAAATGAAGTTGCACGGGACATCAAACTTTTTATAGTAAAGTTTATTTTTTCTCTTTCAAATTGTTTGTGTGTATTTATAACTTGAAACTTTAGTGCATGGATATATTTATTTCCAATTTATATATATATATATATATATTTATATAAATATGAAAATGTGCATGAATAAAAAACAACTATTTTCATCAAATGTCAACATTCATATTAAATATTTATCTAAAATGGAAAAAAAATTATACTATCTTGAAATATATTCTTTTATCTAGTGCATCATATTTTTTTCAGTATTTTTTAATAAGTTTTAGTATTTTTCCTTGGCATGGTAATCAACCTAATATTTTTTGTCGATAACCTAATTTTAGTATAAATAAAAATAATAATATAAATAATAATTAAACTATTAAAATAAATATATTTTTGAAAACTACACTTATGGATCTACAAAAGCGTATTTTTACATTTAAAAAAAAATGTTATTTACATGAGGAGGAGTTATTAAAACTTCAAGTTTTTCAAATAATTTTTTTTTTGGTAAATTGGACTCAAAGTGGTGCTTCATATATTTTTAGCCAACAATTTTAGTTCAATAAATTATGGAAGTATCTAACTTAGCTAGAATGAATCTTACTAGGTCATATGTTTGACCAAAATTGATTTTTAGTTAGAAATACTTTAATTTAGTTGTGCTGATATGTTGGCTGAAAGTGTGATACAGCTTTGTACTTTTACCCATTTTTATTTCTTGTGAATGTAGGTTTTTCAATGAACATCAAGGTCTTTATTTCACGCATACGGAAAAATAGGAAAAGAAAGAAAAAAAATTCTTAAAAATACATGTAAACTAGTTATTGATGTCCTTATTCCAACAACAAAAAAAAAAAATCTAATTCAAATGAATACAAAAAAAGTTATGCAGCTTAAAGTATAATATATCCAAATTATAATTACTCTGAATTAGAAAATTAATTAAAAAATATATATGCAACAAAAAATTATGAAAAAATATCCATCTACTAGATAATGGTGTGAAAACATTGTATTTAAAAAATTAGAATTGTATGCTTTCTATAAAAACAGTTATGCAGCTGAAAGTAAGCATAATTTATGAAAATGATGTTTCGTAAAAAAAATCAGTTAATAAAAACTACATAAAATAATCACAATTTTTTTAAAAAAAATATAATTAAATTCTGAACACAAAATATCACAAATCACTATTTTGGTTCATCTTCAAATTCTTAATGGTTTAACTTCTATAGACGTACAAAAGTGAAAAATGTTGATTTCAATGTCAAGTTTGGCCAAAAAGTGTAACCCATTATTGTGGGATCACCCATAGGTTGTGAGTTTTTCTAGCACTAAATCTACCTATTGGAAACTTATTGGTTTTTATTTTTACTCCTTTTTCATCACCAAATGTTATTATTATTATTATTTCACTTACTTGGATTTGAGGCTTTTTTGGAGTGAAGGAAGAGGTAGGATTAAAATGATCCTTCTCATATATTTCTTCCCATTTATTACCCAAGGAAAAGTGACTTGGTTTGTCCACCGTGTGTCCAACGTTTTTCTCATATTTCAACAATTCCTTATTCTATATTCATGCTAACCTAGCCTCTTCAAAGAATGCATTTTTTAATTATAGACCTGATATGAAACAAATTTATTCTAGAACATTTGGTATGGTTGTGAAGGAGTAGGAATAAGGGTTGTAATATCTCATGTATCAACATATATTTATACCTCTTCTTTGGGCTATTTTTAGCTTCTACTTATGGTCGAGTTTCTAGTGTGAACTTATTAATGTCATCGTTCATGATTCTCTTTAGCTAGGTCATAAGCCACCTTGTATGATCATATTTCAATTGAACTAGATGACTAGGTTTAGCTATAAATCTTTCAATTTTTTTAGAATCTTGAAAAATTTCCTCTTTACAACAACCATATTGTTGTAAGGGAAAGGAGTACAATTAAAAAAGTTATTGCCCTTGATAGACTTGAGGATGATCATACAATATTTTAAGATTCATGTAGTCTTCTCATTTTTTATTAGAGCCATAATAGGAATAAGAAAGTTACCTAAACACTAGAATATTAATAATAATCAATTTAATGTAAGTATGAGATCCACATAGTAATTGGATCATAACCCATTCAAGAATGAAAAGGTTTAGGCTTTCTCAACCATTTTGACACCCAGATGTTTTACCTCTTTCATGCAATCATATGCTTTTGGTGTGGAAAACTCAGACTTGTCAACTGTCGTGTGAATCTTTCTCTTTTCCTTTGTTTTAGATGCCACCATAAGGGATCGAGCCAGTTAAACATAGTTTAGAGTGATTGGGTGTGTTTGGGTGCAAAAGAGGACCATACCTCACATAAACGTACCCATCCAGACATGTTGGAATAGTTTGTTTATTCATACGAGTTGCAAAACAAAAGTTGAATCACTTTGCAACTTTACATTGCTTGCATTTGATAAATTTTTTCTCAACTAAAACGTTATCACCACGGGAAAATTCTTCCAAGATAGAAAAAAATGAGAGAGGTTATTGTAGATGGTCTCAACATGATCCTATAGCATCAGATAGAGAGTTTGTAAGCATCATGGTTTCTGAGTAATAGCCCATCAAAGGTTGTAGTTATTTTGCACTTTGGACTCTTAAGCGATTGAGCCAATTGAACATAGCTCGGAGTGACTGGGTGAAAAATAGGACCATACCTAGCATCAATGCACCCATATGGATGTGTTAGAATATTTCATTTGGTTGTACGAGTTGCAGAATGAATGTTGCACCACTTTTCAACTTTACATTGCTTGAATTTGACAACATTTTCCTCAACTAAAATGTCATCACCATGGGAAAATGCCTCCAAGATAGCAAAAATTGAGATATTTTATTGTAAAGGGTCCCAACATGATCTTTTAGCCTCAGAAAGAGAGTTTCTAAGCATCATGATTTCTAAGTACTATCCCGTCAAAGATTGCAACCATTTTGCACTTTCAACTCTTAAGGGATCAATCCAATTGAATGTACCTCGAAGTGATTGGGCATGTTTGGGTGGTAAATAGAACCATGAATAATGTAAACATACCCATCTGAATGTGTTGGAATAGTACATTTGGTCGTATGAGTTTCTGAACAAAAGTTGCACCACTTTGCAACTTTACACTACCTTTTGACAACTTTTTCCTCAACTGAAAAGTCGTCACCACAGGAAAATAACTTTGAGATAGAAAAAATAGGAAAGGTTTTTTTAGAGGGGGTCAACATGATCCTATGGCCTTAGATGAATATTTTTTAAGCACCACAATTCTTGATTAATAGCTTGTCGAAGATTATAGTCATTTAGCACTTTGGACACTTAAGGGATCAAGTCGATTAAATGTAGCTCAGAGCGATTCAACATGTTTGGGTGTTAAATAGAACCATGCCTAGCATAAATGTACCCATTCAGATGTATAGGAATAGTTTTTTTGGTCACATGAGTTGCAAAAAAAAAGTTGTGCCACTTTGCAACTTTACACTGCTTGCATTTGATAATTTTTTCCTCAACTAAAAAATTGTCACCATGAGAAAATGAATCTAAGATATAAAAACTAAGAGAGGTTATCGTAGAGGGGATCAACGTGATCCCATGGACTTAGATGGAGATTTTTTAAGTATCATGGTTTTTGAGTAATATCCCATCAAAGATTGCAACCATTTTGCACTTTAGACTCTTAAGGGATCGAGCCAGTTGAACATATTTTGAAGTGATTTGACGTGTTTGGGTGTGAAAGATGACCATTCCTAGTGTAAACATACCCATCAAAACATGTTCGAACAATCCATTTTTTCATAAAAGTTATAGAACGAAAGTTACGCCACTTTTCAATTTTACACTACTTGCATTTGACACTTTTTCCATCAAGTAAAAATTGGATACCACAAGAAAATGACTCTGAGGTAAAAAAAATCCGAGAGAGGTTATTGTAGAGGTACCTTATTTGATCTCAATACCCTAAACAAAATGCCCATAAGTGACATAGTCTCCAAGTAATAGTTTTTCAAAGATTGCTTCCCTTTTACAATTTGGACTCTTAAGGGATTATGCCACATGAATGTAGCTCGGACCGATTTGGCATGTTGGGTGCAAAAGAGGACCATTTCTAACATAAGCATACCCATACAAATGCATTGGAACTATCAGTTTGATTGTACAAGTTGCAGAACGAAAGTTGCACCCCTTTGCAACTTTGTACTACATGCATGTGACACTTTTTCCATCAAGTAAATATTACAGCCAGAGGAATATGAAAATATTTGATGATTCATCTGTAAGATTAGATTTGCATAATCAAATGGTTTTGCAAATCAAAATGCTAAACCTCGGGATGAAAGATTTGCATGCCTCTAATGAAGGATGATCTATACAAAATTCCAAAATGAGAGGGGTATTTTATATAAATATTTAAAGAGACAATAGGGTATTTCCAGATGAAATATTGTAATGTGGAGATTAGAAGGGCAATGAACTATAGACACAACTATATGATAGTCAAAATTGGAAGTGGTATTCATTTATTTTGGACCATTTTAAGCCCATTTTTACCCCTTTCCAAGCCTTGTGTTGAAGTGTTGTAAGGTGTGGCAATATATTTTCACATTTTCCTAGGCTTTTCAACACTTAATAAACCCCTTATTATGCTATAATGACCCCTTAATACACTTATAAGTCCTATCTTAGTGTGTTTTCATGAGACAATCCTGATAAACATAACTAATCACACTTTAATTCCCGACATTCAATAGAAATTGCCCAGGTGGACTAGGTCGTCACCTTGGGTGACCTAGTCCCATGTGGCATAAAATTCAACTTTAACTTAAAATTCTTTCAGAATATTGTCTCTAAAACCCTAAGGTCAGCCTGTATGGTGTTATTTTGGGAAAATTAGGGCATAACTTATATAAATAAGCTTCAAAACCCTAATTTATCATTAGAGACCCTCATTCTTCTCAACTCACACTCTTCTCACCTCTCATCTCTCCTTCTTCTCAAGCAAGCTAGGGTTTCTACATTCTAGGTCAATAAGACATCTTGTTGAAGCACTCAATGGTTGAATCCTCCATTGCTCCAACTCAAGATCAGCCATCATGGCAAGGTAACTAAGTAAATTGATTCGCATTTCATGCTTTCCCATTTCATTTCTTCATTTTATTTAATTATCTACAAAGGGGTTTGACCAAGGCAAACCCCTATACTCTAACAATCAACAAGTTTCCCTCTTTGTTTGATTTGTAGGTACTTTAGGTAGATGTGACAAAGAACCAAGGTGGAAGAGTCTTCAACAAGTTGTCCAAGATCTTTAGGGTTGAAGAAACCCTAGTTGAAGATTAGAAGGCCTCCATAGATCAGATTCTACATTTTCGGGACCAGACACCTAGAAGAGCAGAAAACATAGACCTAGGGCTCCAGATTCCTTCTTCTAGTTCACAAAAGTTTAGAAGAGGACTAGGTCACCACTTTGGGAAAGCTAGTCCCACTAAAGTTGTTTTCCAAGGATTTTGGTAGATCTGGATACCCTTTTGGCTGAAACGGGTTGTGAAGGAGTTTCCTAGAATTTTCCCGATGAAGGACTAGGTCGCCCAGCTTGGCACAAGTGTCCCTTTCAGATTTTGCGTCAAATTTATCATTATTTCCAACCCCTACAAGTTTCCAAGTGCACACCCCTTTCATATCCAACCTTCTATTTTAGTTTAGTGTATATTTCTTAGGTTATCTTCTGTATACTTGTATATCTCAATGTGTTTTCAAACATAGTTGCATTCTTTATGTTTTACATTCTTAATTAGTTTCTTTATCAGTTCATTGCACGTATTCACACCTCATATTCACAAACCCCCAATCCCAATCTTTGAATGAACTCATCCAAAAAATGTATTTCATTAGGTGAATGAGAGCCATTTCACAATCAAGAGCTCCTAGGTGAGAAACCCTAGGAGCCTAATTGGGGAATCATCTTCCCTTTTAGCATATCATATTTTTGGTGGTTCATTTTGGTGAGCCCGTCTCTCTTACCTTCCCTTTTTATTTTTACTTCTTTAGCATCCTAGGTTTGCATTGCATTGCATTGTGCATGGTTTAAATTGCATTCTAGGGTTTTCCAACTTGCATTAGTGAAAGTGCATAATAGGTTGCATTTTTGCATTTTTTATCATTGCATATCTCTAAAATTCTACATTTTCATGTTAGGTTTTCATTCCCCATACATAAACCACCTGAATCCATCCAAAACATCTAAAAAATCCCAAAACATCACCAGGAGGACTAAGTAGCCACTTTGGGCGACCTATTCCCTTCAGGGTTCTAAAACTACCCTTTATAGAGTTGAAAACCTAGTTTTTCAGCTTCTGTTTGGTGCCACTACATACCTGTATCAATAGGCTATGTTATTGTTACATGTATTTTATTAGAATTAGCTTAATTTAGCTGATTCCATGCATTGTACATTTTCAATTTTGCATTTCCAAAATTTCATTTTTAGATCATTGATAGTGCAATCAACAAATTCCCTTCTTTGCAATCTGAAAATCCTATTTCCTTTTTTGTCTTTACATTGCATGGTACATTCTTCAAACATGTTTGTTTCAATTCTTTCTAAAATTTCAATGAAAATTTTAGTAAATAAACATGTTAATAATTCATTCGATGCATTCCCTAGTTATGAGAGTCTAGCAAATGAAAACGTTTATAATTATCTTGAACATAAACTACCTTTTATCTATCCTATTTGTGAGGATGATGTGTTAGAAGCAAATAAAAACATAGACAATCATGTTGATCATAATTTTTCCTCTCTTGATACATCTCCTTCTAGTGATGAAGATATCTTGTTCAAATAAGGTACAATCATTGAGCATCGTGAAGGTCTTTCTTGTTCTTCTCCTCATCCCCTTTGGGAAGATATTTTGACACAAGAAGGGTATGTGCAGGATCATCATGGAAAAAATAGGCCCTTAAATGGCAATAAAATTCAAAAAAATCAAAGTTAGGAAACTTGACGTAAAAATTTGAATAAGTTATCTATGTTATTTCAAAAATATGTAAGAATAGAATTTGTAGCAAATTGAATGTAGTTTCTAAACTACTAGGTTTATTTAAAAAAAAAAAAAAACTATTTGGTGAAAATTTTAAATTTCAATGTAGTAGTACTTAAATTTGAGGGAAAAAATAAGTAGGTGTCTGTCTGACCACCCTAACCACAATAAAATGATAATTATTTTTTATAATATTTTAGATATAAGTAAAGGACTCATGTCTCGATATGATACATATTTTTTTGTAATTTTTTTCGAAGTAAATAATTAATTATGAATTTTTTATTACAAATTTTAAAAAATATAAAAACTCGTATGTCTACCCACCTTAACTTGGTCAAAACTTCATGAAATTCAGTTTTATTTTTTTTAATCCTATAGTATGCAAAGCATAGAATGTGACACATATTTTGGATTCAAAAAATGTGATACCATTTGAAAGCTATTAAAAAAGTTCAATCTGCCTATCGATTAGGACTTTACTCGTAATTCAAATAGAAAATAAATAATTATTATTTATTAAATTCAAAATAAAGCATAATTTATATTGGTGGAAAGCTGAGAATATCCTTTAAAAACCCTTTTTCGTTTCATCAATTTTGGGTAAAAAAAAAGTCATCAGCCACATGGGCCATCATATCACATACATATCTCCACCTTTTGGCCCATCATGATCCTTCACATACCCAAAAACTAACATTATAAACAAAATTTCTAAACATTACTTTACCTAGTCTCCCTAACTATGATGATCACCCTTGCCCTTCTTCTAATGTTCCTCCTCGATGCAAAGAGGACATGTTGGTGTTAGAAGATCCTTCTCCTAAGAGTCATAAGACTCTTAACCCTCCCTATCTATTTGACAACCATAGTGATCCTTATCTTGATGCCTCCTCCCCTTGTAGTGAAGCATGTGATGAACCTCTTCCAAGCTCTCCTATTAGGGTCGATAGTAAGGAACAAGAGAATGCTCCCATTGACACTCAAATAGACCCCTATCCTAATCCTTCCTCTCCTCATAATCCCATCATTGATCATTTCCTTAATAATATTATAGCCTTACAAGAAGATGTAGAGCCTTTCTTAGACTCTCCTTCTCTAAGGGAAGTTAATATTATTCAACCTCAACTCATCCTTTACCCTCCTTCAACCAAACCTAAACCTGAATTTACCCTCTACCCACCTACTCCTCATGTGTTGCAACAACCAAGTCATCATACCATTGCTCATAGACATTACACTCGCAACAATCTTGACCGCAACCATCAATCTCCAATCCTTTACCTTTACCTAATCCCATCTTACCTACTTCCCCTCACCTAAATTCCCTCCTTAGGGAGTATGACCTTGTTGATCAACTAAGGAATACTCCCGTGAAAATATCCTTATGGGACCTTATTCAAGTCTTCCCTCACTATCACAACATGATGAATGAAGCCCTACAAGCAATTCCTATCCCTTCTAATGATCCATCAAACGATATAGTAGCCTATTATTCATGGAATAAAGGCTGATATTGTTTTTCACCAAAGTGAGCTTTCTCCTTTCTATGTACAAAAACAAAATGAAGCTTTCATGATAATCTCTCAATACAAAACAAAGTGGATAAAGATAACTCTTGTAGATATAGGCTATGCCCTTAATGTGTGTAGTGTGATCCTTTTGGATAGGCTTGGCATAGATACATCCCACATCAAACCTGATTCTCTCTGTATCAAAGGATTTGACAATGCCACTAAGCAACCGCTCAGTGTGATCACTATCCCTCTTACAGTTGGAATGGCCACATCAGACACTCAAATCCATGTTATGCCTCATGAGGTTTCATACAATATTATCTTAGGTAGGCCATGGATTCATGCTATGAATGGATTTCCCTCCACACTTCATCGTAAGATGAAGTACATCTACAACAACAAAGTGTACACACTCGATGCTGACCTCGAACCTAATAGTTTCTTACACATTGACAAATCTAAAGAGAATAACTTCAATACCTTAACACCCACCACCCAAGTGGAACCCATCAAGCAATCACTCTTATATGATGATTGGGGTTTCTTAGACTTCACCCCTCACTTAATGGGAGCATCCAAGATCATCAAAAAAGACTCTGAAAAGGGAAATGTACTGTTGTCCACACAAGACTCGGTCGGTCCTTTGCATGCATCCACCTCAAATACTTCATCCAATGAAGCCAATAATGAACAATCACCCGATCCAAAAAAAGATGAAAAAAACTTTATGGAAAAGGTTTTGAGCTCATGAAGCAACTTAGATATAGTGGAAAAGGTTGTGGTGCTAATGAACAAGGTATCTGCAACCCTATAGATCCTAACACGCAAACAATGCATCATGTTCTTGGTTATTATCCTTTAATAAAAATAACCAAGCCTTCCCCTCATACCAATCCTATCTCAACCCACCTTTCTAAACCAATCTTCACAAATGATCCTTTGACACCAACAAATGACTCTTTGCTTAAAGCCAATGCCATCTCGCACCCCACTGATGATTCATATTTTACACACTCCTCCAAAGGAGTATACAAAATCTCACAATCTAAAGTTCCTTGTGTAGGTATGACATTCTATTATAGGCATGACCTTTCTTTGTTGCCCACCAAAGGATCCCCTTATCCCCTCAATCAAGAGGGCATATTTTTGAGACTAGACTCCAAGATCACTTGATATCCCTTCCTACTAGAACTCGAAAGAAATGTTCCACCAAACATTCCTTTTTGTGCTTACCACTGAGTTCATGGTCATCACACTAATGAGTGTAAGGCCTTGAGTAGTAGAATTCAACATCTTAAGAAATTTGGTGTTCTTCCATCTATGGGGGCACCTAATTCCACTAATTGATATAAATTCTCCCTCTATCTTACATTCCCCTTAATCCCTTCGACTCACTCTTTCTCTGCACTAAGTGGGGGCAAGGGTTTAGTTATCATTTTCCCTAATATATGTCACTTGTCGTTAACCTTTCATGAACATATAAGAGAAAGCTTGAGATGTGGACGGTGTGTCTTGAGTTGAATCGCACGTGACATACACTCCTTTTCATGATGAAGCTTATCAGAAACATATGACTTGGCATAGGGCTGTCCGAGCAATCTCTCATGTCCTCCTCCTCTTTTACTTTAAAGCAAATTCTCACAGAACGGTGTCTACCAATTCCTTTAAAGTGGGGGCATACATCTCTAGATGCAAAAATCTGCAAATGGTTAGTAAACTCACAAACGAACATGACAAAAATAAACATCCTTATGAAATATTGCATCTTAGTTAAACATGCTAAATGAGACATTGAACAACAAGAAAACTAAATAAAGCATATAAAACATGAATGCAAACCTATTCCATAGTGTATTGGTGCTATCCTTTGTGTAGAAGGCAGCCCTTTCCCAATCCTTGCCAAGCAGATGAAATGCAAAGTGAACTCAAGTTGCCTATAATGAGGATGTTCCAAATTGTAGATGAAAAATGAGAGAAAAGGTATTGAATTTATAGGAGAGATTGAGCGAGGGGAGGAAAATATTGAGAAATGTGGGACTAAAACCCAAAAAATAGGAGAGAGCCACTTGTCACAATGTGATTGTCCTATGATTGTGCAAGTTTTGGCCAATGTGCCCATTTCAAATTTGAAAATGGCATTGAATGCATGTAGTTGAGAGATTTGGGGGGAATTTTGATTGGCCAAAAAAGATAAAACAAGGGAAGTTAATGAGGGCATATTCCTTGGGAATATGCCTTGTGAGAAAAATAGGGGTTTTTAATAAATCAAATTAAATGATTTATTGTGCAAGTGGATGGGACATGGGTTAGTCTTAGCATTAATCAGAGATTTGACTAATTAAGCTAGTGATTAGGTGGTGTGACATTTGATTTGCATTTTTGTTTTAAATTTTAAATCAAATGAGATGAAAATGAATGTTAGCCATTTAATTAAATACAAGGGATTTAATTAAATCAAGAAACTTTAGGAGATAATTAAATAATTTGATTTATTTAATTAAAGAGATAAGCTTAGTGAATTAATTAAATTGGTTTATTTAATTAATAGGTGAAATAATGTTGAATGAAGCATGATCAAATGCATGAGTAAATTTTGCATGTCTACATTTTTCCCCTCTTTGAAGCAATGTACTCGTTGCATTGGTTCAAAGAATGATGCCACTGACATCAAAATTAAAAAATATTCTGAATTTTTTCAGATGCCCCAGCGAAAAGAAGTACGTTAGTACATTGCCCCCTTGAGAGATCGAGCGAAAAGATTTGATTTGAGGTCGATCTTGCGATAAAAAGTTTCAAAGTGGATGTATGGATGGTTAGTCTATATGATCTATATGATAATGATGATGTAAATGAGATGTTTGGAAGATGCTTAGAATAAAAAATCAATATTATCCTAAACAACTTAAATGATTATGTAATGCATGTGAGATAAATGAGATGGATGGTGTTGTCCTATGATGATGTGACGTGATTATGCAAGATGAAAGTGAGGATGCAGGATGGATGCATTGTTAGCATGAAAGAAGATAGAAGAATGAGAGGGATCAACCCTTAAATCCAAGAAGATGCAGAAGTCCAACAAGTCCACTAGTTGTCGAGACTTTATTGGATATGATAATAATGATGATGATGTATTGCTTACCCAAGGATGGGAGAGATAAAGAGCATATCCTTCTTTATGTTTGATAACACACATAGGTGCGATGCATCAAGGTACTAAGAACAAGGATGGTGTTGCACCTAGTGTGATGGACTTTGACTTGACAATCAGATAGGAGTACTCTCGTTCACACTTGACAAATGAAACCTTATTCAGAATGTAGTTCAGATATTCTAAACATCTCGGGCCAAAACATAAAAAGGAAATCCTTCTTATGTGGTCAACAAGACATCTACAACATCCTCCCTACAAACAAAACAAAGCACACATGATGAAGTTATTTTACAAGAATATCCAACAGGCACAATAGATAAAAAGATAATGATCATTGCCCCATTCCTTTCTCTCTAAACCTATTTTGTTTAGGCATCATCGAGAGGTCCTTGGAATGAGCACAAAATAAGATAAGTCTAAACAAGACCAAGATAAAGTAAATAAAAAATCTAATGTTCTTCATACCGCTAGCCAAGGCTAAACTATGGGATTACTTGATGCTGATGTCCATCGTAGGGAGGTCACATTCCTAGGACATGTTGTGATCAGGGTTTTGATGAGATTGGATTGGATGATAGGCTATTGATACTCTGAGTTGATCAACTTTCTAACTCACTAATCTAGACTTGAGACTTTGACGATTGAGTGTTCACTTTTAAACCTACTAGACTTGCTTCTGACTGACTTACCAAAGGATGAAAGCGATGAGTGATTTATTATGAACAGTGATTATTGCGGATGAAAGCGAGATGAGATGGGTGCACCATTTTGGGTTTTTTAGATATTTTGAGGTTGTTTTTGGTATTTTTGAAGTGTTTTGCAAATGTTTTTGTATTTTCGAGATTTACGGTGAGGAGACTAACCTAAAGACCTATCTTAGGGGTCTCGAGAGCTGATCCATAGATTAGCCTTGCCTACGTTATACACATAGAGACCATGTAGTTCGACTAATGAAAAACTTGACTCAATGAAAAGATAGATGGGCAAACGGATTGCCAATGCGACGGACGCCTAAGGACTGACCTAAGATGTCTCGGGGGATGATCAAAGATCAACCTTGCCTATGTTCAAGCTCAAAGATGATGTAGTTTAGACGGTTGACTATGTTTTTGGTTTTTTTGGATTTTGACATGTTTTGGATTTTGAATGATTTAGATATTTTTGATTTTTTTAATTTTTTTTTTTGATGTTTTTGAATTTTGAATTATTTTTTGAATGTTTTTGAATTTTTTGATGTTTCAAGAAGATCACAAAAATATACACAAATCCGATCCATCACCAGTTTGATGGACATGCCCCCAACATTAAGCGATAGACTACTTTGATAAAGGCAGGACAAACTGACCTTAGGAATATGCCAATAGTACTATGGTGGAATATGATATGGGCATCAACTTAGGCTATGCTATGGATGCAAGCAGATGGGTGGATGGATGATTAATGAAATGTGATGGAATGGATGAGTGAGTCATGCAGATCCTAGTGGATGGGGAGTGCTTTATTTACACTTGGCACTTGTTTGCTAGGTTTTCACCAAGGTACTTGTCCAAAGCTCCACCGAAGTGGTTTTCACTAGAGGATGATTTTTTCTTTACTATTTTCAATCCTTTTTTTTATTTTTTGGATTTTCATATTTTTTTATTTTTTTTGTTGTTGCCAAGACGCTTGTTTGCCAAGTTTTCATCAAGGTAACCATTTTTTAAGGATTTTTTTCTGATTTTTTTTGTATTTTTTGGTTCTATACCTTGCAAGTTCTTAGGCATAAATTTTTTTGAGGTGAGAGTTGTTCAGGGGCTCCTACAGAGGCTCGCCTTCTAGTGTTGCTAATTGATATGCTCCTAATTTATAACTGGCTATGATGATGAAAGGTCTTAGCCAGTTGGGCTCGAATTTTCCTTTGCTCTCTGGATTTGGCACATTCTTTTGGTTCTCTTTCATCACAAGTTCACCGACTTGGAAGGTGTGTTGCCTGATCTTCTTGTTGTAGCTTCGTTTCAGGTGATTTTGGTAGACCTGTAGATGATTTAGGGCATCCATGCGTCGTTCATCTAGTAACTCCAGATCATTTATTCTTGTAACCCTGTATTCCTCATCTATGATGAGGTTTTGCAATGATATCCTTAGTGACGGGAGCTCAATCTCGATAGGGAGGATGGCTTCTGATCTGTAGACTAGGGAGAATGGGGTGGCACTTGTTGGCATGTAGATGCTGGTGCGGTAGGCCCATAAGGTGGGATTTAACTACAGATACCAGTCATGACCAGAGTCATTAACTCTTTTCTTAAGGATCTTCAGAATGGTTTTGTTGGTAGATTCTACTTGGTCGTTGCCTTGTGGGTAATATGGTGTGAAAAAGCGATGTTGGATTTTGAATTTTTCGCACAAGTCATGAACATCCTGATTCTTGAAGGGTGTCCTGTTATCAGAGATAATGGATTGAGGGATGCCATATCGACAAATAAGGTAGTTCAGGATAAACTTGGATATTTGCTTTCCGGTGATGTAGGCCATGGGGATTTCTTTGACCCACTTTGTGAAATACTCTATGGCGGTGATGATGAATTTGTGGCCATTGGATGAGGTGGATGAGATTTTACCTATGAGATCGAGCCCCCATTGGGAAAAATTCCAAGGTGTAACAATAAGGTGTAATTCTTGAGCTGGTGCATGAATGAGATCTCCATGTTGTTGGCCCTATAGACACCTTCTGACAAAATCATGTGCCTCTCTTTCCATTGTTGGCCAGTAGTACCTAGTTCTTAGGAACTTCTTGGCCAAGGTCATACCACTCGAGTGTGAACCACAAGTGCCATTGTGTACCTCAGTCAAAGCAGTCAGGGATTCCTCAAGTTTTAAGCAACGTAGTAGGGTTTCATCAATGCTCCTACAGAAAAGGGTTTCCCCTAGGATGAAAAAACGTAAGGATCACTTGACAAAGGTTCATTTGAGGTTCGAGGTGATATCGGCTGGGAGCACTCCTAGTCTTAAGTAGGTAAAAATGTCATGATACCAAAGATCACCGAGACCAACAATTTCGCATGCATATTCTGACTCTGGTACCTTGAAAGTAGGTACAAGAAGCATCTCTACCAAAAATTCATGTTTTGAGACATTGCAAGGGATATCTAGCAAGGATCCAATCCTTTCCATTACATCAGCTGCTCTGTTGTTTTCCCTCAGTAAATCCTCATACACTGCAATGTTGTTTGTACACGGGAATGCCAACTTGTAAGATATTGGTATGAAATCACCTTGTGGAGTGATAAAGAAGAAATTGGCTCCTGATCCATGTTGTGTGTGGCAACCATCAAAGTATAGTTTCCAGTGATTAGCTACGCTAAGATTAAAGATGGACTCATCTAGAAATTCTGATATGAGTGGGTTCTCTACATAGATGGGAGCTTCTGCCAGCTGGTCCGCAATAACTTGTCCTTTAATTGCCTTTTGCTCCACATACTCAATGTCATACTCTGACAGTATCATGACCCATTTAGCCATTCTTCCCGTGAGCATAGATTTTGATAGTAGGTATTTTAAAGGATCTATTTTGGCGATGAGCTTGATTTTATGTGCCAGCATGTAGTGTCAGAATTTTTGTGAAGCGTACACTACTGCTAGGCAAGCTTTCTCAATGAATGTGTAGTTTAACTCATGGCCAACTATTGTCTTGCTGATGTAATAGATAGCCCTTTTTGTTCCATTTTCATCATGTTGAGCTAGAAGAGCACCCAAAGCTACTGTTGTTGCTTAGATGTATAGGATCATTGGTTTTCCTACAATGGGTGGCATCAATACTGGTGGTGTGAGTAGATATTCTTTGATTTTTCTAAATGCCTAATCGCATTTTTCATCCCACTTGTATGCTACTCCCTTGTGGAGTAGATGTGAATAGGTAACCTGTTTGTTTGCGAACTGTGCTATGAACCTCTGGATGGACTGGAGTCTACCTTGTAATCCTCTGAGTTGTTTTAGTGTTCTTGGTGCTTCCATATCAAGGATTGCCTTAACCTTCACGGGATCCACCTCTATCCCCATCATTGACACTATGTATCCCAAAAAATTTCCTGATTGTACCCCAAAGACACATTTCTTGGGGTTGAGCCTGACTTTATACATCTCCAGTCTGTCAAATATGTCACTTAGGGTTGCTATGTGGTTCTGTCTTTTCTTTGATTTTGCTAGTATGTCATCCACATAATCTTCGACGATTTTGTGTATCATGTCATGGAAGATTAGTGTCATGGCTCTCTGATATGTAGCCCCTGCATTCTTCAGCCCAAATGGCATCATATTTTAGCAGTAGGTGCCCCAAGGACATGTGAATGTTGTCTTATGCTGGTCTTCTTTTGCAATCATTATCTAGTTATACCCCGAGAATCCATCCATTAGGGATAGCATGTCATGCCCGGTTATCATGTCCACTATCATATCAATATTAGGTAGTGGAAAATCATCCTTAGGACATGCTTTGTTAAGGTCTCTAAAGTTTGTGTAGATGCGGATGCCTCCATTTGGTTTTGAGACTGGTACAAGGTTGGATACCCATTCTAGATAGTCAATCGGGCGTATGAAGCCAACATCTAGGAGCTTTTGTAACTCTACCTTGACTAGCAAAGCTATCTGGGGATGCATCTTTCTTAACTTTTGTCTAGCCGACTTTTCTCCAGAGTAAACAACCAAATGATGAACCACTACTTCTAGATCAAGACCCGGCCTGTCAGCGTAAGTCCATGCAAAGTTTACCTTCCTTTCTCTTAAGAATGTAGCCAACAATTCTTGTTCCTCTATTAGGAGAGACTCGGCATATAAAGTGATTTGTGGTGCTATCTCTATTCCCAAGTTAACTGGATTACACTGCTCTGCCAGGACTGCTGATTTTTCTTGATGCAGAGCAGTAGGGGGGAGATTGAATCCTTCATCCTTCGATGCCTCAGAGAGGTTTTTACCATTGGATGCATCCTTTATTTTTACTGTTTTGTGGTTAAAGAATGCCATAGTGTGGTTTTCACTCAATAACTTTGAGCTTATTCTCGATATTTTTCTTTTGCGACTGAAGGACTCAATCGTCTCCCCGTAATATGTCGTAATATGTTTGGGTGTCTAAAGTGATGTCAAAACCTGCCTTGAGATCGCCACACGGAACTGTATCCCTTAGTCCCATGAATTCCGAGAGAGCCTCATCGTTTTCAAATGAGTCTAGAATTGGCGGTCCTCATTGGTCATGATCGATGAGTTGAGGGTATACTAAGGTGATTTGGTGGGTTTGTTGGTTTAACTCCATGGGTGAGGCAGTAATCATTAGTAAGGAGGAATCCTCAAAAAGCATGGGAATGCCTATTATGGTATCATCATCATCACTACTAGCACAAACATCAGTGACGTCAAAGGTGAAGTTGTCAAGTAGGATGCCTGTGCATACGGGTGGTCTAAGGGTGGTTACCAATACCTGAGGGGAGGAATTGATTGCCCTATTTGGAGTACCTCTTTAACATATGGTTATACTCAAGGGAGTACATCCAAGGCCAAGGTTCTACATTCTTCTTTCTGCAATGATGGGCTCCAATCGTCCATCATTGCTCCTTCCAAGGATTTGGTTTCTATTATAGCCCATTCCAAGCATTATTTGTAGCCCTTTGTTGGCTTCATCCATAGGTAAGGTGGGTGTGGGTTCTACATCACGGTATATTGTGTTTGAAATATCTTCCTCATCAACATTTTCTCAACTTAGGTCTCCCCAATGATAGAATCTAGAGGGGTAAGCCCTAAGGGTGTGGACGGGTGCTTCGATTGCTTGAGGTTTCCCATGTGACCTAGGACATTGTGGTAGCTCTCCTACAACAAATGCATTCCTTTCCATTCTATAGTCGCCACATCCATTGTCCTAGATCATGTTTTTGATGTCAGATATGTCAGGGATGGTGGGTGTCTCTATCGCAGAAGTGGAGGCAAGGTTAGCTAGGTCGATGTATGCAATGGATGGGCCTTCATCATTTTTTGGCACTTGGGGGATTTTATAAAACTTGGCTTTCAAGTTTTTTTGTAGTAGGCAAATGGTTTAGGATCCCCGTGTATAGTGACCTCCTCATTTTGGTGCAAGAACTTGATGCATTTGTGATATGTTGAGGCCACTGCTTTCATTCTGAGATCCATGGACGTCCTAGGAGGATGTTATATGGTAAGTCTAGGTCAAGGACCTGACAAGTAGTCTCCATGGTTGTTGGTCCCACTTGGTTGGGATTTTAATAATGCCTTGAGACACTCTTTCTCGATCATCATATGCCTTTATTGTGATACTCTTATTCTTGTTAATGGAATCCTCGGCAAACCCCAAGTTCTTTATAAGCTTGAGAGAGAAAATATTAAGGCCTGCACCTCCATCCACCAGGACTCTTTTAAATTTCTTTTTGTTGACCAGCACTTGAAGGTGAAGTGTGCGGTTATGAGATGGCTGCAGGGGGAAGTCTTGGTTAGAGAATGTAAGGAGGTTTGGGGTAATGATATTACCAACCATAGCCTGAAATTGTTATGTGTCAAGGGTGGCGGAGATGGTGGATGTCGCTAAAGCTTCATCAAGAATTTTCCTATGGTAAGCGAAAACTTTTAACAATTCCATGATGGAGATCTGTGCGGGAGTTCTTTTCAGCTGGTCGATGACATTATAGTCATAGAGAATGGATTTTGTATTTAAAGTGGGGGTCTTAGATGGTTGAGGTGCCCTTGCAATGGTGACCTTTTTTCCATGTGTAGTGACTCCATAGTCGGTGTTAGCACCCTTGACATTAATGAAAGTGACCATTTCGTTGACACATGCGACTATCTCTTCATGTACTAGATTAGCACTAGAATATTTTTATTTGCCTTTGTTGTTCCTCTAACTATTTCCTTGATTGTGGCTTGGCTCGGATTTGTGTATATTTTCAGATCTTGATTACCAGCTGGTTGTTCAATGTTGATGATCTTGTCTTCGATGAGGTCTTGGATGATATTCTTTAGCCTCATGCAGTTCATGGTGGTATGCCCCTTGACTTTGTGAAAGTCACAAAGGAGGTTTTTATTATACCATGGCGGTTTGGTCATGGGTTCTGTGTATTGCTCAGAGTTGGAGACTTTGTTTAGATTTTCCTTGACCAACTTCTTCATTATGGACTCAATGGATTCCCCAAGGGCTGTGAACTTCTGCTTGGGAGGGTATTTTCCTCAAGGAGGTGGTCCTCCTTGATTTCCCAATTTATTGATTTGGTTGGTGGGAAGTGGTTGTTGTTGTGCTACTGCTTCATTAGTTTGCACATTATTGTGATTATGATTTTGTGGCTGATGATTTTGGATGTTTGGTTTGGGAGCACTTATGACCACTTTAGCATCGACCACACCGTTGTTTGTGATGTTTTTCTTCCTGGACCACATTTGAGGTTTATCATTATAATAGTTGGATGGGCGGTTATCCTTTGGTGGAGTAAATGTTGACACACCTCCTTGTGCAGTAAGGGCCATTTCGATGTTGAGCACCTTTGAGATCAATTGATTGTATGATGTGATGCATTGCATTTTTAAATAGAACGCCAAGTTTTCATCTAGATTAGATATGATCGTGCAAAATTTGTATTCTTCTGGCATGGTCCACTTGCTCTAATTGGCCTTGGATTGCCATCTTTGCAAGAAGGATGCAAATATCTCTCCTTTTCTTTGTTTGAGCATTGATAGTTCTTCCAAACTAAGGTCTGAACCCATGTTGATAGACTAATTTTTAAGGAATTCTTCCACAATTTCCTCAAATTTTTTAATGCTCGTGGGTAGGTGAGAAAACCATTCCATGACTGGACCAGTTAGACTTCGAGGGAAGAGTCACATTAGATATGTGTCATCGTATGCAACCTCCATGCAATGTACCTAAAATTCCCTGATGTGGTTTTCAGGGTTACCTGTTTCATTATAATTGTCAAATTTGGGGATCTCGAATCCCTTTGGGAATGGTACCATCATGAGACTTCTGTCAAATGGATAAGGGCACAAGTTGCCTTGTGTTCTGGTTATTTTTTCTGCTTGGAGGTCCAACACCTGCTGCAAGAGCAATTTGATTTGTGTTGCGACATTGTTGCTTGGATCGGGAGGTGGAATGAATGTGTTTTGAGGTGTTTGGGGTGTTCGATTGGTGGGAGGAGTACTAGTGGGAGTTTTCTGCAAGCTCTGCTATACGTTTAAGGCCTGTTGATATGCCTACATTTGCATCAACAATGCCTATTGTTGATCTTGTTGTTGTTGTTCCAACAAAGCTTGTTGTTGGTCCATCTATTGCTATTCCCATAGAGCATGTTGTTGGTCTAGTTGTTGTTGAGCTAAAAAAGCTTGTTGTTGGTCTAGTTATTATTGTGCCAAAAAAGCTTGTTGTTGGTCAAGTTGTGTTGTGCCAACAAATCTTGTTGTTTAGCTTGTTGTTATGCTTGAAAGTCTTGCAGGGCTTGTTGGTATGCTTGTCGATGGATCGCTTGCAATTGCGCTTGGTATTGTGCTTGTGCCTATTGCTGGGCTTGAGTTTGGGCTTGTGCTTGTTGGGCTACTTGGGTGGCTTGCATAGCTTGGGTGGCTTTTGCAGCTTGTGCAGCTTGCTAGGCTTGTGCAATTTGTGCAGCTTGTTGGTTTTTCTTTAGTACCCTTTGATGATTAGATTTTTGGATGGTTTGGATCAGGGTGGTGAATGAATTCATCATGTTGGCTTTTGCTGGGATTGGTGGTGGATTGGGAATTATGCCAACCATGGTGATAGGTGAAACAGTTGTCTTGGTGGTCGGGATTTGGGTTGTTGGAGGTGTGGTTGAGATGCTCGGTCCTTGAGAAGGTATGTTATGAGAGATTTGAGGATTGAATGATGTATTGATTGTGGTGGCTTGAGTGGTTGCTACTTGTTGTTGTGATGCTGCCGACAAAAGAAGAGGATTTGATGTGATGCTTGAATTGCTCGAATTTGAAAAACTAGCGGTGGGTAGGGGGGGAAGACCCAATCCAATAGGTGATACGGATGTGAGTGGTAATGGAGGAAAAGATGATATGTTCCTTTGGAAAGAGAATGGGTCAATGAATCTCGTTGTTCCAAACAAACCACCCTCTCCTTGCTGTAGAGAGGTTTGTATGTTTAATGGGTAGATTGGTGTTGCACGAAATGAGCATGAATCCATATGATTATAGAGGGTAAGTGCGACATTTAGGTGTAATGGATTCACTGGGACAGAGTTATCTGGTGTAATGCTGACACTTACCTCTTTTTTATTTACAAGGCGATGCTTTTGTAACTCATGAAACATTACACTTCCCTTATTTATAATTGGTGAGGTTGGTGTGATTGTCAATATGGTTTGAGGCATTTCTTGAGTGATATTCAGAGTTGACATGGGGGATGTGTTTGTAAGAGATCTATCCATACTAGTGCCTATGTCAAGGTTAGAAGGGAACGAGACCCCTCCTTCCGTTAATGTGCGTAAGTATTTAAACATGGCACTAACAATTTTATGATTCTCTGGATTTTGAACCATTTCTATCATTTCTGATTGTGTCATCCCCAAGTCCTCATTTGTGATGTCCTCTTCATAGCTTTCGTCTAGAGGATTTTGTGATGGTATAAAAGAGCTACTTAGGGGATTGCTTGATCCTGCAAGGTTTACTTTGATGGTTACTTGACCCAAGTCACTGGAAGTTGATATTTCATTGGTGTTTTCCATGTTCCTCTTGTGTTGTGATCTTGTTTGGACCATAAAAATAGGGATCACTTGATCTTTATTTTTAGGCCCAAAAGAGGAGAACTAGGGAAATCTGAGGATCAAAAGGGGTGGTAATGATGAGATAAACGGATGGGGTGAATGAGTGAAACCTTTGAAGAAATTTTTAGGGGTTATGCTAAACTTTAGGGCTTGGATTGATTGTGACCATTTCACTAGGTGTATTAAGTCAAACAAGTTTGTGGTGAAGCTTGTAAACCCTAGGAAGTTGCGTTATCTTAGGAAAAAATCACACAAGGGAATGGATAGGCTAAGTGTGTTAAGCCAACCAAGGTGATCATGAATTAGTGAACCCCAAGAAGTTGTGTTATCCTAGGGGAAAATTTGTTCAAGAGATTTGACTATTTGGCTAGGTGTGTTAAGCCAAGATAGAGTGATGTTGATTTAGCCTTTAAGTTTAGCGTGAATGATTTTTCTAAAGTTCTCAAAAGTTTGTTGTTGGGATGAGATTTGGTTGATGGAGAGATGGAGGAGAGTGAAGATTTTTGATCCTAGACTTGACCTAGACACGACTCTTTTTTACAAAACCTCAGTGTTGAAGAACATGCTACACTTCCTATGTGAGGAAAGAAAACCTTTCAAAAAGCTCAGGATTCTGTTGATAATAGAATGCATACAAAGTTGGGTTGTTTCTTGAAGCCTTCTTATAGAAGTTGTACACTAGTCTTTCTCTTACTTCAAGGAGCATTTCAAGACATTGTTCGTGGGCTTTTAGACTTATCCTTTTGAATCTTGGTTTTGGGATTTTGACCTTTCGGGAAATCATTGAGACAACACATGTGAGCTTCAATTTATCTTTTATCTTTCGTTAATGAATTCTTTTTACCAAAAGCACATTCTTGATTATGTTTCAAACTGCATGTCTAATGTTCCACTTTCTTTTCATCCCACAAGGTCCATTACGTGGAAATCAAAGAAATTAGGGAAAAAGTTTCCTATGTTTAACCTTAGTGAAACAAATGATGATAAAATCCAAGCACTTAGAAACCTCTAAGGATATGATCCCTAGGGAAAGCAAGAGTACTTAAATTCATCAAAGATATTTGTTTCGTCGAAGGGGTTTGAAATTTGGAGCTCTTTGTGAATATTTTTTTTTCAATTGTTTTGGGAACCAAGCAATGTATTTTTCATTTCCAAGCACATGTACAACCCTAGGATGAAGAGACAATATTTTGTTGGGTTCCCACTTGGACAAGTCCAACTGCGCATATTCTATGTGGATGACTAGATGCTTGACCACACTGGCTCCCCTCCATGACACACACTTCTCAAGTAAGCCAAGCATCAGTACCCATGAATCTCCCATGGCATACTTTTCATCTCTACAAAAAAACCGCATGTATAATGTGGGGTGGCTTCAAAGGACATGACCTTTTGCACCAAAAAAAGAGATAAGGATTTGGCCTTCTAAACAAGGGGTTTTAGTTCAGAATTTTCATTTGTGAAGGCTGACCCATGCGGAGAGAGACCATTGCTGCCCTTCTTGTTAGAGCCAACTGCATGATACTGGCTTTTGTTCCAGTACCCACTTTTATATCCCGGCTGGAAATACACTTGGCTTTAGCGTGTTACCAGTTGGGTCATTCCCTTGGGTGAGTACTTTTTCCCACAAGGAAGGCCCTCTAAGATAAAAAAAAAAAGCGAGTAAACATATTCGTAGTTCAATCAACCTTCATTTAGAAACAAAGGGAGAACACTCGCAATAATTTTACCCACACTCACAAGATGTTTTGTTCAATTTTAGATCCCAAAATCAAAGTGAGAAGGAAATCTTTTAAACAATTTAATATCACCAAATGAATTTTGATTCTCAAGATCATTGTGAAGCACAAGAGAAGCACATACACCTTTTAAATGATATTAAATTGCGAAAAAGGTTGCAAAACATGAAAAACACTTGTTCATTTTAAGTCAATAAAGCAGTGATGAGTTCGTTTTAAAAGCACCAAAATGAGATGTGAAAGTTGCCTTGTTCAATTTATTAAATCCAAATGAAATCTAGTGAGTTTCTAAGTTCAATTTTAACCAACTTGAAAAGATCAAGTCAAATGGTTAATTTTAAACCCAAATTGAAAAGTGGGTTGGTTTAAAACAAAAAACGAGAGTAGAAAATGGAAGCTCTAGATTGTTATAACAAGCATTAAAAAAAATTAAATTCTAAGTCTTGATTTCAAAAAGATCTCCAACTCCACTCCATTCACCTTCATTTTCGCTTGATTCCAAAGTCAACCTCTTAATCTCTATTTAATTTGGATGCTCAACTTACAATGCCATCCTTGTTCCTTTTCCCTCACCTTCCTATAAGAGAAAGAAAAATCATGTGAATACCAAGTTGTTTAAATTAAATTCATTTTTTAAGCACCAACTTTAAATAATAGAATGATTTTAAATGAGAATACTAATGATTTCAAACTAATGAAGCATTAATTAGAGTCTTGATTTGCAGATAAGTAAAGGTTTACAACAATTTAAGTAAGATTTCAAATCCCCTTCACTTAGCTTGCAAAATTCATAAATGAGCAACACCAATTAATGAGGACGCTTGCAAAATGAATGAATTCAAGATATAAATATCAACTTTTATTTTACTCTATTGCTGCCATCTTATCTTCTCACTTGATAACTATGACCTTGATCCCTATAGTCATGACGTACAAACTAGATTTGTAGGCCTACATTTCACATTCAATACTCCATCCAACCCTCAGATGAGTTTTCACAAAAGTCATTTACATGAAATTTTCTTGTTTCACATGCCAACCAATAATCTTTGTCACCCATAAGAACTCACCATTACTGATGCTCTCACTGGTGCAAATTTAAAAACCGATTTAATGATGTTGCCTAGTTGCGCACGTGCCAAATCTAACTCTAAAATAGGATAATCAATTGACTTGTTCATTCACAGGATTTTAAACGCCCAAAATATGCAAAATGTGGGTTGGATACTCTCTAGATTGTGTTCATACGGTGCAATGTGGAAAGCTTGAACTTATTCAAGATTCGGTAATCATTTAAACTAATACTGCTCACATTAAAAAGCCTAGTTAAGAGGCGGTCTGGAATTAAAGAGGGGATATCTTGGATTAGACGGTGGAAGGAATACTTTGGATTCCTTTGGCAATTAACCAGTAACAACTAAATGGTGAACTTGTTCCAGCCTACATGTTATCATGGGCATAAGTTTTATTTAATGTCATTCATTCATAGTTGAGAACTTAAATTGACATGACTTTTGACTCCGCAGGAGCTCGACAAACTCTACTTGGTATGGATGATACAAGACAGCATATTGCGCCAAACACAAATCCCTAAAGATCTGAAATCAATTCATACAACCATGTTGATTAATGATCACATGATCACCTTTCCTGCGAAAATATTAAGAAGTATTTCATTGCATTTATCTCCCCTCTCTTAATTTATTGGAGTTGGTTGAATTATACCCTAGTATTTGTGTGCACTCCATCATTCTTTCTCTACATGCGCATGCTTCTTTTATATTCCTGCTATGGTATAATTTTTTGTGACAGTTTTGTTTTCTTATACAAAATCCTAGAGGCAGCTATATCAAGCATTTAACAGCTACAGGCTATGAGAGAGTGTGCATTTTAATATTGAATCAATGCTGCGATAGGATTTTCTGGTCTATTGTAATCTAACAGAATACTCCACCCACGTCCCCATGCTAAGTTGACTCCTTTAATATGGTGCAGCTTCCATATTAAATGAAGGTGGGTGCTTATTTACAATCGAAGATAAAACATTCAACCTTTTAGAGCCTGAGTTATAGCTTCCCACTCCCCTCCTTACATATAGTGCAAGTCACAATCAAACAAGCTACCAAAAAGAATATTAATTCTGAATGAGAAGAAACATGGTGACAACAACTAATAACGTGATGATTTCAATGCATATTTGCCATAAATCACAGTATTTCCATACAACAAAATTTGGCAGCAGTACCGGCATGAGTTTGTCTACATCAGTAAGTTTTTGTGACCCATGGATTCCTAGTGATGCATATTAAAAAAAAAATCGTATACTCGTTCATTAGAAAATCAATCTAAAGATTAGGAAAAAAAAATAAAAAAATTGATCTGACAATGGAAGACAAGTATCAACGTTTCAGACACTAACACAGGCGTATAAAGAATAATGGTTTTAGAAACTTGCAAGAATATGGGCAGTATGGTTATTTTACCAACATCCATCATTAAAGAGATGTCATTCATGGAATGTCTTCACTGTAGGATATCTGCAAAGTTAGATTTGTTGAGAAAAAAAAAAGGAAAAAGAGCTTAGTAGACTTCTAAGCAACTGAAACCTAACATTAAACCTTCATGTTAGTTATTAGCAAAATCTCAATAAGTCGTTAGAATGGCACAAAGCATTTCAATAGAAGCAAAAGTATTCATATTATCCCTTGAAATCACAACTAATAGATAATATAAAATGATATTCTTTACTCTCATGTAGTTAGAATGTCAAAAAGCCTTGAAGCTTACCAGAAACAAACTATAAAGGCTTTAAATTTTTATGTAATCATAGTAAACAATTAATAGATGAATCTGAAAGTTATTGTGAATTGAAAGACTCTTTGAAATGAGTATACCAACATAAGTCTAAAATGCAACACACGAGATGCGGACATGCCAACTACGTATCAAAATATAGAGATAAATCCACAAATCTGCATGTATTAAAAAATAAATATCAATAGTTCCAGCCCTCCTTCTAGCACCATTTTGTGGATGCCAAAATCTGCAAATGGTTAGTAAACTCACAAACCAACATGACAGAAATAAACATCCTTATGAAATATTGCATCTTAGTTAAACATGCTAAATGAGACATTGAACAACAATAAAACTAAATAAAGCATATAAAACATGAATGCAAACCTATTCCATAATGGATTGGTGCTATCCTTTGTGTAGAAGGCAGCCCTTTCCCAATCCTTGCCAAGCAACTGAGATGATAGACAATGAGATGCAAAGTGAAATCAAGTTGCCTATAATGAGGATGCTCCAAATTGTAGATGAAAAATGAGAGAAAAGGTATTGAATTTATAGGAGAGATTGAGAGAGGGGAGGCCAAGATTGAGAAATGTGGGATTAAAACCCAACAAATAGGAGAGAGCCACTTGTCACAATGTGATTGGCCCATGATTGTGCAAGTTTTGGCCAATGTGCCCATTTCAAATTTGAAAATGGCATTGAATGCATGTAGTTGAGAGATTTGGGGGGAATTTTGCTTTGCCAAAAAAGTCAAACAAGGGGAGTTAATGAGGGAATATTCCTTGGGAATATTCCTTGTGAGGAAAATAGGGGTTTTTAATAAATCAAATTAAATGATTTAATGTGCAAGTGGATGGGACATGGGTTAGTCTTAGCATTAATCAGAGATTTGACTAATTAAGCTAGTGATTAGGTGGTGTGACACTTGATTTGCATTTTTGTTTTAAATTTTAAATCAAATGAAATGAAAATGAATGTAGCCATTTAATTAAATACATGTGATTTAATTAAATCAGGAAACTTTAGGAGATAGTTAAATAATTTGATTTATTTAATTAAAGAGATAAGCTTAGTGAATTAATTAAATTGGTTTATTTAATTAATAGATGAAATAATGTTGAATGAAGCATGATCAGATGCATGAGTAAATTTTGCATGTCTACAACATCACCACTCACAATTCATTGCACGATTTTATTTTTCAAGCAATTCTCTCTCTTGAAAACATTAGGTACAATGTTGCTCAGGATGAGAGATCTACATTTTTCCTCTTTTGCATACAAGATGAGCCCTTGCCTTTCTTGCATACAAGATTAGTACATTTGCACTTTTCCTCTCTTGGTGACATTACACATAATGTTCTTTAAGATGAGACATCGCATGAACAAAACCAAAATCCCTTTGAACACCATCATTTCAAAACATCATTTTATTTTGTGGTGCCTTATCAAAGTTATCATGAGATATAACTTTGATATGGTTTAAGCGGGAATCCCAACAAGCGTCATGAATTTCCCCATAGCCACCTTTGTGAGTACATACCAACCGTGTGTATGTTTCTCAACTTTTGGGATAAATCACCTCGTGGATGACCTAATGTTTTGTGGCCCTAGAGTGAGCACATCTTTTTCACCCTTTCTCTTCATTTCAAAACTTTTCATTGCATGCTCATGTATCTTGTTTTTCTATAATGCATTCACCCTTGAATGTCTTTTGGTATTCATGTCTTTTTGACTTAGAATATCAAATCCTTGGAGGATTGACCACCTCCTTCATCTTTCTCATTCTTCTTCTTTTTCATTCCTCACCATCTCCATTAGGCTACTTTAGTGTCATTTTGAAGCAAGTTCATACTCTCACTATAGTGGGGGCTAAACATGTCACCAAAAAGTGTAGACGTTGACACTTTTCACTCATTTGGACCTTTGACTACAGATTTTGGACCATTTTCAGCCCATTTTTACCCCTTTCCAAGCCTTGTGCCAAAGTGTTGTTAGGTGTTGCAATATATTTTCACACTTTCCTAGGCTTTTCATCACTTCATCAACCCCTTATTATGCTATAATGACCCCTTGATACACTCATAAGTCTTATCTTAGTCTGTTTTCATGAGACAATCCCGACAAACATAAATAATCACACTTTAATTTCTAACATTCAATGAAAATTTCCCAGGTGGACTAGGTCGCCACCTTGGGTGACCTAATCCCATGTGGCATAAAATTCAATTATAACTTAAAATTCTTTCGGGATATTGTCTCTAAAACTGTAAGGTCAGCTTGTATGGTGTTATTTTTGGAAAATTAGGGCATAGCTTGTATAAATAAGCTTCAAAACCCTAATTTATCATTAGAGACCCTCATTCTTCTCAACTCACACTCTTCTCACCTCTCATCTCTCCTTATTCTCAAGCAAGCTAGGGTTTCTATATTCTAGGTCAACAAGACATCTTGTTGAAGCACTCAAGTGTCGAATCCTCCATTGCTACAACTCAAGATCAACCATCATGGAAAGGTAACTAAGTACATTTCTTCACATTTCAAGCTTTTCCATTTCATTTCTTCATTTGATTTAATTATCTACAAAGGTGTTTGACCAAGGCAAAACCCTATACTATAACAATCAACAAGTTTCCCTCTTTGTGTGATTTGCGGGTCTTTTAGGCAGATGTGACAAAGAACCAAGGTGGAAGAGTCTTCAACAAGTTTTCCAAGCTCTCTAGGGTTGAAGAAACCCTAGTTGAATCTTGGAAGGCCTCCATAGACCATATTTTGCATTTTACGGACCAGATACCTAGAGGAGTAGAAAACACAGACCTAGGGCTCCAGATTCCTTCTTATGGTTCACAGAAATTTAGAAGAGGACTAGGTTGCCACTTTGGGTGACCTAGTCCCATTGAAGTTTTTTTCCAGGGATTTTGGTAGATCTGGATACCCTTTTGGTAGAAACGGGCTCCAGAGCAGTTTCCTAGAATTTGCCCTATGAAAGACTAGGTCACCCAGCTTGGCACAAGTGTTCCTTTCAGATTGTGTATCAAATTCAGTAGTATTTCCAGCCCCTAAAAGTTTCTAGGTGCACACCCCTTTCACCTCCAACATTCTTTTTTATTTTAGTGTATATTTCTTAGAATATCTTGTATATACTTGTATATCTCAATGTGTTTTCACACATAGTTGCATTCTTTATGTTTTACATTCTTAATTATTTTCTTTATCAGTTCATTGCACATATTCACACCTCATATTCACAAACCCCCAATCCAAATCTTTGAATGAACTCACCCAAAAGGGTATATCATTAGGTTAAAGAGAGCCATTTCACAATCAAGAGCTCCTAGGTGAGAAACCCTAGGAGCCTAATTGGGGAATCCTCTTTCCCTTTTAGCATATCATATTTTTGGTGGTTCACATTTCAAAAAGAGAGATCAAACCAAGATAAGGCATGACTTATGACAATGCTCATAAATATATGATAATATTCTTTTGGCAAATGGAAATATAGAGGAAGTAGATTTTGAGATTAAAGGGACAAATTAATGAATGAAAAAGAATAAACAGTCACTTGAGGACTCCCAAAAAACAAAGGTAAAATGTGAAGAGACCATAGTCAAATGTTTTTAAAGTCATAGAAGAAGGGAGTGTTCCTTTGATTCTATGTCTTTCAAATGATCATTATCTTCATGGACAGTATAACAAGGAGGGGCAACAATAACCCTTTATATGATTCTGAAAGCTTGAAGAGGGTAGCAAGACAACAAGGGAAAATATGGGAACACAGTTGATGGATAAGATAGTAAAAATAACAACAATAGTGAAGTGAAAAGAGTAGCAATACAAATGGAAATGAATACATAAGAAAACACATTTTTGAAGACATGGAAAAAATTCATACAATATTTCCTATCTATAATGTTTGCAGCTCTCCACTTCTTCTGCACATAGCTTGGTCAATTGGCAAGGTAGTGGATTGTTTGAAAAAATGGGTCCAAGAAATGGGGTCTCACGGTGATGTACATCACCGTGAGACCCCATTTCTTGGACCCATTTTTTCAAACAATCCACCACCACTAAATTGGCAAGCTAATTGGCCCACTAGCTTGTCTATGCTATGCATTGAACCAAAACATATATTCCGCCCAATATTCATATGTAAACTTGGAACCAAAACATATATACAAAATCAGAACCAAAACATATGTAAACTTGAAATATAGAAATGAAAGGTCTAACTATCCACTAATCGTGATGTGCATACTCTAAATTTTAATATAAATTAAAGTGCATAATTACAAATTAATAAGAACCAATTTGCATACTTACAAATTAATCCAATGAACCATCTGGGTCTGCTCTACTCTTTATTGTGTAAAGTATTGTCTCATGGTTAGACTCGCGTACCTTCCACAAGGTATTTTTCAAAGGTCTACCCCCATATTTGATCAAATGAACATTGGATGCCATGACAAGGTTTGAGTAATTAAGAATATTTCAATGCATGTCAAAGTTCTAAAACAACCAAAAATTAACTCTTATGTGGGTACCTTCTAAGCCACGTTCCAGTAACAACCACTGAGCTTGTAGGGTATTCAATGTTTTCTCCATCTATAATTTGGCCATAACATGACATGAGTAATAATTCATTCCCTCTTCGTTGTCTTGATCTGTAATAACTGTATAAACATGCCCTACATTGATATGTGCACAAATTAGATGAAATTAGTCAACATTACAAATACACTACAAAGCAAGATAACAATATGAATTTCAAAAACTATGCAAGTATATATATTACTTGTTTGAACTAGATCTAATATGTGGTCAAAGTTAATCGATGATTCCATATGTGTCAGTTCCAATGCCATTGGAGGTTGATATGTGTGAAGTGGGCTAAGATAACTTAGCCCTCATTCGTCAACCCACTCCTTTGATTCGTGCTCATTCTAGACTTGAATTGTACATGAAGAACAAAAGCATGTCATCTTCCATGTAAGGATACTCCATTAACCTACATTTGAGCTAAGGAAAGAGTGTAGCTCCCTTGATCCTGTTAGTGTATAATAATCCTCATATGGTGCAATGTTAGTATCATCTATAAACCAAAAATATCTATGAACTAAAGACTTACTTTCATTACCCTGACACATCAAAGCATTACACCACTCGATGATTGATTTTGCATCTTTCAAATTTGCATTTTCATTATACTTTAACTCTTCTCGTGCTAATTCTCTCTTGATACATGATCATACACCATCATGCTCCCCCTTTCCATTCCCGGCCTCACAAAAGTTCCACATATGTTGAACACCTGTAATAGCATACATCTTGCTCAACCAATAGAACATCCATGAGTTCTTGAACTATGTTTCACAGTTATACAACCATATTATATGTTGATTGTATGCTATTCCCCTTGAACAATAGTGAAAAATGGGGATGTTTTATGGCCTAGGTCATAGAAAGCCACTATTTTCCAATTCTCATTCAAAGATGTCCTAGGAATCCAAATTGGATTGACTATCAACCCAAAGGGTGAGTCAATTCTCAACAAGGAAGACCTTGTAGGGGGTTCATTAGGCTTTGAGGGGTTCACCACCAAGCAAAATCTTGGAAAAGACAATTTAACACTCAACTTACAAAACCTAGTAATGAAAGCTAAATGAAGGATGTAAATGATGAAATTATGCCACATCAAGTTAGGGTATGTGTACTTGGGAAGTTTGGAAATGAAAAAATTATATCAAAATGTGTTATGGAGGACTAAGATGCCCTTACTATTATCTTATTCCCATTATTTTTCAGAGCAGATGCGAGATCTTCAGATGCCAGAATCGGATTTGAAATAATATCTGAAAATACCCTCGGGAGGACTAAGACGCCCTAGGTGGCGACGTAGTCCCATTCTAAATTTTTTATATTTCGAAAGGTGGTTCTAAGGTCCAACATTTGCACTGCCTTCTTCACCAAGTCTTTAGATCTGAACCTGCAAATAACCTACAAAACAAAAGAAATTGGATTGATTATTTATGGGGATTTTCCTTAGTCAAACCCCTTGTTTGGTAATTAAACCTTGATGAAAAAGAATAAATATAAAAATGGAAATGTGTGTGAGCCCTAATATTAAATGTTTCAAAGATTATTCAAACTAGAACATGGAGAAATCCTATTCCAATGTGTTTGAATAGAATTCCTAAAATAAAAATGAAAGTGACCTACAAAGGAGATCTCAAATCACCCTAATAAGTCATAAACATGAAATGTACCTTCCTTTAAAGATAGAAAATAGAACAACAATGGAAGATGAAATCAATAAAGAAACAAGTCCTTAAGCTTGGAAGTATGGCTAGTTGCATCTCCAACCTAGAATATCTCATGATCCTCCATAGGCATCCATCATTATTATTTGGAAATGATAGATCTTGACTTGAAAATAGACTTGGAAAACTTGCAAAAACAAAATAGAAGGTTGCTCCAAGATTTCAATTCCTTGCTTCTTGAAACTTTCCTTCAAACTTGCTTCAAAAATTGTCTCAATTTTCTTTGACTTACTTTCTTAGGTGAAAATGGGGTGTGAATCTTACTTTTATAGGAACTCCTATCTAATAACCTGATTATTAGATCCCAAAGACTGAAAAATGTCAAATTAATTCAAATATTTTTGTTTCTTGCTCTTAATTCCTTAAAATAAAGCCCGCAGGACTAAGATTCCCTAGGTGGCGTCTTGGTCCCACCAAGGGGGACTAAGACACAACCAAGGGCATCTTGGTCCCACAAGACTTATTTTGCAATTTTGAAAGGTGGGTTACCAAGATTAAAGGTTGTTTATGGATTTTGGTTAGGTTTACGGATGAAATATGCCTCGAGATGCATCAAAAGGGGTCTTAGGGGCCCATAATAAGTGACCTAAAGGGAATTTAATGCAAGGGATGCTAAACTAGTTCCAAATTAAGTTTGAAAATGCAAAGGTATGCATTTTTCTACACTACATTTAGCCCCCACTTTAGCACCCATATGACACTACGTGCATATGCAAGCTAAAGTACTTCAATAAGTAACTTTATAAAAGGATACTCATATGGATTCATTAGGGAGAATGAATCCCCCACTGTAGTTTCTTGAAAACCCATAATTTTAGGAACTACATTGTGTATCAAAAATTCATTAGTAACTCAAAAATAATCCTCCTATCTAACTTTTCTAGCAAATTAAATTTGAGGGTAGATGTATGCCCCCCCCTTGATTTTGTTTACTTTACGGAGGTGGAATCAAGGTAGCAATCCAACCACATTGAACTGCACAATTCCATCATAGGGAATTTCCATGTACCATGTCACCTGATGATAAATGTTTGATGAGAACGAGAGCGGAACCACAATTCCAACGCAACAAATGGCATTGAAATGGAGTTCGCTAACTCCTAATATGTTAGTTTCAATAAAAAGTACTTTTCTTTTTAACAAAAAGTGACCTAAAAATGCAAGGATATAAAGATAAAAGAGAAGGTAATTCATATTCATTTTATCTTTTTCCTTTTTGCAAAGTGATCTTGGAGTAGAGTGAACCATCATGCCAAGTAGATGCCCATCCACCCATCCATGGATCGAGCTTCTATAGGAGGTGGTTGCATGGGATGAGCTACAACCTACCATGAGTGGATTTTTCCTTCTCTAGACTTTGATTTAGTCAATTTTTAGATGAATAAATAGGGTCTAGGGAGGGTTCTTCTTTCAATATTTTTTCTAGATTGTCGCAAAGTGTAGCACTTTGTCGCAAAGTGTAGCACTTTGTCGCAAATTGTCCCACTTGGTCGCAAACTATCCCACTTTGTTGCAAAGTGTCCCACTTTGTCACAAATTGTCCCACTTTATCACAAACTATCCCACTTTGTCGCAAACTATCCCACTTTATCACAAAGTGTCCCAGTTAAGGAATAAAGTGTTGAGAACCCTTAATTAAGATATTCTAGAGCAACTTTAGCACACTTTTTGACCATTAAAGCACAATTTTAAGTTTTAACATTTTTTAAATGACATTTCTCTTCTTTTCATTCCAACACCTGAGTGGTCATATGTTCAACCATCTACGAGAGCTTGTTGATCAACTACATGAGGAGGACATGTAGATCCTCCAGGAGATGAGCCTCTATTGGGCCTACCTCTCCCCAGCTATGTGTTATCACAATGTCATACTAATGGCATTGGCAGAGAGATGGGATGTAGAAACCTACACCTTTCACCTACCTATAGGAGAGATGACTATCACACTGGAGGATGTGCATCGTATACTGCTATAATGTCATAAAATTTGACCCCTTTTCAGCAGCTACCCTTCACGCATAAGATTTGTGTTAAACCTTGAGCTTTTCTTGTTTGTGTCATTTTGTAGCATGATATTTCTAGACACTAGTATGTCGTGCAGACCTCTACATGTTGCACTAGCGTCTTGTGATGTTTTAATGTTCAAATGACCATTTCCATGCATGCTCGTCACTTGTCACCTCCTTTTGTCGATGGTAATGGCTCATGATACCTTGTAATGGCTCGAGAAGTTTCTTTTTCCTCCTATTCTCTCTTTCAATGCTATCACTTTAATTCCATCACTTCTTCTAAGTTCTTCTAGCTTCTCTCTAGCTTTGGCTCTAACCTTCTACTCTCCAACTTTTGATTGTAAAACTCCATAAATCTTGCTACAACAGCCTCAAGCTATCAAGCAATCACAACACCCTTTATAGCTCTCTTGGCTCTCACAACCCCCTCTCTCATCCTTGCTCTTGTTGGCTTCCTTAAGCCTTGCAGCTCCATCTCCCTTATCTTGTTCTTACGAGCATTATGGGATAAATCACACATCCCCTATCTATTGCATCTATGTTTTGTGATAGGGTTCTCCTCCTTGAGTAAGGATTACTTGTATCACCTACATTTTGTGATATGAGTTCTCCTCCTCGAGTGGGGTTTTCTTTTATCACTCATTTCACACTTCATTTTCTCTCTATCTATTTGGTTGTTCATGGAGGTGGAAACACCAAAATAGGGGTTTGACTGAGGCAAACCCCTATACAACCCCAACACTTTCTCCAAATATTTCACATCCAGGTATTGAACATATTCATGCATTAGAGGCTTCATTACTTAGGTTTTTGTGAGAATCTTCTATCTCTCATACTCTTCTACTTTATCATCTACTTTACTTTATTTCAGTTCTATTAGATTCTATAATTTTCTCACATTTTGTAATCTCTTAGTAATCTGATTGCTAGTAGTCACTTAGCTAATTTATGTGATAAACTCACTTTATGGTCTATACAGATGCCGACATGCTAGAGAGATTCCAACACACTACGATGTCATCCCAAACCCGTGTTGTTATCCTTTGGTCAAGAGATCATCAGTCTATCCAGAAAATCTTTGTGATTTGCTCCTTCAGATTCTAGAACTCTCACCATTGTTCCTTGAGGTAGTTTAGGGTAGTTTTCCCCTTTGGAATCTCTTGATAATAAAGAGACTCATTAGTAGCGATCCTCCTTCTCTACAACTATGAGTGCCTATTTGACGAGAGAGGTTTTTCCTAGCATAGGGCAGGAGCTTTGATGAGATGCAGTTTAACATTGAGTATTTCCTAGGGAGATCGGTTTTCCATAGGATCATAGGACTGTGCATTGATCTTGCATGGCTTCTACGTGTGCATTCACCACTCATCTGATGCATCATGATTTTCATAGTAGCACTAGTACTAGTCCTCGATGTTCGTGCAACACATCTAGAGGGGGGGTAGTACACATGATTCGTGACATCGAGCACTACCGTGTCATCTTTGTATGGGGTCAGAGCATACTAGGACACCTATACTATGACTTGGGTCAGTTTACCTATGGAGACGTGAAAAACATGCTACACTGCACATTACTACAAACTTAGATCCTAGAGCACATTACCTATACGAAGCCCAAAGGGTTTCCAATTTCCATGATGGTGGGATACCAACAAGCCTTCAGTTATCCCCTTAGAAAAGCATGGTAACATGGTGATGTATTGTCCTAGAGGGTCAGATTTTATAGACTGAGCGAGGAAGACATTGTATGGATACCCTATCTGATGGAGCTATTATGGCTGGACACAACAGGATAGATGAGGTGGATGCATAGGAACAAACTTTTGTTGGGATGACATGATCATGTAGTGAGACCCTTCTACTACAATTACGGCACGAGATAGTTTGGGTAGGTATAGAGATGACCCATACTATGGTCTTCATACAGACGATTAGTACAGAGCACCCGCAGACTTGGGGACCTCAAAGGGCTAATAGTGAATGATGTTGTCTGAAGCGATGCAAAGGAGGAGGAGATAGATGTGCCCCCAATCTTCAATGATTATTATGTTGGCATGACATAAGAGAACACTTAGATAAACACCTATAAATACCTAGTCTTTTTATCATTTGAAATATAACACTTAAGAGAGCATACTTTATAAGAGAAATTCAAGAGAAAATATTATTGTCAAGAGCATTCAAAAGTATAGCATTATCAACCATTTACAATAAAAATCAACCTCCTAACATCATAAATGTCAAATTTTATGTGTGTTCATGTTATCTTATGAAGGCTAACAAGTGTTGTAGGTCTTCATACATTTCAAGAATTCAAGAAAATCAAGCAAAGCAAGATCCAATTCCTTGAAGAGATGTGTATGACTTCAATCCTTCAAGGAAGCCATTGAAGGTTGGTGAGTTGCAGAAAGTTTTCATTCATCATTTCCTTCCTTTCTATTAAAGGTTTTATCATTGACATTTCCATTGTGAAAGTTGAAACACTATTCATGGAGTTTGACTAAGGTAAACCCCTATATGGCACAAAAAAAACATTTTCCCTCTTTATGTATGTGCAAGTTACAGTTTAAAGAAGGATTGAAGAGATCTTGAAGAGAAATTTTGCATTATTGCATTTGTTGTCATCATTCTTTCCAAGACATAGAAACTAAGTTGCGGAATTTATTTCCAATATTCTGACACATTTGTCAGTGGAAATCAAAATCTCAGATCTAGTACTAGAGGACTATGAAAAGTATTTTCAGAATCCCTATCAAGGACCCATTCACCTAGGAGTGAACCAGTCCCTCTGCACACATCATAATCAACTTTTGTTGATAGATGCATAGCCTAAAATATCTCTCAGATCTACTTTCAAAGTATTGTTACAGTATATATATCTTTGGGAAACTACAATTTACAATTAGGTCATATAGTTCATTTAATTGCATTTTTTCAAATCATTCCTAATCATTCTGTATCCTTAAATAATCACCAGCCCAAGTCCAATTGACTCACCTTTCAGGTTGAATGTCAATTTCTTGGCTTTGTGGTTGGTTCATTCTAATGAAATCTTGGGAATAGGGCTAATAAATAATAATTCCTTTATATTAAGGGAGCTAGGGTTTTCCCCCTTTTCCCACCATTTTATTAATTTTTTTAATTCACTTTTTCTCCTCTCATAGTGACTCACCTTCTAGCTATTAGTTAGGACTCTATCTTTAATATATCTCATGTATATTCATTGCATTCTCATGTACTTTCATAATGGATGAGTTTTTATTATTGTAATCATAAAATTATAGAATATTGGAAAATGATATATTTCATATACTTATGTTTATTTTCTTTATTGGAATAGCTAATCTATTTAATTGAAATAATAAAAATTATAATACTCCCCAATCATCTATAGTGTGATCTCATCTCCATCATAATTTTTTCGTCTAAGTTTGTCAGTAGATGTTGGCTATGTTGATGGAACACTTGGTGTTGAGAATATGGAGCCTTGAAACATGAGCATGAAGTATATAGATGAAGTGATCTAGCTATGCTTGTGTTGTCATTGATGTAAACATGGTGACAATTGTATGAGAAGCTGACCTGGTACATCGGAAGCTAATCTCTACCAAAAAGTCTTATTTATTGATGAGCTAGTGTGTTGGTTTTTGAGTTCAAAATTCATCACAAGAAAATATATTACTCTAATCTCTTAACCATGTTATTATGTCTCATTCAGACAACTATATCTAGGATCTTGAGAAGTTTTATGTTGTGAGTAGAAAGTTATAATTGAAAAATTTTAGCTTTGTACTCTACAGGTGTTTCTCTTCTCAGCATATAAGTGTGGGAGACTCCGCATTTTCTTGAGAATAATATTCTAATGTCGTGGTTCTAATTGTAGTCTCCTTAATTTTAGTAAGATGAGAAATTTATGTAATATAGTATTTGGAAGGTGTTTGGTTTGAGAAGTGTATGGTGGTTTGGAGTTTTGTGTTTAGGTCCTAGCCTTGGCTGACCTAACATATGACATGCATTAAGAAGATCAAATATAATATGAGGATTTTTTATATAGATCTACGTTGACTTGATATGTTTCACTACATGGATAAAAATGTTATAAATCTCATATGGTGCCGACATGAGAGTTTTTTATTATTTTTCTTTCATCTAATTAGGCCAACCTAATTGATGATTGAGATATACTTGCATATATATGTAAGACTCTTTAAAGGAGAGAAGTGGAGTGAGTGTGTGGAGTAAGGGAGAATGATGTGAATGGTATGTGAAGAATATGGGAAAGAGAAAGAAGAGAGGTATGGTGAAGTGTGAATATAATTAATGATTGTTTGAATATGTGAGCCTAAATGATTTATCAGTTGAGGATCATAAAAAAATTGTTGAGTGACTGCTATGTGAAGTAGTACTTCTTATTCTAAGCTTCATTGGAACTAAACCTTGCACATAGAAGTTGTATTCCATTAGTTCATACTTTTGGCACTGAGCCACAACTTTTGCATCTTGGTGGTTAGCCATATTTTGTATTCAAGTTGTGAGCCTTTCAAGGATAGTGAGTCAACGCAGTGAGCCTTGTAATATCTTGTATCTGGATATAATATAGTGTGAGCTAATCCTCACTGTGGTTTTTCCCGTTTTGGGTTTTCCACATAAAAATCTTGGTGTTCGTGTGTGTTGATGAATTATCTTGTTTCTATGTTCTCTCTTGTTGATTTAGTCAGATTTGTGATAATGTTTAAATGGATTATATTTGAATAGTTTTATGGAATACTGATTCACCCCCTCTCGGTATTACGAATATTCAACAATTGATATTAGAGCTTGGTTCCTCTGAAGGAGTCTAATAGCTTGAGGAAGGTCTCAAAATTTGAATATAAGAAATTTTTCCTTTGGAAATGATCTCTGCTAGATATTTAGAAGAAATTTAAAATATGAAGAATAAGTTGAAGGAAGCGAATGATGTATAAAGAGTATGAGGAGAAGATATGAAGAATCTTGTGATCAATTAAAAGAAGAACATGACGATATCATCAGACTGTTACAACAATTGGAAGAAAGGAAAAGAATTGAAGACTATTAGAAATTTGAAATTCAAAGGAAGATGGATGAATATGTCAAGCTCAAGCAAGAAGTAGAAATATTTGGTTAGATCTAGCAAAGGAAAAAAAATCAAGGATAAATTCAAGGAAATCTTTGCAATACTTGATGAGTTGGTTATTTTTCAGAGACCAACAATGGAAAAGGGTGGTTTAGGGTTTGAAGAAGGCCAGAGTTCAAAAACGAAGCAACCTCCTAACAAGAAGACTCTATGGAGATATGGACAAAGCAAGGCTTTAAGAATCCATACCGAAAGGACTCCTAATTCTCAAAGGTACCTATCTTTTAATGATAGAATGAATAATGCTTTATCATTTTTTGGAAAATGTTTTAACTACAAGAAGATTGGACATAAGGCTATGAAATGTAGAAATAATAAATTGTAGAAGGAATCTTTATCATTTAATGGCTACTATTATCATTGCAACTTATTTGGACATAATGTTAATCAGTGTGAATATAGATTGAATAAAATAAAGTATGGAAGGAAGAATTTTGTTTGTTGTGATTACATCAATCCTAAACATTGTGCTAGTGACTATAGTAAAAGAAGGAGAAAATATAACTATCCGAAAAAAGGGCATGAACAAATCATTGACCTGGAAGAAGTAAGAAAAGAAATGAAAATAATTTAGAGAAAGGAAGGAGAATTCAAGCAAGTTGAATCAGAATAATCAATTTTATCCGCATTGTCCTCTAGTGCAGATACATTCGTTAAATTTTGATTTAGGCAATGCCTAAGGAGGAGAAATTATCAATAAATTTAATAAACCCCTCATTGATACCTATTGTCACATCATTACAAGAGTATATTTAATGTGGTAACGAATTCATAACGAATTTTTCAGTCGCATTTGTGAAGAATGAAGTTTGCATAATTCAAAAGGATGAAAATGCACATGAAATTTGAGGTGATCTACCTACAACTTGAAGCATTTATTGTAGAGGCATTCAAAATGAAGGAAATAAATTTAGAAGTATGGGTATGTGCAAGATCATCATGGAAAAAATAGGCCCTTAAGTGGCAATAAAATTCAGAAAATCAAAGTTAGGCAAATTGACGTAAAAATTTGAATAAGTTATCTATATTATTTCAAAAATATGTAAGAATAAAATCTATAGAAAATTGAATGTAGTTTCTAAACTACTAGGTTAGTTTTATTTTTTTTAAATCTATTTGGTGAAAATTTGAAATTTAAATGTAGTAGTAATTAAATTTCAGGGAAAAAATAAGAAGTGGATGTCTATCTAACCACCCTAACCACAATAAAATGATAATATTTTTTTATAAGATTTTAGATATAAGCAGAGGACTCATGTCTCGATGTGATGCATATTTTTTTGTAATTTTTTTCCAAGTAAATAATTAATTATGAATTTTTTATTACAAATTTTTAAAAATATAAAAACTCGTATGTCTAACCACCTTAACTTGGTCAAAATTTCATGAAATTCAATTCTTTTTTTTTAATCCTATATTATGTGAAGTATAGAATGTGACACATGTTTTGGATTCAAAAAATGTGATACCGTTTGAAAGCTATAGATTTTTTTCAATCAACCTATCGATCAGGACTTTAGTTGTAATTCAAATAGAAAATGAATAATAATTATTTATTAAATTCAAAGTAAGGCATAATTTATATTGGTGGAAAGCTGAGAATCTCCTTTAAAAACCCTTTTTGTTTCATCAATTTTGGGTAAAAAAAAAGTCGTCAGCCACATGGGCCATCATATCACTTAGATATTGCCACTTTTTGGCCCATCATGATCCTGCACATACCCGTATCAAAGAAATCATATTCATCAAAATGAATTTTTGAATTTGGAGAAGCATGCAAAGGAAGTTTGAAGAAACTAGAACAATTTGGTACATCAAAATTTTAGGATTTGGTGAAGAAGAAGGGAATCGAAGTGGACTCAAAGTGTACTCTAGAAGATGGCTATCTAATATTATTCTTCATTGGAAATTATAGACGTATTCCACTTGAACAATATTTCTTTTATGCAATGGATAATTTAAAGGTTGTCAATATTTTAGATAAATCACAAGTCAAATTGAGGAGATACTTGAAAAATCTATTGAAAGAATTCGTTGGTGCATTCTCTAGCATTCCTAGTAGAGTATTACCTATTGAAGATATCTATGCATACGCTTATAACAAGATTGAGGGAATGTCATTGGTTTAGTTAAGTGTGTTATGAAAGAATGAATTGGAAGAAAATTATTATGCATACAAAATATTAGTTGAGAAGAAGTTCGATGTATGGTGAAGGTTCCCACTATTTGAATATGATAGGAAATACATTCGAATGATTTTGAGCTGAATTCATGATGAATCAATATGGATTGATGAAGAAAATTTGATTACCAGAGAAGTAATAAGAGATGCAATTTGTTTTTTTTTCTTGTTAGAATTGTGAAACAAGCATAAAACCATGAGCCACAAGATCAAACAACAAACAAATACACCTTCCACGCAAGATATCTGCAAACAATATATGCAATATTCTTCAACAAGAAAAATCTACAAAAGAAAAAGTCTCTCAAGAAGATATGAAAGCTTAAGATATAATTACAATGAGGATTGAGTTCTTATAAGAGAAAACCCCTAAATGAGAAAGGGATCAAATCATGAAAATGGTCAAAATCACTTGAGATGAGACATAATGATCTAATATTAGCTCAACTAATCAAGTATAAAAGCACTCCTAAGTTTAGCTTAAGTGCATGAGAATAAATTAGACTAAAAACCAATTAAAGATCAATTAATTATTAGCTAATGCATGATAACTCTAACACCCCCTTAAGATGAACTTAGGAAGTAGCTAAAAACCCTAAAAAGAGAATGCATGATGGGTCCCGGAAAACAAGGCCATGCAAGGTACCCATGTACAAATAGATGATCTCTATAATATAGAGAAATAGAGAAAACCTCATGGGAAAAACTCCACTCCTAAAAGAGATGAAAGCCAAGTGAAGGATTGAAGAAGCCTCCAAACAAGACAATGTCCTAAAAATAGGAACATGTAGAACATCACAGAAGCACAAAGTTGTAGACTACTATCGAATGAAGATTGATATAGTGCTGAAATGAAGAACCTCCTCTAAAACAAATGATGATCAGTATCAAGATAAGAATAATTTTCATGAGTTCCTTCTATGATACTACTCGAATCAGATGGAAAACAAAGACAAAACATCTAGAAATTGAAGATAAAAATTTCAAGATCAAGTAGACTATACTGCATGAGTGTCCCCAACAACACTACTCGAATCAGATGGAAAACAAAGGAAAACATTTGGAAGTTGAACATACAAGTGGTACATGAATCTACATGAGTGACCCCAACAACACTACTCAACATGCAAGATGCAAGTCAACAATATAGGTACCAAATAGTCTGAAGAATACTGATCATGAGAGAGACAATAATGTGCATGGGTGTCCTCAATGACATTGTAGACACCTAGTTTTGACCACTTCCATATGGTAAAATTCACCCTCACATTCCTCTATCCTACATCCCTCAGTCCTATTAATTAAATAATTTATTATTTGATTAATATTTCATCTTAGCCTAATGTCTCCTAAGGCCTTACCCCATTTCTCTCAATATTAAATAAAAGGTTAATTTATTTAATTTCATCATTTTGTCTAAATGAATTAAATCAATTTTTAATTCATCTTCTTCTCTCCCCTCGTGCCACATCCTCCATAATCCCTCTTAATCCAAATTAATCTAATTAATCTATGATTAGGGTGTGCACATCCCTAATCATCATTAGGGTCACATCCTCAATAACTTGCCACTTGCCGTTAATCTTTTATCAGTCCATCTAATCTTGCATTTGCACAACCTTAATCACTGATTATGCTAGCCTAATCCTCATGCCATTTATGGAATGTGTCATTTTTCAACCTTTATTAAATTATTTCTCCTTTTGGAGAAGGCATCACCTTCCCCGTGTGAATTTAAAATTCACATTTATTTCCCCCATGCATCCTATGTGGATTTTTTAATTCCACTTTATTTCTCCAACACCCTTGGAGGAATAAAGGACTAATTTACAATTTCCCTCTCAATCCCAAGGTCAAATCTCCACAATCAAGGGAGATTTTAGAAGAATTTAAAATTCTTCTATTGTCACATCATCCCATGATATGGGTAGATGAGACAAGACTTACCTTTTCTGCATCATATCCAGTTCATCTCCCTTTGTCTACCTCATTTGACATATGTCAACATGAGATGCCTTTTGAGTTCTCAACTCACCCTAGCCCTTGATATCCTCCACCTTGGATGCATCTCATCCATCCATTGGTTTAGAGGCACTTCCTCTAAAAGTAGTGGAATGGCCCCCATTTTGATCATCATTCAAACTCTCAAGAAAACACTTAGCAATTTTCATGCAATCACATACTACCTAGCATACCTTGATTGTTGCAGCACCTTAGAGTGACCATATTGCATCCAATCCAATACCCACATCCACCATTGCAAATCTCGATTTCAATAGCTTTATTTTGAGCACACTTGCATGCCATTTTGCCAACAAAGGAGCACACAATCAAGCATCAAAAAGGGCCAACCAACTCATCAATTCAAACAAGGTAAAATGTTTCATTTTCTTGTATTTTTTTTTAACTTAACTTAGGCTTATCATTGAGTGTTTGTTAGTATTTTCCCTCTTAGCATTTCATTCCATTTTGCATCTTTAGAGTAGGAATTTCACTGCACACAAACACTACTCAAGTCAGATGGAAAATAAAGGAAAACATCTATAACTCGAAGATACAAATGGCACAAGTACCAAAAGTCTCTGATCAAATGAAAATGAAAGGTCACCTCTAGAAACAAGAATGTAAGAATTTCCATATGGTAAATGATCCATCTCACCTCAAATGCAAGTAACCAACCACTTATGTATGTTTCATCTTAAAGTACACATGAACAAGAACTAGATATGTAGATCACTCCAACTGGAAAAATTGAGGAAGCATTAGCACCAAAAATAGAACCCCCTCATAATGTTGAAAAAAGGAGAGCCATTATAGGTGCACTGAAATTGTGTGAAACCAAGAAGTGCATGCAGGAGTTACAACCTACAAATAAAAGGGTGTGCAAACTAAGGCACACACATATGGGGTAAGAATCACTAGGATTTTGTACAACCATGGAAGGGACACTCACTTGACAAAGGTTTGATGGAAAACTAAAGGAAAAATTCAACCCCACATGGCACTTTATATGATAGTGTGAATATAAAAGGCACAAAAGGATGTGCAAAATCCCCAAAAAATTATACACTAGAATGGAAATTTATCTCAGTGCGTCTACATAATAAGAAGTTTATACAATGAGAGCCCATAATGTCCAAAAATGGACAACATGTTGAAAATACAATTCTAGGACAAAAAAGAGGAAACTGGTAGCATCATGATGAAGTAAAAGAAAAAAATATAGTTCCAAAAAATCAACACCCACAAATGTGTCCAGATTTAGAAGATATGGCAATTTGAAGTTTCCAAAACAAGAACTAAATAACAACAACGCTGAGAAAACTGAATTCTGGAAAAAATCAGAAGTCAAAAATGGAAAAGACCTGCACCATTGCGAAGAGTTCAAAATTCTACCTCGTTTAACAAAAATAAACTGAAAAATATCACCGTATGACTGAGATATGGCCTTTGGAAGATAGGGTGCAAAACTGAAAATCCTAATGAAGAGGGGCTATGTAGGGAATAAAAGGAACTCCTCCGCCAAATTTAACAAAACTACCTCCAAATATGGAGGTCCTCTAGATTTAGTGTGCTGAGAGAAAAATATTGCCTCCTCCATATACATGATGATTATTTTATTGCAAAAAAATTGCATGGACAATGCTTTTTTATTTTTTAAAAGTTAAAGAAAAAAACTTAAAGAAACTTTATATATTTTTGTAAAAAAAATATTAAAAAACCATTTTTTTGGAAAAAAAATATTATAAAAACTTTTTTTTTTTAAATATATTAAAAAAAAAGGGAGGGCAGCGAGGACTGCCACCTCTGGGTGAAGCTCGAGGGGGGTTGCCTCCTTTCCATAATGGTAGGGTGCGATACCCCTAGGGTACTTCCCAACAAAGGGGTGGGACCCGAGGGGTAGCCACACTGCCATATGGTAGGCAGTGACACCTTGAGGGGAAAAAGGCTACATAAGAAAAAGTCTCTCAAGAAGATATGAAAGATCGAGATATAATTACAATGAGGGTTGAGTGCTTATAAGAGAAAAAGCCTCAATGAGAAAGGGATCAGATCATGACAAGTGTCAACATCACATGAGATGAGATATAATGATCGAATATTAGCTCAACTAATAAAGCATAAAAGCACTCCTAAGTTTAGCTTAAGTGCATGAGAATAAATTAGACTAATAATCAATTAAAGATCAATTAATTATTAGCTAATGCATGATAACTCTAACATTCCTCTGGACTAGCTCCCAAACAAATTTTTTTGAATGAACAAGAGATAATTGAGATGACTAGTGTGACTCTCAATGGAAAAGAACTTGTTTTTAGAACAATTGAAGATCCGATCATTAGGTATGTTGCGATGATAGTTGGTCACAAGGTTTTCTTACCGAGCAATGACCACATAGTTTCTAGGATTTTTTTTTACACTGCTATTGATATGGTTAGGAATGGTATGGATTGTGATCTATGTGAGATAATTTGAATACATCTTTTGAAGAACTTGAAGGAAATCAAGAAGAGCAAGAAAAATGTGTTTCAAGTATGGAAATTTGATAGTTTGTTTACTCTTTTACTTCATGAAAGAGTTATTGGTAATAGGAAGGATAGAATGGAAAAGTGTAGAACCTATTGCTCATTAGATCAAGAATTTCATGACAAACCTTGGTGGTTTCGATGCTCAAGAGACTGCTCTTGCTACATTATTTGGAACTTTTCATATGAGGATGAACAAAAGAACAAGGATTCCAAAAAATATGACTGAGAGGTACTCCCAAAATAGTAATTTCTTAGTTTATATAGATTTCTTTTATGTAGAAGAAATTGAATCCAGATTGGTGTGGATATTTAGACTGGATTATGAAGTGACTGAGGCTGAGATTGATCATTATGCAAAAAATCCTTTTAGAGAGCCCTAGGAATCCCGAGGTAAGACATTAGAAAGGGACACAATAGATATTGGGGATTTAGAGAGGGTTTTTTTAACATTCATTTATATCTTTCAAAATCTTTGAGAATATAGGCATCATTCTTACTTAAAAAATATTGTAAGATACAAATAGGGAAAATAAAGAGAATATATTATGGTTTCAATCTCTAAGTTGATCCTTAAGGGAAAGATTCAATGGTTTATTTGTTTATGATTGGTTGAGATAAATCAACATAGTAATTTTAAAGTAATTTGACAACCCTTTTACTTATAATAAAATTTCCCTTTCGATTTTGTGTGTGCTACCATGACTATGCAATTTTTTTGACTAATAAATTTTATTGTAACATAATTATAATATGATTTATTGATGATTTCTTATAATATATGTTGATGCAAGAATTTGCGGGGGCAACAGTTTTATGGGAAACTTAGCTACTGGGAGACTTGTGCACTTGGCTAAGTGACCTCCGAGATTTTATTGAAGTCGTCTCTTCATTTTTTCTATGGGCGGAGGTAAAGGGTTAGAAAGATAACATGTAACAATAAAAACTAAACTAAGGAAATGTGCCAAATCATGAGAGTAATAGTTGAGCACAATGTTGAAAGCAAAGGCTTGAATAGTAACTATTTTTTATCAAATAGATTATCTCAGAAACACTTCAAACATAAAAGCATCATTTTGTTGCATAGCATAACCTAACACAACATAGGCCAATGCAGAATAGTAAAATATGGTCTACATTTTATTAAGTTGTATGAGATTACAAAAGGTGAAAATAGACATACATATGCTATAGGAAAATGAAAGCACGGTCTTAATATTCTATCAAATGCATGAAAAACAGAGAGGCGAAATTGATTGGCATAGTCTGCAAACTTCAAGTCCAATAGAAAATATTACAAAAGGCCAATTCCCAGTGCTCAGGAAGTTTTTTAATCTATCTAAAAACAACCAAATAAAGAGAAAAAGGGTTGCTTAAATAATTCAACCCATCGCTTGAAAAACACATAAAGAAAGATGCCTCGAAAAAACATTGACGTCCCAGATCTCCTCAAGCTGGCACCTAAAAGGAAGATCGCCCAGCAGCACGCCAACAAACCCATCCTTAGAGAAAATAAGGCCATGTAGCAGCAGCAGAGAACATGGGTAGCAAAGAAGGAAATGCAGAAACAAAGGAGAAAAACTAGCACAGGCGGCAACTGCCAGATAACTAGCGCATAGAAACATGCCACACATCGAACACACGAAGCCTGGCAAAAGAAAGAGGGATGCCCCAATGAAAAGCTCTGATAGAAAGCCATGTGGAAGACACCAAGAAAAATTAACCGTTGAGTGGGCCCGACTCGGAAAGCAGCGAGAGAAAGCCACGCGTTGAATGCAGGAAACTCGGTAGAGGCAAAGCAATGCGAAACGACAGGAAAGTCCATTAGGAGGCCACGTGGCAGATGCCAAAAAGCTACGAGTGATAACGGTCAAGGCGAAGCCATGAAGGAAAAGATAACCACGAAGGATAGTGGTTTGTGAATAAAAGTTCACAGTTTGGTGACTCACATGGACATTTCACTTGTGGAATGAAGAACCCTAGAAACCTTAGTTCAACATCACCGTTATCGCTCAAAACTAAGAGAAGGAAACTTGAAGGCTGGTCCAGACCTCATTTGACGGTGCAGAGAGAGCGCATAGATTTTTGTGTGCCAACTTAAGATCGATGATTGCCTCAAAAGGAAATCCGCCAGATACCTTCACCTCTAATTCAATCTAGAAAAAGAGTTGCACCAACTGATGCACTATTCCTTCAATATTTTCAGCAATCAGAGACTAATCAAAGGATTGGAAAACAAAAAGATCCTGCTTCTTCTCCTCAATCCTTGCAATTATGTGCTCGACACTTTCTACTGCTTGATCAGTGGTGAGGGGCGATGAGAGGCCTCACTGAGTTAAGCAGGAAAATTTCACCCTCATGTCACTAGTAATCTAATTCAATCTGGCTTTGCACTCTGCTACATGTTGGATGGCTTCATGCATGGAAATGAGAATTTTTATGCCCATAGACGTCATTGTTCAATCTTGAATACCTACGCCACTCAAAGCTTCATCGGAAGCTGTATACAACTTTCCCAACAATTGCCTAGCCTCCAGAACTTTATCGGAAGTCATTTCTTGCACCTGCTACATTGTTTTGCTAACCATCCTGCATAGGCTGGTCGCTTGCACCATAAACTTCAGAGTGGGCTGCAAAGTAAGGCATAATGCCTTGACCTTATCCCAGTACGACACATATAATTCTTTGGCAATCTCTAGCGAGCTCATTTTTGGTGCAGGAGGTTGGGCCCTCAAAAAGTCTAATTCTAACACTCTGTTGCCCAATTCCACCCTCAGCTCTGATAAGCTTCCCTCCAATACAGATAGTTGACTCCTCAGAGTAGAAATTTCTTTCTCTCGCTCTTCCAAGGCCAATTCAACCTACCTCCTCTTCTCAATTTCCAACTCCAGAGCGACATTCATCTCATTTACTTCATCATTCGTGCTCTACCAAAGTTGCTTCATGCCATCATCTCTCTGCCTTAAATAAGCATGGAGGGTTACCTCGCTCATCCAACATTGTTCAATTTCATTTTGCAGGGTTGGAACAACATCCACGCCCAAAGCTAAAAGCTCATTTACTTTTCCCTCCAAGGCACTCTTCTCGCTCTACAAGTGATTAATCTCGATTTCCTGGGCCTTATGCTTATTTTCCCAAATATCTACCTTACCTCTCAGCTCCTTCATCTGCTCCTCCTTTTTATTTGTTTGGTGATTGAGTTTGAGGAATTCGGTAGTCACCACCCTCTGGGTCTCTTCCATCAACTTGACCTTATCCTGTGGACCAACCTACTGCAAGTCCAGCCCTATGGCGTTGACAGAATAGTCGCTCAACAACATTTCTCCGACCGGTTTGATCATGTTGGGGGTGATTTTTGCAAACATCAATGAATTCTGACTCTCATGGAATACAGTTTGCAAAAGAGGTTATGCCTGCCTACCCACATTCTTTTCTCTTCTTTTTTGAATTCAGCTTGCTCGGGCGCTCTTATTTGCATCCACCTGCAAGAAATATTCCTAGGATGAAATTCCCAGTCCACCAACAAAACGAAACTCTTGAGGGACTACTAGTGGGAAGGAAAGCATGCTTAGAGCATCGGTGGACTTGCTAGGCCTGGCAATAATTATTGGGGAGAAGGGTGGAATAAACTAGTTGCCCGGAGATGATGGAAGCATGGTATGAGGAAAGATCGGGGAAGCACCACCTGACACGCTCAGCCTCAGGGATGTAAATTGCTGACTCAAAAGGTCAGGACAGGCTACCATTTGTGTTTTAGAGGCGGAAGGGAAAGTGGGAGATGGAAAGGGGAACCCCAGAGGAAAAATATTGGACTTCCCTGGATATCTAGTGATAGGAAAAGTTGGTGCAAAAGAAATAGCATGGGAAGATGAGGAGGATACCAAAGACATAGTAGAGAGAGAAGAGGGAGGAAACAATACCTGATGTTCCTCAAGAACCTGCAGCCAATACCATCGCTTCTGCATGCTACAACTCCTTCCCTCCAGTGGCCTCTCTCGTTTGCGGTTGTTTTTCCTTTGGAGAACTGTCAAGATCCAAAATAACTTTTGGGCGACGAATGAAACTCCTTGGCCTCTTTATACCTAATCTAAACAAGTTGGAAGGCTCTGAAAACTGTGTATTTGAAGATTCCTCTTGCTATGAATGCAGTCCACTAATTGTCGCCTCTTGCATAGGATCTTTTTCAGCAATGGGGGCTATTTGGGTTACCTCCTCTCCAAGTTTCGTGGCTGCACCTCTTTTCTCATTAAAAATCTCAGACTCTGAAGGGTTTGGGGAGTTCTCATTGTCTGAATGCTCATGAACCCAGATGTCATCAAACCGATTGTCTGACTCCACCTTCTGGAAAATCCCACTTGTCATCTTTATTTCTTGCCTATACGTCTAGAAGTCCGTAATTCTTTCAAGCTTCCATTTGAGCTTATTCAACTGGCTGCACAAAGATTGACTTATCTTATGATTGGGATTGGGCCTCGCCACAACATGGTAAAATTTCAGCCAAGGCGATCGACCTGTGTCAGTAGGTAAATATTCTAGGCCGACGTATGATTTCAAATTCCCTTCATCTGCATTTTTTTGAGGGTCCTAGAATGACCGAGGCTGGTGCATAATATTTATGCCAATCTCTGACAAATTATTCTCCAGGTTGTATCGCCATGTTTCATCAATGACCAGCAGCCTAAGACTACCCAATTTAGAGTACAAAACTTCTAAGTTGTTAACCCTCAAAGTCATCCTCAAATAGGAAGTCAGATGCTTTCCTCCCCAGTAGTCATTCTCAATATTACATAGCGGCCTAAATGCCTCTAGGGCCAACACTCTATCAGAAACAATACGCGGGAGCTGGAAGGGCTCCCAGAAAAAACTTTGCATACGGAGCATAGTGAAATCCGTACCAAAGAACCAATCGCAAGGTGGCACAAGACCTCTCATCCATGATTTTTACCTCGATGATAATTGAATAGACATGCTGCTTCCAGATCCATCCAAAGCCTGTAAAGTTGGAACTAGGAATGAGTCCAAAAACACATAATAATCAGAAAAATTTGACATGACGAGAGTCCATGTCGAAACTGGCTTTCTCGTGCAACTTTCATCAAATATAGCTAGGGCCATGAATTGCTTGAAAGAATCAAGATTCTGGTGCAAAATCATGTAGACCAGGAAAGAAGAATACTTGAACCTAGAACCTGGTTTGAATTCCCTCAACTACTGGCTCATCCCATCAATTATAACTTTCACGAAGTCCATTAGTGGAGGCGTGTTTTTCTTCTTCAACATAAAGTTGAGACTCATTTGGAATTTGAAGACTTCCCTGTCTATATCTAGTCCACAAACCAACGCCAACATAGAGCAGATAGAAGAGGAACCCAAATTTAAAGCGCCCAGACAAATTGAGAATTCAGGAGGTGCCGAAACATCTAACAACTAAGTAGTCTCGATGTGATAAAATTGTTGCGCCATCTGGAGCGCCCCTCAGTAACCTTGCATTCTAGAAATAATGAAATTTTCAACGTTCTTAAGTGAGAGGAGTAGAATGCATAGCATATCTTGTAGGGCTTGGGGACTGATAACTACCCTTAAATTAGGGCCACTTATGACTCTAGTCTAAAGGTCAAAACATGATGCACATGCTGCCACAATTTTTGGACAATAATGCACTAGAGGAACTATGTACTAGGGAAGCCCACAGTTCCATAGACGTCTATGAAAAGGGTTTGTCATCTTGTTCATTTTATTGAATGTAGCTTCCCTTAGGCTCTTGGGGTTCTAAGATAACTCTGGATCCCGAACATTGTCTCAATTCCTAGATACCAAGGCTTGATTTCTAGGAGAAATTGTGCCTATTATTTTCTGGTCTGCTTGCTTGGTAAAGGGCCAGGATGGCTTTGTTGGAATACTTGAGGTAGCATAAGACTCGTGGTCATATATGTTTACATAGGGTGCCAGCAATCTTTGCTCATCAATACTTTTAGTGACCACGACCTGTGTTGAACTACCTGCAATCTCAGCCATTTCTTTGTATTCGCAAGAGGCTTCACAAACTCTGCAAATTAGCTTCTAAAAATGCTTTCTCTTCTTTGCAAATGACATAGACAGCTGCACACTTTGATAAATTTTCACAATAAATGACCTCTGCGTGCCTAGCCTGCATTTTGATTTTTCATGAAAAACGGCTTAGCAAGTGTATGTGCCAACTTTTCACATTAGTTATTGCATGCACCACCAGCCTTTTTCGCACGTGCGAAGAGATCTCCAACCAACCAAAATACTCTTCACATTTTAAGAGACATGACCTCACATAAGGTGGTGCCTGATTTTTCTTGGACAATGCACTGAGATAGCCTTGCCAAATCCTTCGCAAACCTTTTTGCATTTACTAATTTCATGGTCGTACTTGGGTGCATCACCCAATGGCCTTATCAAAATATTTGCCTCGATTCAATCGGGATGGCAACACATCATGCTGACAACTGGCTTATCCTCATTCAATTCGGCAACTCGAATGGAGCAAGTTGCAACTATACCCGATTACTCACATCACTTCACACACCGCAACACTAATTATCAAGGCTCTCTAGCACCATTTGCTTTTGATGTAATCCTAGCATGCCTCATCAGGTGAACCCGGACTATCTATAAATAGGACCTTTGGCAACCTTTTTAATCACAATTACTTTCAGCATTCATACTAATTAGGCCCTAGTTTATCTTAGCAATTTTCTCATTTAACTAGAGTAGCAAGAGACCATGGAAACACCAATTAGATTAGTCTGTAAGAAAACCCAAGCCACCTTCTTAGGAAAAGTTAGGTGTAGGCACCTAAAGTGCATAACAGGTGTGAAAAACCTGTTGTATGTAAAGGCAATCAAATGGGTGATAGGCAAAGACTGCGTTGAGTATGAGGATCAGTATAGGGTAAATACCAACATTTGCTCCCACTTCGTCGCTTTGCTCTTGGACATTGGCGTTTCAAAGCACAAAATTCTAAAGCTGACCAAGCAAGTCTTCCCTTGACGCTACCTCAGAGGATTGGAGAATGTAGTGCGAGCCGTTGAAGTTGATCGTGGGGTCCCATCCATCCACAACTTGCGTAAGCTACTTGAGCATGGAGGACCTATGCCAACCAGGCCCTTTCTATGTGGATTTGAGCTCGAGACGCACGAGGAACACCGTCGCAAGGCTCACGTCGATTGCTACTTCCTCGTGAGAATACACAATGTGGAGCCCTTCCAAAGTATATAGTGGTACAAAAACTTCGAGAGGATGGTGTTTCCCCACCTTGCATTGACTGCTGCCACTATTGCTGGTCCCTCCTCTGCCTAAGAAATGTGAAAAGATATTCCCATTTTTCCCTTTTTACTTTTGCCAACCTCTGCCCCCAGTAGCAAATATATATGTATATTTTGACATATGGCCACCGGCCCTCGCGGTATATAATGTAAATGCTCCAAAAGTAATATAATATGCAAGCTTTCATATCTTGGCTTATTCTTCATTCTATCTCATTTTTTTGCAATACTGTTGTTGTTATTCAAAAAGCACTGAGAAAAACTCAAAACTTAAAGCGGGAAAAATATTTACATATTTACAAATTTACAAACTTATTGAATAAGTTAAAAAAATTGAACATTTTAAGGTGTATTCCATTAATTGGAATACCCAAAGCATCACCTTCCATAGTTTCTAACTCAAAAGAGTTATACTATTTGTACTGGATGATTTTGAAAGGCCCTTCCTAGAGATTGTCGAACTTGTCGTGCTGTCTGGGCTTTGCTCCGCGTTTTTTCAACTTGAGCACCAAGTCTTCGCATTGTAGCCCCTGGTCAGATGTCTTTTTATCAAACCACTTCTTCACCACCTATTGTCAGTTTTTCATTGCCTCGAGAGCATGCTCTCTTTTCTCTTGCACCTCAAGTAACTCAGAAAACTCTACCTCCATAGCTTCGTTCTACTCAATTTCAAAAGATTTGAGCAATTGGAGAGCAGGGATTTTTATAGCAATAGGAAACAATGTCTCCTTCCTGTACACCATCTCATAAGGAGATGTCTTCAATATCTGTTTGGGTGTGATACGGTCTTCCCATAGTGTTGTTTGAAGGTTTATGTGCCTCTCTCTGGTGTTCTGAGCCTATTCTTTTAATCAACCTGATGAGGTTTTTGTTCATGGATTCTGCGAGGCCATTCCCCTAAGGGTAATAATTAGAAGAGGTTTTAAAGAAGACCCCATATTTTAATGCAAATTGGCTTATCTTAGAGCCAAGAAAATCTTTAGCATTGTCAGAAATAATCGTCTTTGGTGGGCCAAATCTGGCTACCAATTCCTCCAGGAAGTTAACAATTTCTACTTCAGTTGCATTTTTTAATGGCACAGCCTCTGCCCTTCTGGTGAAGTAATCAGTCACTATCAAGATCCACCTGTGTCTAGTTGATGAAAAAGGGTTAATCATACCAATGAAGATTGAGCAAAAGGTTCCTCCACTACTATGGGTCTTAGTGGCATAGCAACATCTTTCCTTTTTCCCACATAAAATTGGTACTCACTGCAAGACTTTACCAATGAAAATGAGTCATAGAATTTAATGTAGGCCAAAAATAACCAGCACAAATGATTTTAATTGCAGTGGTTCTTGCCAAAAAAATGCCCTCTGGCTAGGACACTATGATATTGATCTAATATCCTTTTTGCTTGCTCCTCATTCACACATCTTAACAAGATACCATTAAAATTTCTTTTAGAAAACACTCCTTCTAAGAGAACATAACTCTTATTTTGCAATCAATATAAACATCTCTTAAATGAAGGGAGATTGGTCAGGTACCTTCCTATTTGCATGAAATTTATCCTGTCATCCAACCAATCGTCCTTAGAGCTTTCCTCATTCAGTAGCATAGGTTCTGAGCCTTTGAACTCAGCAATTGGTTCATTATTTTCAGCTAGGTACTCATACAGTCCCTTTCCTTTGATAGTTTTAACTAACTTGATCTCAATATCATACTCCAGAATCTTAGTGATCCAGTTAGCTCTTTTCTCATTGATTTCTCCTTCCATTATGTACTCCCACACACTAGAATTCGGCACACAAACAATCACCTTGTTGCATATTATAAGGTGTCTGAACTTCTTCGGCCCCTTTATGATAGCAAAGGCCTATTTTTCTACAAAATTATATTTCACCTCATATTCCTTTAGGGTGCGTGAGTATAAAGCAATAGGTGATTCCTTCGTATCTTTATCATCTTTTTGGATTAGCACAGTGGAAATATTGTTGCCACCACCAAAAACATACATAATAAAATCCTTAGACAAGTTCGGATTAATTAATACATGAGCGGAAGAAATAACCTCTTTTATTATCTCAAAAAAAAATTTGGCTTCCGCGGTCCACTTGAAAGTCTGGTCCTTTTTCAACATCAGGGTAATCAGCCGAACGATCCCTACAAAGTCCACAATGAATTGATTGATGAAATTGACCTTACCCAAAAAATATTGCACTCCCTTTTTGTTCATGGGTAGAGGGAGTTCCTTAATTGCATCAAATCTTTCCGGATCAATAGCAATGCCTTCCTTCAAGACAACATATCCCAATAGCTTCCCTTGAGGAACCCCAAACACACATTTCTTCAGGTTTAAAGAAATCTCAAATTCCTAACATTTCTAGAAGAAAAGCTTGAGATGATCAAAGTGATCATCAGCAGATTTAGAAAACATTGTTAGGTCATCCAGATAGGTAAGGATAATCTTATGTATTAGATATTTAAAGGCAATATCCATAGCCCTTTGAAAGGTGGCTCCAACATTTGAAAGTCTGAAGGGCATCTTAGCATATGCATATTTTCTCCACTTAGTGGTGAACACTGTTTTGTGTTGGTCTTCCTCCTTTACACGAATTTGATTGTAGCCAGAAAAACCATCCAGCATTGAAAACATTTCAGAACCAACAACCGTTTATAGAATTACCTCCATAGAAGGTAGGGGGTAATGGTCTTTTAGGGATGCTCTATTCAAGTCTCGGAATTCCACACACAACCGTATATCACCATTCTTCTTCCGGACTGGCACTAGGTTAGACACCCAAGTGCTATGCTTGATTGGGAACAATATTTGGGACACAATCAATTTATTCAACTCATGTGACATGAGTGACTCAATCTTTGGGGTTCACTGGCCTCTGTCTATGATGAATTGGCTTCACTCCTTCTAGTAGCTCAATTGTATGCTGAATAATCCTAGGATCATATCACTTAAGATCATCATATGACCAGGCTACTACGCTTGGATACTCCTCGTAGATGTTCTTCAGCCTATCTTTATTCTTCTGGGATACTCCTTTTTTCGACCTTGATCTTTTTATCTTCTCCAATATGCAAATTGGTGTAGTCACCTTTGTCAGCTACAAGCTTCCTTTTATCTTTTCTTGCATCATTGGAATAAAAAAGACTCTCCAGAGTAACTAGGCCCTTGTGAAGCTTATTGGATTTCAACTAGATTACTTGATCCCTTTAGGCTTCAACGATATTTGGTTGCAATTGGTCAACAAATTCCCTAGATAGCTAGAGAAATGATGCAATATAAGCATCCCTATCAAACACTTGCCAGTCTTGATCATTATTCAGAACAACAGGCCATACAGTTACTCTCACTGCATGTGTATTTTTTAACAATTTAGAAGCTGGCTCAAACTGAGCCCCGACAGTTGTCATTCGGTCAGCTTCAGAGTTCTCCTCTCTTGGTATATCTTGAATGTTGAATGCCTCCAATCTTTTGATGAGATCCCAGACCCTATGCCGATATGATCACATATAGACATTCTTTACAACAGATAGCCCTCGGATTTGGTTGACCACCAATTCTGAATCTCTGAACACCCTTATTTGCTTTGCACCCATTTGTTCTGCAAGGCTCAAACCATGGAAAAGGCCTTCATATTCTACTTCATTATTCGTGCATGCGAACTGGAAGAGATAAGACCTCAAGGTCTTATCTTCAGACGAAGATGCCAAACATATTCCTGCTCCAACTCCTACTCAGCATCTTGCTCCATCAAAGTGCAAAATCCATAACTCTGAGGATGTTTTTCCTTCGGACTCCTTAGTAACTCTGGGCATAATCTGTCCTTCCTCATGTATGACATAGGTTCTAAGCCTAGTTGCATGATAATTTGCAAAAGGGTCCATATCTATAAATTCACTCACCAGAGCTTCTTCACTCTCCATCTTGGAGCTACTAACTTCTTCTTCCTCGATAAATTCAACATTGAACCTCTCTTCTTAGGTGATTGAAGTATGTGTTGCTTCAAATTTGATCAGGGCCTCATCAACAACATGTTCGGAATGTAGAGTTTCCGACAATAGTTTCATCTTAGCTCCATGCTTGGTTCTCAAGATCAGGTGTGACCAATCTAGTGCTAGATAGCCTCCAACATTTGCAATGAACTCTTAGGACAAACATATCCTGAAAAGAGGAGGAACATCAATGAGTATAGTTTCCTGGTTTACAGTAATACTGGGGTAGGCAAACAATGTCATAGGTAATCCTTTGATTACCCCAATGGTATCAACTTTATTTTCATTGAGTTGCATGACTCCTTTGTTAAGAGGCCCATATTTGAGTCCTAGTGCATCAGCTACTTGCTTAGGCATGACGGTAGTGCTAGCACCAGAGTCAATCATACAATTATGCAATAACTTGTTTCCAATGATAAGCATTAGAAATAAATGCTTAGGTTTAGGCTTACTCTCTTTTCCGGCCCCGAGCTTTTCTTCTGGTTGATTCATTAGCACTTTATCCACGTCCGGCTTAGATGTCTTATCTTCTGTGGGTTATTTTGGCATCTTTACATCTTCTTCTCCCGACAATGCTTTCTGTAATAATAGCTTTTGCTCCGAAATAGGAAGGATATCCTATAAAGAAACATTAGCAGAGGACTTCTTTAGTTGCTCCACCACGTTGAACTATGTTCATGATTGATGAATCACGGTAGCTAGCTTCGCAGTTGGTGCATTTGGCTACTTGACAACAGTCGAGGTGATCATGGGGTATTTTTCTTTTAGAGGAGGTGGATTCAGAGAACTGCGAGCAACCGCCTTGGACTGCTATGGAACTTATGACAGGTTTGCCAATGGACTGGGCATTGAATTAGATGGACCATCAGTCGATGGAGATGTGAATTCTTCTGTGAGTCTCCACTTTGAACGCGTTTTGTAGTCTAATTGCATCCAAGGCACTTGAGTTACAAGAATGTCACTTGAAAATGCTGACTCTTCTCCTTCCATCCATGAAAAGAGCGTTTGGTCCGGAGCTATATCTAACTCCTACTTTATGGACATCCCTTGCATTTGAGAAACAAGGACTACATTGTCCATTTGCTTAGAGGCATATGTCTAGCCTCCGGAATCAGGTATGTTGCCTTGGTTATGTTGCTCTGTGATCTTCTATTGCAAATTCCATCACAGACAGTTTCAGGGCATGTGTGCATCATTACAAGGGAAGCACCATGAATTGGTATCTTCAACAAGGTTATTTTGTCCTGCTACTAGCTGTTTGCTTGAACTAGGATGGATGGTCTGCATCGGCAAAGTTACAGGAACAACCTAGTTGTTCGGATGAACTTGGGTATTGTCACACGATCTATCTTGCCACTGATTTGATAGGTAAGGAGATTTTCCACCCTGATAATTTTGGTAAGCCGGCTTTTGGTAGCTATACTACTACCGCTTCATAGTTGTCAATTCATTTGTCATGGTCTGCATCTGCTCCTTCATCTCATTCATTTCAGCCGTCAGGGGGTTAGCCACTAGAGCTACGCTCGGCGTCATTCCCAGGCACACGTACATAGATTGGGGAGGAGTTGCAGGAGTGCTAGTTGAAGCTACTTCAACTTCCGTGGTGTTGAATTCTAGGAACAATGGCATGATGCGTCTTGGCGCCAACTTTCTAGTAGGAATAAGATTATTCTCCACAGTGACAGCAAGGTCGTAAGCATTAGGTAGAGTATTTTCTCTGAGAGCCTGTAGCATCATGGAAATATGAGCATTAATAGACTTCAAATATAACATGAATGCCAAAACTGGAGGTGGCCGACTACAAACATGAACTCTCTACCAAGTAGAATGAAACCGAGCATTGAAATCGGCCAAAGCTTCATGAGGAGCTCACTTTATGCTGGCTAGCTGATGATATAGCGAAGACTTGTCACCAACATTTGAAAAATGCTCATACAATGGATCTCCAAGGTCATCCCAAGTAGCAACTGAATTAGCCACAAGATCTCGATACCAGTTAAACACCTTGCCCTGGAAAGAGGTGGTGAGCAATCTTAGAGCCACATTTTCATTGGAAACACCATGCACTAGACACAGGTCTGCCACATCTTGCAAGTGCTCTGTCGGTGTCTTTGATTCATCCCCAGAAAAATTAGGGATAGTTTTTAAAGCAGAAGCCGGAATTGGAGCCCATACTACAAGAGGCACAACTGTTATTAAAGCACTACCAACATCCCAGGCTACATAATTTCTAGCGGCCATTGGCACAGGAGACGAAGGAGAAGAGGGGGGTGAAGGACTACCTTCCTGACCTCTCAGATGGACTGAAACTAATGGTGGTACAAGAAGGGCAGGGAATATTGCAATTTGAGACCTAGTGATGGGCCTATGGCTCATACACTCTTATATCAGGTGAACGTGCTAGTTTGCATCCCACCGAGCGTGCCATAAAAAGAACTATTGACACAAGAATTTGCAAGGGCAACAACCTTATGGGAAACATAGCTACTGGGGGATTTGTGCACTTAGCTAAGTGACCTTCGAGATTTTATCGAAGCCGACTCTTCATTTTTTTTTTATGGGGGGACGTAAAGGGTTAGAAAGATAACATATAACAATAAAAACTAAACTAAGGTGATGCGCCAAATCATGAGAGTAATAACTGAGCACAATGTTGAAAGCAAAGGATCGAATAGTAATTGTTGTCTATCAAATAGATTATCTCATAAACACTTCAAACATAAGAACATCATTTCATTGCATAGCATAACCTAACACAACATAGGCCAACGCAGAAGAGTAAAACATGGTCTACATTTTATTAAGTTGTATGAGATTACAAAAGGTGAAAATAGACATCCATATGCTATAGGAAAATGAAAGCACAGTCTTAATATTTTATCAAATGCATGAAAAATAGAGAGGCAAAATTGATTGGCACAGTTTGCAAACTTCAAGTCCAATAGAAAATACTACAAAAGGCCAATTCCCAGTGCTCGGAAAGTTTTTTAATCTATCTAACAACAACCAAATAAAGAGAAAAAGGGATGCTTAAATAAGCCAGCCCATTGCTTGAAAAACACAGAGAGAAAGATGCCTCGGCAAAACATTGACATCCCAGATCTCCTCAAGCCAGCACTGAACAGGAAGATCGCCTAGTAGCATGCCAACAAACCCATCCTTAGAGAAAATAAGTCCATGCAGTAACAACAAAGAACACACGGTAGCAAAGAAGAAAACGCGACAGCAAAGGAGAAAAAATGGCACAGGCGACAACTCTTAGATAATCAGCGCACAAAAACACGCCATGCGTCAAACACATGAAGCTTGGCAAAAGAAAGAGGGACGCCCCAATGAAAAGCTCTGATAGGAAGCCACGTGGAAGATGTCGAGCAAAAGTAACCGTTGAGTGGGCCCGACTCAGAAAGCAACGAGAGAAAGCCACCCATTGAACGCATAGAACTCAGCAGAGGCAAAGCAATACGGAACGACAGGAAGCTCCGTTAGGAGGCCATGTGGCAGACGCCAAAAAGCTGAGAGCGATAATGGTCAAGGTGAAGCCGCGAAGAAAAGATAACCGCAAAGGATAGTGGTTCGTGAATAAAAGTTCAAAATATACAATAATAATATTCATTTATTTTTAATTTTTTTATAATATATGTAATGTTTATCATTTGAATGTTTAACATCTTCATATAAAGTGCTTATATTAATTGCAACACGTTACATTTCTATAGAAAGAAAATTTATAATAATAAACAATTATTAAACATTCAAATGCATTCAAGAAGTAGACATGCTTGTATGATTCTTAAGTGCCTTTAAAAATAATAATCAAAATTAGTAAATATAATTACCTTTGAAGTCATTTTATTATAGAATTATAAAAAATCCATGAAATTATCATTCTTGTGAAAATATTGAAAACTAGTAACAACATCTAAGGTGCTATCAAGTAGTCAATAGAAACAAATATTTATAGCCATATCCACCAAGTATTGCATAAATGACTATAAAACATTTATAAACATATACAAAAATTAGTCATAAGGTTATCAAAATTTGTGCCTATCAAGCATTCAATAACACTTTTAAATAAGATTACTAGTTTATTTAATCAACCCAAACACTCATATAAAAGTGATTTATACCCTTATAATATTTTTCTAATTGATACTTCCATAAAATAGTTGATAGGTGAAACATTTAAGTCCTATCTACCAAATACTATACAAATAATTGCTAAAAAAGTATAAAAATATATAATGCTTGACCATAAAACAATAAATATTTGTTTGTATCAAGCATTTACTAATTTATTTAATTAATCTAAATATTTATATTAAATAAAATTATTCCTTTACAATCATTTTATTAGTCTTTAGATATGTGTCCTCATTTCTATAGTTTTATTTAGGTGGTCATGTTATGTCAACTTACCATATGTGCCTTTATGAATACATCCTACTAAATACATGATTACATGTTTATGTTGACACATTCAAATGTTTCTTATGTGTTTACAACATCTATTTATATATAAGTTTATCACAAGTGGGGCATCTTATCATCCTTGGCTATATATGTTTAGGGGCAAGATTTGAACTTGTTAGTTAAATAATTTTGGATAGATTAGGTTTTACAAATCAAATATAGGATTTCATTGAAAAAAATATATTTATTCCTCACATTCTATTTTTCTATCTTATAAACTTGATTGGGGCATGTATTGTTTATAAAAGCAACACAAAGAAGGAATCTTGTGAATCCTTGCAATTTCATCATTCTATAGAAACCATCTAGGTGTTTTCCTTGTTATAAATAATTAAAAATTATAATTTATTATTTTCTACATGACAAAGTTTCTCTCTCCCTATATCTGATGTGTTAACTATAAAGAAAGCTTAAAATATCTCGACTAGGAAATAAGTGCTAGTAATTGAATGTGTAATGAAAGTTGTGAGGGTATTTGTCATAATTTGATTCATTAATAGAACATATTCTCATTATTATTTAAATATAAATTATCAATAAATATTTAATATTGTGATAATAGCTACCATCTAAATAGTTATTTTAATTTTACTTAGCATATATCATTGGTACACCAAAATGTATCCAGCTTCCCACTAAACATTATTAAAAGCAAAACCAAACAAATCTATTAAAACACAACCCATATGAAACACGAGACAATGTAAATCATTTCATCTAAAAATATAATAAAACAAAAAAATATATATTTTGTTTAGCTTTATATAATATTTCAACTAATTTATTCAAAGCACATAAATATAATTGTCAACATCAATAAATATTTGCTAATTTATATAAAAAAATACATAAAATTATAATTTTATTTTTTTTAATTTTCAAAGTAACTAGTGATGTATCTCACTTTGTGAGTTTCTACATCAACTATAGGACTAGTAAAAATATGATAGTTCCATCTAGCAGAGATTACTTTTTGTCATCATATTTGAAAGTTGATGTAATCAAACCTCCTATTTTCCCTCAATACTAGTTGCTCTCAAAGTGTCCTCTGAAACAAGTTTTGCAAACGATGAAGATTTGTTCTCCAGGAGTTTGGTTGGAGTGTCATATTCAACAATATTTCCCGATTAAAAAGAAGTATTCAGCTCATGAGTTTCATATTCAACAATGTTTCCTGATTAAAAAGAAGTATTCAGTTCATAAACCAAGCAGGGAATGAATATCTTTCCACAAAAGAAAAGGATTTGCAATAGAAAGGTTAAGTATTCATACCATCACTCAACACAAGGACCAAGTCACTGTCGCATACAGATGGAATTCGATGTGCTATAGTTATAACTGTGCAGTCACTAAACTGGTTTCGTATAGTTTGTTGAATAAGCCCATTTGTTGCAGTGTCCACTAAGGAGTTGCTTCATCCAATACCAATATGCGGCTTCACTTTAGAAGTACTCTTCTCAAGCACACAAGTTGTCTTTGCCCCACACTCCAGTTCTCTCCATTCTTAGTTACTATAGAGTAGACCAATGAGAAACATTCAATACATTTTCCCTAATAGGGCAAGGATGTAGTAGAACAATATACTAGAATGATCGTGTTTCTTATTTAAAAAAGTTGTAGTAGGATAAAAATATATCGAGAGAATCAAGCTTCTCTTGTTTTTCCTGGACAACTTCCCCCAGCTAGCGTTTCTCCAAAGCCTGGAGCATGAGCACAAGCAATGAGAGTTTTTACTAACATAAACCCACAGCTTTATATGTTTGAGCACTGGTACTCTTTTATCCAAGAAAGAATAAAATTTTAAAACCAATCAAAATTTATGTATATCCCACCCTCCAAATATCGTCATCTGAATAGTATCCCAAGGGATCTAGATTATTCCTTATAGTGCATTCGAACATTGTTGGGTCTTGTGGGATAATACTTATTCTAGATATTAGATCGTGTACGCCTATTATTGAGATATCAATTCCATCAATGAGTATTCTGCCTCTGACTGGATCTACAATTTGAAAGAGTGTTTGAATCAGTGTAGATTTCCCACAACTAGTCCATCCTACAATTCCCACCTTCTTCCCTCCAAGAAAAGTGCATGAAATTCCTCTTAAAACAAGTGGGAGATGTGGCCCATAACACACCTGATTTTGTGCATCAACTTTGTAAGATTAGTAAAGACAGATAATGGTATCATCACTATCAGACAACATCTATGTACCCCCCAGAAAAAAATCATTGTATTCTAATTTTCAGCTAATTAATAAATACAATTAAATGTGCATTATAGAACTGGATAGACAATAATCCCTTTACCACCACTATAATTACAACTAATGATTCCATACAAATATAATAATTCAAAACTGATTAGAATCATTAGATAGATGTATTTAAAATATCTATAATAGTTTAGATATATGAAAACAAACAAATTGTTACTAACAGATACTAACCTGAAGATTAATGATATCAATTGTTCCTCTAGATGGCCAACAAGAACTTGGTCTAGAATTCTCTATAATCAATGGAGGTTCGCTAGGTATTCGTGAGTACTGCAACATTCTCTCTACAAAGATCATATTGTTTTCCACATTACAAAGGTTCCATACCAGATAGGCTTGTGTTGTTGGAATTTATTACTTGTCCCTGAGCCTGTCGTTGCTTCACCTACCTATCAGGAGATGTTTTCTCCTTTGTCAATTTTGGGATCTTCATCCCTACAACTCCTGACTACTCAGAATTGAATGTAGTAGGAATTTTTGAATTCTCAATTAATGCTGGTTGGTAAATTCGAATTTGAGAGGGATTTTTTGAATGAGACAAATAGAGAGAATGTTTTCCCAGTCAGTAAGAGAATAGAAGAAGTCAGTTTTTTGCAGCAGCAAGTGATTGGCAGAAAGAAGAAAAGTTGCAACAGCAACAAAGAACATTCTGTGCAAGGAGTTTTTGTAGCTCCGGATTCCTCAGAGTTGTTGTAGAGTGTTTGTAGTGAGCAGATGATTGCTCCCAATTGCTCTGTGTTTTCCAGGAACAACAGATAGTTCCATTTGAATTGTAACAATGAGTTCTAAGTAACTGTTGTTTGTTTATGAACTGGTTGAGCAGTCTTTGATAGCTCCCAAAAAGTTGTAATAGGTAGTCTTTATTTTTTTTTAAGTTTTATGTTTTATGTTTTGTTCATTTCCAGTCAATTAATAGAAGAATAAAATATTGCATGTCTCCTCTTATTTGTTATTCCGCATTTTGAGATTTGGGCATTTCCAATTTTGTTGGAAATCGGAGCAGCAGTTCTGTGTTTTGTTTTGCATTTAAAAATATCCACATAGTATCAGAGCCATAGGCCCCATTTCCTTATGAGTTAGAGCATTTTTTTGTCTGGGTATTTAAGTTTTTTCTATAGGAGACATGGTTGGAGATGATGGAAAGAGTTGGCAGCAACCACCGTCCTTTAATGGACAAAACTATGATGTTTGGGCCAAGAAGATGAAGACCATTATGGTTGCAAATGATTTGTAGGATTTTTTGATAGATTGGTTCGTAGAGTCACTGACCTAGTTGCATTTGCAGATCTCACAAACAACCAGAAGACCTAGTTGAAGGAGCAGAGGAAGAAAGATGCTAAAGCATTGAGTTTGATAGAGGCACCCTTGATAGAGGCCATTTCTTCCATAATAACAGTAGCTGAGTATGCAAAGGAAGCTTGGAAAATCCTCCAAACCAGCTACAAAGGGACTGGAAAATTTAGATCGGCGAAGCTCCAGATTTTTCGAAGAGAGTTCGAGATCATTGAAATGAAGGAAAGTGAGACCATCTCTAAGTTTCACAAAAGGTTCTTAGGCTTGTTAAATCAGCTGAGAACGAATGGAGAAATGATGGAGGAGTAGAAGATTGTTGAAAAAATCCTAATGTGTTTACCCACGAGGTATGATGCACTTTTCATTGCTATTGAGAGGCGAAGGACCTCTCTACTTTAAGAATGGATGAGTTAATGGGTTCTCTTCAAACCCATGAGCAATGCCTAAAGAGGTCTGCTACTTCTTCCCAAGAGAAAGCCTTCAAAGCTCAGTCAAATGCAAGAGGTAGGGGGAGAGGTAGAAATAGCTCCCAAAGAGGTAGAGGCAGATCCAAACAAGGAAATACTGGTGGAGAAAGCTTGGTATGAGAAAGCAGCCAAGAAGGAGCGAGAAGCTCTCAAAACATATCCCGAAAGGGCATGAAGAACAATAGTTCAAGTGGGAGAAATGACAAGAGCAACGTGTAGAGCTACTACTGTCATAAGTTTGGCCATTATGCGAGTGAGTGCTGAAAAAAGCATGGTAATCAGCAAAAACATAAGGCTAATGTAGCTGATTCAAATGTGGCTGAAGGCAATCAATCCACAAACTTCATCATGTGCAACATTGGTGAAGAAGGTAGTCCTGAAGTCTGGTATTTGGACAGTGGTTGCAGCAACCACATGAGTGGTAATGAAAGTCTATTTTCTTTCATTGATAAAAATGTTGAGTGTGAAATTAGAATGGGGAACAATGGAATAGTTCCAGTTAAAGGCAAAGGATCTATCATGATCCACACTAAGCAAGGTGAGAAGAAGGAGGTTCAAAATGTGTTCTTTGAATCGGAGTTAAAGCATAACCTCATGAGTGTTGGACAACTGATCCAAAATGGATACAAAGTGTTGATGGAGAAGGGAAAATGCGTCATTTATGACAAGAATGAGAGGACGAAGGTGTTTGTAGTAGTTGCAATGATAAAGAACCGGATGTTTCCATTGAATATTGAGGCATGCTTCTCATCTCAATCCATTGTAGCACCTCTCATGGATGGAAAATGTACAACAGTACAACAAACAACCCTCTAAAGCACCATTCAAGACCCCTCTGAGCTATGGCATCTCAGGTATGGACACTTAAGCTTTTTTGGTCTAAGTATTTTATCCAAGAATAGAATGGTTGATGGTTTGCCAAGTATAGTAGAGCCTAATGTTAGATGTGAGGTTTGCATTTTGGACAAGCAACATACGTAGCCCTTTCAATTGGGCAATTCTACAAGGGAAGGAGCACCATTGGGGTTGGTGCATACGGATTTGGTAGGCCCTATGCAAATCACATCTATTGGTAATAGCAGATTTTTTATGACCTTTATTGATGATTTTAGCCGTAGGACATGGGTTTATTTTTTGCAGCATAAGTCTGATGCATTTGATAAGTTTTTATTGTTTAAAGCCCAAGTTGAAAAAGAGAGTGGACACTTCATTAAGGTCCTAAGGTCAGATCGTGGAGGAGAGTATACCTCCAATCAATTTGTGAATTTTTGTAGGAAAAATGGCATCAAGAAGGAGCTTACAACCAGTTATACTCCACAACAAAATGGAGTGGTGGAAAGGAAGAATAGGACCATCATGGAGATGGAAAGAAGCATGATGAAAACAAAGGGACTCCCAACTGAATATTGGGGAGAGGCTATAACAACAATTGTTTATTTGATTAATAAAAGTCCAACAAAAGACAGTTCATGACAAATTACCACAAAAGGCATGGAAAAAACGTAGATGGACGGTTGAGCACTTGAGAGTGTTTGATTGTGTAGCACATGCTCACATGCCTAAAGAAAAGAGGCAAAAATTTGATGACAAGGGAGAGAAGTGCATCTTCATGGGTTATTGTGCAGAGTCAAAAGCCTACAGGTTGTATAACCCAATCAGCAAAAAAATTGTTATTAGCAGAGATGTGGAGTTTTTAGAAGATCAATCATGAGATGGAAAAATCACTCTCGATTGCTCCAAATCACTGCCGATCGTTCTTGATGTTGAAGAAAAGGAACAGGAAGTATAGAATGATGATTTAGTGGAGCCAGCAGTAGTTCATGATAATTTTGAACGAGCTCCCAATCGCTCCAGATCACGCCTCATCGCCCCTGATCAGAACAGATAGAAAGACAAGCTACCATAGTTAGCCAGAGAATGGGTCACAAAGAGCTCTCGACAGCTCTCGACCACTCCCAATCGCTCCCGATCGCTCTAGAACCAACTTGTTCAGTAGAGCAGCAGTAGTAATGAGAGTTCAGACCCCACTCTCACCTCCCTAATGCCAAATAAGACCAAGAGTCTGAGGGAGATTTACCAAGATGAAAGGTATGATGAATAATTTGATGAGAACATGAATTTTGTATTATTTTCTCATAGTGATCTGATTTATTTTGAAGAACTTGTGAAAGAGGCTAAATGGTGTGAGGCCATGGATAAGGAGATAGATGCAATAAAGAGGAACAACACATGGGAGTTAACTGATTTTCCTCCCAACAAGCAAGTTATTGGGGTGAAATGGGTCTACAAGACCAAGTGCAATGCCGAAGGAAGGATAGAGAGGCACAAGCCACATTTGGTGGTCAAGGGGTACAAACAATAGTTTGGGAGAGACTATGATGAGACATATGCCCCTATTGCAAGGATGGATACTATGTGGGCAGTCACAACAATTGCAACCCAACACAAATGGAAGGTGTTTCAAATGGACGTGAAGTTTGCCTTCCTTAGTGGAGCATTGAAAGAGGAAGTTTATGTGGAGCAACCATTTGGATATGAAGTTCAAGGTGAAGAGCACAATTTGTATAGGTTGAAGAAGGCTCTTTATGGGCTGAAGCAAGCTCCATAGGCATGGTACAACAAGGTTGACTCATAGTTGATGAACAATGGCTTTAGCAAAAGCGATTGTGAGCCCACTCTTTACATCAAGGCAAGAAATGGTAATATTTTAATTGTTGTCTTGTATGTTGATGATTTTTTTTTTTACTAGGGATGATGATTTCCCCATTGTTGATTTTAAAGAGGTTATGAAGAGAGAGTTTGAAATGACAGATTTAGGTCTCTTGAGTTATTTTCTAGGCACAAAAGTAAAACAAATTCATGATTGTATTTTTATCTCTCAAGAAAAATATGCAAATGAGATCTTGAAGAGATTTAGGATGCTTGAAAGAAAGCCTGCCCCAACACCAACAATCATAGGTCTAAAGTTGAACAAGGAAGATTGCAGCAGCAATGTGGATCCGACCATGTATAAAAGTTTGGTTGGAAATTTGATGTACTTGACTGCAACTAAGTCGGATATAATGTATGGAATGAGTCTCATTTCCAGATTTATGGAGACTCCAAGAGACACCCATTGGCGAGCAGGTAAGAGAATTTTGAGGTATGTGAATGGCACCAAAGGATATGACATGTTGTACACAACAACAAAAGAGTATCGGCTGGTTGGATACACTGATAGTGATTGGGCATGAAGTTTGGATGATAAGAAGAGCACTTTGGGCTATGTGTTTCATTTGGGTTCGGGTGCTATATCATGGGCTTCCAAGAAGCAACATATAGTTTCCCTATCAATAGTTGAAGCTGAGTATATAGTAGCAAATGCTGCAACATGTCAAGCTATTTGGCTAAGAAGAATCTTGGCAGATTTGAGAGAGGAACAAGAGGATGGAACAGTGATCTTTTGTGACAATGTTTTATCAATAGCCTTGACGAAAAAATCTTGTGTTTCATGGAAGAAGCAAGCATATTAAAATCAGGTATCATTTCATTAGTGAATTGGTTAAAAATGGTGAAATCAAAATGGAGTTTTGCAGGTCGGAGCAACAGCTAGCAGACATATTCACCAAGCCTTTGAGCAAAGATAATTTTGAGTGCCTAAAGAGAAGTTTGGGTGTATTTGATTTGGATTAGGTTTGATCTTGTTTTGTTGGCTCAGGACAAAGGGGGAGTGTTGGAATTTATTACTTGTCCCCGAGGCTGCCATTGCTTCACCTACCTGTTATGAGCTGTTTTCTCCTTTGTTAGTTTTGGGATCTTCATCCTTGCAGTTCCTGACTGCTCAGAATTGAGTATAGTAAGAATTTTTGAATTCCCAATTAATGCCGGTAGGTAAATTCGAATTTGAGAGGGATTTTTTGAATGAGACAAATAGAGGGAATGTTTTGCCAGTCAGTAAGAGAATAGAAGAAGTTAGTTTTTTGCAGCAGCAAGTGATTGGTAGAAAGAAGAAAAGTTGTAGCAGCAACAAAAAACATTCTGTGCAAGGAGTTTCTGATAGCTCTGGATTGCTCAGAGTTGTTGTAGAGTGTTTGCAGTGAGCAGCTGATTTCTCCTAATCGCTTCGTGTTTGCCAGGAACAACAAATAGTTCCATTCAAATTGTAACAATGAGTTCTAAGTAGCTCCTATTTGTTTATGAACTGGTTGAGCAATCTTTAATAGCTCCCAAGAAAGTTGTAATAGGTAGTATTTAGTTTGTTTGAAGTTTTATGTTTTCTGTTTAGTTCATTTCCAGTCAGTTAATAGAAGAAGAAAATATTGCATGTCTCCTCTTATTTGTTATTCCATATTTTGAGATTTGGGAATTTCCAGGTTTGCTGGAAATCAGAGCTCTGTATTTTGTTTTGCATTTAAAAATCTCCACATGTGTAAGGTTCAAATTGAGCCCATATGTTATTCCCAATCCTGCAATTCCTGTTAATTATATTGTATAGTTAAGTTTTGTGAACTAGGGTATCATCTTGTTTGTTTAAATTAGTCATTAAGAATAATGCATCTCAAATCAATGTCTTTTCTACCTACTTGGATTAACTATCCTTTCTAGCAAGCAAAGCATGAGCACCATAGAGAATACAAATATAAGATTTGATAAAAGATCCAGCCGAAAGCAAAGCCACTGCATAGCCCCAAAATTGTGGAAACTGGGTCTGGAAAATCCATCAATCAAATGTAGATTTATATCCATGAACCGAGATTCCTGGTCAAAACTTCTGATTGTGGCTGCCCCAGAGATTGATTCTGCAAAATGTTGTATGACAGGAGCCTTGCAAACTCCAATCAACCTAGCAAATTCCCTAGAACTCACTATGTAATATTGCTGCATGCAATGAAAGGAAGCATATTTAGAAAATTTCTTTTGTTTATAGTGTCCAAGAACCAAAAATGAGGAACACAAATCATAGAGATGTTAGTTTTGGTGAAATCTGAAATGCGATTACAATGCTTGAGATTATTGATTGAAATTGTGAGATCTATCTAAAACTAGCCTTTTGATAAACATGAATATCAAACTACACTCTCTCTCTCTGATCTCTACCGTGATGATATTTTGCATGATTGTGAAAATTCATAAGAGATAGAGCATACCTAATACCATATACAAATTCCAAGCATTGGTATAAACATAATAAAGACCTGCCATGCAACCTGAGACATGACTGCTACAATTCCCAAAAGCTGTATGATGGAAAAAGATAAAGATCCCAGTTGAAAAGGAATAATTTGATCCACTTTACTCTGATCTGTTGATGCCTGCCAAAAATCATAGAGAGTTTATAATTCATGTTGTAGCTTCAAACATTTTTCACTCTTTGCAATTAAAAAAGAAAACCAGAACAATAAAATCCACTAACCCGATTTAGTATATGTCCAGTTGGAGTTGCATCGAAGAAGGAAATTGGTGCACGAAATATATAGCTGTGCATGTTACTAAAAATTTGTTTGGCACTTATATATCCACAGAGATAAAGCAGGATGGTCCTCACAAGAATACATAATGCACCGCATAATGCCAAAGCCATATAAACCAGAATGAGGAGGGACTTGCCGACCCTGGGCTTTTGATCTTCGATCAAAGGGGTTGCCCATGCCATCCAATAATTGCTACCTATTAAAAGTAGCTGAAATATGGTGTGTGCTAATAAGATGATGGGTATCAAACCACCTTTGTATGCAGTAGTGATGTAAGACCAGTACACCCACATACTCACCCTACCTTTCTCTCTTTCTTCTTCTTGCACAAGCTGTGAACTTTTAATTTTAACCCCTTTATCTATTTATTTCTCTTCATGAGTTTTTGATTCAAGATCTTCTGCTACCTCTTTTGATTTTTGGCTATTGTCCTGCTTCTGGAGCTTTTGGCTGATATCATCTTTCACGCTAGTTGTGTTACCAGTAGATGGCCCTTCAACAAGTTCCTGCAATGAGAGGTTCTCAAAATTCTCCATGGCATCGACGGATTTCAATGCCTTCTCATGTGCACCAACCAATTCCTCAAAATCTGTGATTGATTGTAATATATCATCATATTTTCCGGCCTGGGTAATCTCACCATCTCGCATTACCTATTAGAATGTATATAAGTCTGAATTCTCAGCAAGAATTTGAATCCTTCCATTTCTTTCTATGAATTGAAATCTTGAAAAGTATAAAATTCAACTAGAGAAGTTAAAACCTAACAAAATGAGGTCAGCTCTATATAAAAATTCGACTTGGTGAGTTACATAGATGATAGTTTTTGAACCCAAAATACCAAGCAGACATTCCTGTAACAGAAAAATTCAGTTTTGATATATTGTGAAACAGTGAACATGAAGTAGGTGACTAAACACTAATTTGTCTTGAACTTCAATGTAAATTCATTAAATAATTAAATTTGCTAATTCAAGATAGTTATCCTATGTAAAGGCTAAAATGGATATACCTGGAAAATGTGTGTCCCCGTGTGAACATCAACACTAAAAGGATCATCAAAAAGATAAATATCAGCATCTTGATATAATGCACGTGCAATCTGTATCCCTTGCTTTTGCCCTTTACTCAGATTTATCCCTCTTTCTCCAATCTCTGTTTGGTCCCCATAAGGGAACAATTCGAGATCTTTTTTAAATGCACAGGCCTGTAGTACACTCTCATACCTGGTTTTCTCCCATTCCCTCCCAAAAATAATATTGTCTTTGATTTTTCCACTTTGTATCCATGGAGATTGACTAACATATGCCTTGGTACCACTTATCTGCACAGACCCTAAAATTTTGGGTATTTCCCCAAGTATACACGATAGGAGGCTTGACTTGCCTGAACCAACTGTTCCACACACTGCAACCCTCATGCCTCTCTTTACTTGAACATCTAACCCTCTTATGGTTGGAATAGGGGCATTAGGATCTCAAGAAAATACCCCTTCTCGGATCTCAATTACCATTTCAGTCAAATCCTTTGAGATTTGTTTTACTGCATCTGGTTGCAACTCCTCCTGCTGCAAAAAGTTAGCTATCCGATCTAATGACACTTTAGTTTGAGCAATCATACAGATTAAATCAGGAAGACTGGATATAGGCTCTTGAAGTATCTGGAAAGTTGCAAGTGCAGAGAGAATCCTGCTTGTGGTTAAAGGCACTCCTATCATTGCACATGTACCAAAAGTTACAACAGATACAAGCGTAGGCGCTCCCCAGAAGAAAAATAATATCCCAGCATACCCATAAAAATATTTTTTCAGCCAATTGCATTCTTCCTTCCTCAATGTTTCGAGTTTCTGCAGAAATCTGGTCTCCCACGCTTGCAATTTTAAGATTTTCATATTTCTTAGTATTTCTGATGTAGCCTTCATCCTTTCGTCTTTTGCTTCCATGATCTTTTTATTATAATTCTTGAATTTTCCCTAGTGGAAAATTTGCCATCATAATTAGGGCCATGGCTGCTACTCCTGCGAGGGAGCCCAATCCCAAGTTCTGATATAGAATACCCAGGGCCAGAAGAACTTGCAAAGGTGTTGTCCATATGTCATGAACATACCAACTGAAATCTCCAATACGCTGAGCATCAACACTCATGTAATTGACTATCTCACCACTTGTATACTTTTTTCTTGACTGGCTTGAAAACATCATGCCCTTCTTGTATATAGCAGTTGTCAATGCTACCTTGACACGTATGCCTATGTGAACTATTATGAAAAGCCAATGCCGTTGTGACAGAGATTCTATTACCTTTGCAAGAAGAAATGCACAAGCTAGAACAATGCCTTCACTAGCAAACTGCTCCTTGTCAGCAAGACACCGAACAAAGTTATCTATAAAAAGGACCTACGTATGATGAACAAGAAGTCATCATTGCCAGGAATGCTGTAAAAAGTATATCCTTTTGAACAATGACAACTGCCATTTTTTCTATCAACAAGGCCTCACTTCCTTTGGCATCTAGTTGGTTTCTAAATTTATGGTAAATGTGGTCAGCCTTGTGGGCGTCTGCAACTTGAGGTACATCATCTATGTCCAAACTTCCAAAGGCTTCTTATAGCCAACGTCAAGCAAAGGATTCATCCAAGAAAATGACATCCGGCTGAGAAAGCTTGTTGTTGCATAAGGAGTGACTTTTGGCTTAAGGTTTTCACAATTTTCCAGAATATTATTCAGGAGAGGTTCTTCTATGCTTTGAGTTAAGGAACCCTCACATATTTTGCCACAAAAGTTGGCATAACTCAAAAAGACTGAAAGGAAAAGAGCCAGAATTTCAACCACAAAACTTAGGGTAATGTGTTTTTGTTGCTTGAACTCTTGAATATTGATAAATAGGAAGAATGCATAAAGAGTCACTGACAAAATCCACCACATCCGAAGTAGAAATGCCAGCTTCTCTTTACTTTCTTTTGTGAGAGAATAATATGCATAACCTGACATGATAGCCCAAGCCAAGGCCTGAAAAACATACTCTCCTTCGGCTCCTAAATTTTTAGGCCTTTCCTTTAGCCACCAATATAAAGGGCTCCATATTCCAAGTAAGGTATACAACACTGATAGAGAAATGCAACTCAGCAGGACCACTTTGTGCATAACCCCAAATTGCAACCTTTTGGAATGAGTAGGTTTCAAAACAGGGGAATCAGACCTATGTGTGCAAAATCTACACATTCTCCAGAAAAAAGGGAATGATAAGACAAACAACAAAGACTAGGTGAAGCACAATTGCAAGTGCATGCCGAATGTAATCCCGAAGAACAGTATCTGCAAATTCTCCCCATTTCCTATCTTTACCCAGTCAAATCAATTGTGTTGCCCAAATGGACTCCATCACTACAAGCAAGCCATAGACAAATATCAACATTGTTTCCTCGTTCCCAAATTTAGTTTTTCTCAAGTGCAACTATCTACAATACCACTTGCTACTACTTGGAAAACAAATCCCATTCATATTTTCCATTTATCAATTCATAAACAAATAAGATTTCTACAAACTTATATTGTGCTTAGCTTCTGATTTTAACTGTGTAAGTTTTTTTTTCTTAACAACTTGGATCAAATTCTATGATGCATCAACAGGAAGAAGAGAGCAAGAGAAGAGAAGAGATAGATAGAGAAGAGTAGAGAAATGATCGATCTCTTCTCTTCTCTTGCTCCATTCTTCCTCATGATAGATCAGGAAAATTTGATCCAAAATGTTGACGAAAAAACTCACAGTTGAAATCATAAGCTATGTGCAATAACATTAAGAACTGTAAAAATCATAAATCTTCTACAAAATTGATATTTTAATTTCAAAATTCTAACATGAGTGCTGAATTCATAACTAATTGATTCAATAACCAACATATAACTAATTCTAGACTAAAAACAGCATTACAACTAGTGCTGAGGCATTCTCAAAACTACAAGAAGTCCGACTTTTTTCCCATCTACTATTTTCAAGCAGGTGTCCAAGCTATTTCTCTTTTTTTCTCTTGCTCTCTTCTTTTTTATGATCATAGAATTTGATTCAAAATATAAAAAAAAAACTTGCACACTTAAAAACAGAAGCTATACACAATAACATTATATACTGAAAATCATATATCTACTCCAAGATTGATGTTCTAACATGAATGCTGAATTCATAATTGATTCAGGAACCAATGAATGTATAACTAATCCCATTTATGATCATAGAATTTGATTAAAAATATCAAAAAAAAAAAACTTGCACAATTAAAAACAGAAACTATACACAATAACATTATATACTAAAAATGATATATCTACTACAAGATCGATTTTATAACATGAATGCTGAATTCATAATTGATTCAGTAACCAATGAATGTATAACTAATCTCATTTATGATCATAGAATTTGATTCAAAATATCAAAAAAAAAAAAACTTAGCACAATTAAAAACAGAAGCTATACACAATAACATCATATACTGAAAATCATATATCTACTACAAGATCCATGTTCTAACATGAATGCTGAATTCATAATTGATTCAGTAACCAACGAATGTATAACTAATCCCAGACAAAAAAACCAGCACTACAACTAGTACGGAGGCATTCCGAAAACTACAAGCAACCCAATTTTTTCCCCATCAAGCGTTCTCAAGCAGATGCCTGAGCATATATTTACTAACCCAATTACTATTAAAGAATAAAGAAAAACATATACTAACCAAGCCTCATGTTTTTCATTTATGATATCATTAACAGATCAGATTCATACAAATTGAATGTTCTAAGCTGTGACACCCATGTACTTATTGATTGTATACTTTAAGAACGATGAATTTATTGCTCCAGAAGAAAAACTACACTGGAATTGGTTGTAATGTATACTATGAAAACTAGATGAAATACATACATTATGCCAATCATAAAATCAATCATTTTACTCACATTTCATGGCACCAATTGGCATGAGCTGCTCCTCTGTTGATGTTGGTACCGTTGGCATGAGCTTCTCTGTTCTTTGTCTCGAGTTCTTCTGTGTTCATGCCGATATTCTTCTAAGTGTATCAAGGAATAATTTCAGTTGGGATATAACAAATGTTTATTGTGATTATTTCACCGGTAATGCAGAGTGTAACAAATTCTCATGAATAACCAAATATATACATGCAAAGAGTCAAATAGTCAAAATCAATATTCTTGCTGGCAACGAAACCAATGAGACTTGAGAGTGACAAGTGAAATTGGGTGGAAGTGGAAGGGTATGAAATTCTATTTGAAAAAGTTGGCAAAAGTCAACACGTAAGTTGGGAATTGAACATGTGAGTAAACCGATTTGTAGTCGTTGGAAAGAGGAAAGTGATTTTGAATTGTGTGCTCCAAGCAATCTATTTTAGGCTGAGATAGTATTAGTAAAAGTATTTAAAAGTGTTATTGGGTGATTGATATGTATATATAAATTTTTAATGAACAAGTTTATAGATATTTGTATGTATTTGAAAAATAAAATAAGTGTAAATTTTTATAGAATATACAGAATATAGAATATACAGAATTTTTATTGATTGGTTATATAGAATATACAGAAGAAAGGGGATATTCAAGTAGTTAAAATGTCTATTAAAAGGAAGATGACAAAGCCTTTAGGCGAGCCTCCCCTCTTCTCTTAAGTTCTACATATGCAATATTTATATCTTCACATATGTTTTGGAATTTAAGTATCAAGGAGATACATAGGTTTGTCAAGTGACATATCTGTGAGATTGCAGTGAATACCAATCCCTAGCAATCAATGCAAGCTCCAATTTCTATTAAGGATTTTATTAAGTGTGAGGCCCTATGATTTATGGATTGTCAAAGCTCAAGCCATCTTCAACAATAACTAGAAAGGAGAACCCCAAGCAATGTGAACAATCGACACAAGATGTAGGTCATCCAACTCCCATGGGTAGTTAACATAATGATTTAACTTCACAACAATGAAATTTGGTAGATCTAGGACCCTACATTCACTATTGTATACAATAGTTAAAACTTTCCCTAGTGCCCCATTGATAAGACCTACAACCACTCATAAATTAGAAGTGAGCATTTAACTCACTACCCAATACACAAGAGAAATGGAAGGTAAATATTCATCCTTGATGTCTATAGTAGATCTCCCTCTTTTTTGTTATATATTACATCATGCAATAGGGGGTTGAAAGGACTTCAACATATATTTTATTATGTTGAACAAACAACTCATTCAGTGGAAATAAATTTACTCATCACTGAATACATTGCAATTTAAGTTTTGATTTTTTTTGGCCATTTAAAGCCGCAACTAACTACTTGTAGGCTCATTTATGAGCACTTGCTGAAAGGAAGTTGGGTGAGAGAAAATAACTTCCTACACTAATATAAGTAGGGGAGAATTACAAAACATTCCTTTTAACACCTTATACAGTTACAATAAGAGAAACACATAGAGAAATAATGAAACAACAAGTACACAAATACAATAAACACTAGATATACATGGGGAAAACCCTCTCGAGTAAAAAACCCCACCCTCCAAAAGAATAGTACTATTGTATTACTTCAAATAAGAGTTACAATACATCCCCAAGTACAAATCTTTCTAAACAACAAGTGTTTCATCACAAACACCTATCTTAGAGTGAATCCAACAACACTTCATTATCTGCAATGAAACTATGCATTCTACAATGCAAGACACTCAATATATAGAGAGATGCAAGCTTGAAGAAGCATCTAGAAGGAGAGGGCCATCCAAATCTACATGACACAATATCCCACACCATAAACATGTATTTGGACACATGCACAACATTCCCTTACACCCCTTACAAGTGTCATTACATGCAATATTCTTTCTCCAAGCTTGGGCACCTAGAATAGGCTAAAAATAGGCTATGACAAATACCTTACAACTGTCATAAAAAAATTCATAGCTCCTGTCATAAAATATGTCATAATTACAACACTTACAACTATAAGAGAATATGTCATAAATGACCTAAAATTCTCTTACACCTTGTCATAACCCATCTTGGGCACCAATTTCCTCCATGCATGAAGATGCCTTATGACGCATCATAGAATGTGTCATAGGTCAAATATTCCAAAGTGGGATGCCTATGTCCACTTGGGATGATTATGTGTCATCCAGTCACCTCCAACGGGGATGCTAGCCAACCGGTGGGTCCCAATCTATGACATGACACCATAGTCAATTGAATAAAACAAACAAACATAATAATACATTGATTAAATTAATATTAAGAATCTAAGGATGAGACACCTTAATCCCAACATTCTCCCACTTGTCGAAGACTTGCCAAGAGTCGTATGGAATCATCTACTCAAGGTCCCAAGGCCCATGGAATCTGAGCACCATCTGAACTTATTTGTGCCCATTGGTTTCATCAGTGCATCTGCAACATTTTCCAAAGTGTCAACCTTCTCCAAGTTCACCTTTCCATCTTCTACCATATCACAAACAAAATGAAACTGAATATCGATGTGCTTTGTTCTGACATGGAAGGTAGGCTTCTTTGCTAGGAAAATTACACTTTGACTATCACAACAAATCATAATTTGTCCTGCATCAAAACTAATATCAAAACATAGTCTCTTAAGCCAAATAGATTCCTTACAAGCATGAGTGGATTCCATATACTTTTCCTTTGTCATGGACAACATAACTACAACCTGTCGCTTACTCATCCAACTGATAGTACCACCAAACATCATAAACGCATAACCACTGGTGGATCTTCTACTGTGGATGTCACCTTCCCAATCTGAATCCACATGTCTATGAATGCTCATGAAATCCTGAGGTCCAGTAGGATACCCATGAAAAAAAAGGGCATACTCAGAAGTACCCCATAAATATCTGAACACTCTCTTAATTGCAACCCAATGCACCCATCCAGGATTAGCCATAAAACGACTAAGGACTCCCACTACTTGGGAAATGTTTGGTCTCATAGAAGCCATCACATATATCAGACTACCAATTGCACTCGTATATGGTACTTCAACCATCTCCTCCATCTTAGTACGAGATTTTGGATGATCATTCACATAAATTTTCATCCCTTGCATTATAGGAACAACTAACTGTCTGCAATATACCATGTTGAATCTCTTCAACACTAAGTTCACATACTTTCTTTGGCACTTAGGTCTTTCATCTCAATCTGTGTTGACAACTCAAACGTCAAATCTCAAATCATACTCTTACCATTCCCAATAAACAACATATCATCTATGTATAAGACTATAATTTGATAATGCGACCATTATAAGATTTAAAGTAAAAACAATGGTCAAATTTAGATCTCTGAAATCTCAATGACAAAAAAAAGATATCAAACTTCTGGTACCACATTCTTAGAGACTGTTTTAAACCATAACGAGACTTCTTCAGTTTGTAAACCAAATTTTCTTTACCTTTTTCAATGAAATGCTTTGGTTGGGACATGTAAATCTCTTCCTCCAAGTCACCATAAAGAAATGTTGTCTTTGCATCCATTTGTTCCACTTCTAAGTCATATGTTGATGCAAGTGATGTCCAACAGAAGGCAGATAGATGTCAGCTTCACTATAGGAGAGAATATCTCCCCATAATCAATTCCCTCCACCTGTGAAAACCCCTTGGTGACCAACCTTGCCTTTTGCTTCTCAACATCTCCATCAAGACCACACCTTTTCTTGAAAACCCATTTACAACCAATAGTTTTACGTCCACTAGGAAAAGGTACTAGATCCCAAGTCTTATTTTTATTTAATACAACCATCTCCTCATCCATGGCTTTTATCCAGGAATCTGCATCTCATATCCATAGCCTCTCTAATAGTCCTAGGCTCATCAATGTTAGCAATCAAACAAAAAATGCAACTAGAATTCAATAGTGAATAACCAAACCTTTCTGGTTGTTGCCTAACTCATGTAGACCTTTTGAAAGGATGGGGTTGAGGCTCTTCTTCTTCTTTAGAACTTTTAGAGCTACTTGAGCTATCCTCATCATCAGGTCCAATAGGAGTGGGTGATCCCACAAAGCTGGTTTACAATTTCTGAGAGGAACTGATTTTTGCTGAAATCACATATTTTTAGAAAATATAATGATTTAAGCCTTAAAAAGTTCCATTTTAAGGATTCCAATTGAAGAGGGTTTGATCAAACCCCCTTGGATAGAACCTTTCTAGTTTTAAACCATACCTATAAATGAGTCTCCTTTACACCTATCAAAATGTTGATAAAAAATCACTTTTGATTTGCCTTTTGGGAGATCAAATGAATTCATTTAAAATTTATTTTGAATGATTGTGGTATTCCTCAGAACGAGCTATCCAATGATTATAATTTTAATATGTTTTTATTTTATTATGTATTTTTTTTTTTACTTTTATTAAACATAGGTTTTTCATCAAAAATGAAGGTCTTTGTTTTGCACATATGGAAAAATAGCAAATCATCAAAATAAAATTTTAAAAAATACGTTCGTAATGGGTATTGATGTCCTTGATCCATTAAAAAAAAAAAAATGAATTTCGATACATACATAAAAATTTATGTTGTAGACAGTCTGCCTATGTCTAAATTGCAATTGGTTTGACTTCGTAACTTGATTAAAGAAAAAATATTGAATAAAATTTGTGAGACCAAATGAAAGTGCTAGATATCGTAGTTACAAATCTAAATTTGAGAAAATCATAATTTTATCCTTCATACAAAAAAAATTATGTTGTATACGGTGAGTGTCACTTTTTAAAAATGTTGTTTTCTGAAAAAAACCAGTTTTTGTGGGAGATGGACAAAGAAGTTCAATCTGATTCCAAAAATTTTGAAAAAAATATTTTTAAAATCTAAAGACAAAATGTGATAAGACTCTATTTTGCATCATCTTCAAATTCCTTATGGTTTAGCCTCTATAGGTGCTCAAATGTGAAAATTTAGTTAAAAATAATAATTTCAGTGTCCATTTTGGCCAAAAATTGTAAACTACTATTGTGGGATCACTCGAGTGCATAGTTCATCTTTCTTCAAAGTAGGTGGAATTTGAACTACTTCCTTATTATGTTTCTCATCTTTTTGTGGTTGTAAATAAATAGTGGAAGGTTTCATCTCTCTGAAAATCACATTTCTACTATAGAGAACATTCTAAGCTTCTAGATCCCAAAGCTTGTAGGTCCTTTCACACTAACACCATATCTAATAAAGATTCACTTAACAACCTTATTCTCCAGCTTTGAACTCTTCTTAATTCAAACATGAGCATAAGATTTGCAATCAAATACTCTAAGATGTTTCATTGAAGGCTTTTTACCATACCACGCCTCCATGGGTGTCATTCCAACAAGCATTGATGAAGGATATCTATTGATCAAATAACATGCAATGGCTACTACTTCAGCCCCAAAAAAAAATTCAAGGCTAGCTCACCACTCAATATACTCCTAGCCCTCTCCATCAATGTTCTATTCATCCTCTCCATAACTCCATTTTTCTATAGACTATAGGGAGTTGTAGATTATGTCTCTCAATCCTATGCTCTTTACAAAAAAATTCAAACTCTACAGAACAAAACTCACCATTGTTATTCCTCAAACACTTAATCTTTGTACTAGTCTAATTCTCTACCAAGGCCTTGAACTCCTTAAACCGACTAAAGGCTTTAGCATTACTTTTGATAAAAAAAATGAATGTCCTTCTACTATAATCATCTATAAACGAAACAGAGTATATATATTTTGATAACAAAGGAACATTCACAGGACCAAAAACATCTGAATGAACATAGTCCAAAACCCCATAAGACTTGTGATAACTAGAGTAAAAATAAACATAGTGTTGTTTTTCATATACACAATGTTCGCAAAATTCAAACTCGAGATTAAAATCATCAATGCCTTCAAAAAGGCTCTTATTTTTCAAGGTTCTAAGACCCTTCTCACCAATGTGACAAATTTGTTTGTTCCATAACATTTTCTTCTTTGTAGGAACCTTCACTTCCATTGAATGAGCACCCTTAGGTACCCAAAATGCACAACCATCTGATGTAGCTGCAAAAAACTTCTTCACCACATGATAGAGATCATGAGGAGGATGAAGAATCCAAATAGCTCTTCTTCGGTACATCAGAAGAAGTATTGCATTATACATTGTTGCATCAAGCTAAGATAGAGTGCTAATACAAACTCCCTTAGCTAACACCATAGATCCTTTTGTCATCTTGCATCCTCCACCATATAAAACAACTTACACTCTTGAATCATTTAGTTTACTTATAGAAAGAAGGTTTCATGCCAAACTTGGGATATGCAAGACACCATCAATCCCCTTCACTCGTCCATCAAGAAATCTAATTCTGACTCTTCCACAACCAAAAATATTTAGGTGAGAGTCATAACCTAGGTACACCTCTCTACCATTGTACCCTTCATACTTTGACAATCAACCTCTATGAGAGGTCATGTGAAAATATGTACCTGAATCTATCAAGCATACATCATCTGATGGATGGGATACCAAGGCTGCAATAAATGCTTCTCCTTCATCTTAGGATGATTTCTCAGATTCATAATTAGAGAAAGACTTGTTTTTCTTACTCTTCTCCTTCTTGCAATCCTTCCAAAAGTGACCAATTTCACCATAGTCCCAACATTTTTCCTTGGTATTCTTACCACAAGACTTAGATCTCCCTAGAGACTTTGACTTAGATTTCTTGTCCTTAATTTTTCTTCTTCCTTTGGTCTTCCACAAAAAGTAAGGGCTTCCTTTTCTATATTAGAAGACTTCCTTCGGATCTCTTTAGACAATAATAAGGCAACCACCTCATCGATCTTGAAGGCGGAATTATTTCTTCCAATAGCCAATAGTAGGTTATCCCAAGAGTCTAGAAACAAACATAAAAGGAGCATACAATGGTCTTGTTCATGAATCTTGTCTCCAGCAAAACCTAGTTGAACATTCAACATGTTGAATGCATTTAGATGGTTTTCTATGGATCCTCCATCTTCCATTTTTAGATAATACATCTTTCTCATGAAAATCTTGTTTACTAGGGATTTAGCCTGATAGGCATCACCAAGATTTTTCCATAGAGAAGCATAAGTCTTCTCTTCATGGATATTTAGGATTAAAAAATAAGCCAAATAGAGTCTAATAAAACCCTTGGCTTTCCAATCCATGAGCTGAAACAATCTTCTTGTTTCATGCCCATCATTTTGGTTCTAGAAATAGCAACCCATAGATCACAATCTACGAGAATTTCTTCCATTTTGAGTTTCCAAAGTTCAAAATTACCACCAATAAACTTCTCCATCTCAATCCTCCTAGCTATGCCTCCCATCTCTTTCCTGCAACAAGGTCACAAAATACACTTCTGCAAAACTCCCACTGAAACAAAGATTAGCTCAAAAAACCTTTATAACCCAAAAAAGGAATCAAGGTTGGCCAGGCTCTAATACTAACTAAGAGGAAGCTAGGTGAGCAGAAACAAATTCCTACACTAATCTAAGTAGGGGAGAGTTACAAAATTTTCCTTTTGAAGACAAGGGAAACATGGCTGCACCTTTTGGGAGATGGAACTAGGGGACCTATTTCACTCTTAGTTCATTAGGAAACCAAGATCCCTCAACCAGATCACTCAATTGAGCGAAGGGATACCAAAAACAAGAAAGAAATGGTGTGTGGTTTTATTAGGTGTGATTAAAAGGGGGGTTCAACATTAAAATGAAGCATCAAAGAAAAAATGCAAACTCTAATGCATTAAACCCTATAAACGTGAAACATGAAATCAGATTGAGAAACATAAATTAGATAGAAAGGAACCTAGTAAACTAAAGGATTCCAAACAAGGTCGGTAACTGTCAAATTCTGATTTTTGAAGTGCACTAGAACTCATATGCCAAACTAGGTGATTTAGTCCTGTTATTGGAATCTGAGTAGATTATGGAATCTTCTGCTAACAAACTAGGATCCATAGAAATTTTTTGAAAAGAGGTATAATGGGACTCATACGCCCATAGGGGTGATTTAGCCTAGTACTAGGGTTTAACTAAAATTTTTGTAGCCTCGAGTGATATTCTATTCCTTTTGTCTTGTCTAACTTCAAGTTTGAAAAGTTTGAATTATGATCTATAGGTGAGTTTCCATGAAGATGAAAACTTATTGACAAGTTTAACAACTTTCTTCATTCGTGTAACTTTTTCTTCAAAGGATCTTCAATATCTAATCCACCTAGATCTACAATCACACATGAAGAGGTAAATAATTTGTTGTGTTAATGAATAGGGGTTTTGTCCTGGTCAAACCCTATTTTTGGTAATCAAACCTTCAAATGAAATGAAATACAATGAAGGAATGATGAATGAACAATATGAAATGTTGCAACTCACCAAACACTTGAAATAAAGGCTGTAAACTTGCGTGAAATGGCTCCAATGGATACGGATCTTGACTCTTGATCTTGATAAGAGATAATGTATTTGAATGCTTGCTTGAATCATGGAAATGAACATCACAAATGTTAGATCAAAAATACACATGATGCATGAATACTTTGACATGATTCTTGAATCTCGAATGTTGCTCCAAATTCTTGATAATTTTCTCTTTAATGCTCTTGATCTCATAAAAATTTCTTAGGAATGCTCTCTTGAAAATCTTAGATGAAATTATGTCAAATAACCTTGTATTTAAACTTTTTTATGCCAAATTTCCTGAAATTACAACACTACAACCCAACATTAGATCTAGGGCAATCAAATCCCGCCAAGAATTTGATTCAAAATAGGTCTTTGTTAAAGCGGGACTCATATGCTGAGTCCCAATGTCTTTTAAACATGGGACAAAAACTCAAAGAAATGTTAAGTTCAATGCAATGATTAAAATTAGGTCCCAAGACCTAGGTGGGACTCATATTCCCAAGGTGGTGTATGAGTCCTAGATAATTAGATTTGGAACACACAACCTCAAACATTGAATCATGACTGGTCATTTGTTAAGTGTCAATATTGTCCTTAGAAAATGCATTAAATAAGGCTTGTGGATGAAAAATAGGACCAAATAAGGCATAAAGAAGCCCAATTTTAGCAAGGAGGAAGTGTGAAAATGTAAAGGGATACATTTTTCTACACTACATTTATTCCCCACTTTAGTGAGAGGAGGAACTTCCTTCCAAATCACACTAAAGTAGACAAACACACATCAAGAGGGGTCCAAGTGTACCAATGCTAGTGAGATAGGATGAAAATGGTCAAGAGGGATGATCAATCCCCTAGGATCAAAATCCTATGGCAAACCAACATAGGCATGAAACAAAAAACAAGTGAATAATGTATGAAGCAATAAAAATATACAAGCATACACTGTCAAAGACATAAAGAAAAAATAAAAGGAAAAAAAGGGTGGATCAAGCCTCAATTGTCTATACAACATGATGTGGATCAGATCTAAATTGTTTGTAAAAAAAATTTTTTACAAGTGAAATGTGATGTCCATTATGCAAAAAAAAACATGCTCACAAGGGCTAGTGGAACCTCAAGCCGTCCACTAGGTTATCCCCCAAAGACACATATGCACACAATCAATATACACTCACATAGATAAGAAAGTGGCTATGGGAAGTTCATGACTAAGTTTGGATCCCATACACTAACCATACCAAAGCTATACCTCTTTATAACTTTGATAAGGTACCATAGAACATTAACAACAGGATCCATGAGGCAAGGAAAAATTTATATGCTCACAACCATAAACAAACATGATGGATCCATAGGCAAGAAAAGTGTGTTATGCAAGGTTTCCATATAACAATTATTGTAAAAGAAAAATAATGCAAGGTATGTTCAAAGGGGTTTTCCTTAGTTCATGCAACATCTTAACTTAGGGAACATTGTGTCTAATGTCTCGAAGAGAGGACCAATCAAAGGATAGAAGATTCACAATTTAGGGGATGCAATGTGTCATATCAAGAAACTAAAAGGAATATAATATGCTAAGAGATATCACACTCTTGAAGGAAATCACACCCAATGTCACCACCAAGAGAAAGAAACATCATGTGAAGCAAGAAGACCACATAATGAAACATAATTTATAATTGAAATGCAAAAGAATAATGCCAATGTATATTGCCACTTTAAAGAAATTGCTAAACTCCATGTTGTGAGCAATCACTTTAAAGTAGCAAATGATAAATGCTAAAAAGACATGAGAGCTTATTTGGAAAGCCCTATTCCAAGTCATATGTTTCCAAATTAAGCTACATCATGAAAAGGGGTTCCCCCCAAAATGAAATCCAAAACACATAAGGGATCCATAGATTCGAGGTCGGTATGTTTTTGCTACAATATTATTAGAGAGCTCAGAAACACCATCATTCCCGAAATAATCATGGAATAGGAAGAATGACACAAAGAGAGAAAAAACAAAGAAAAGATTTTAGGTCAACATGGAATAGACCTAAAATTTTTTGACACCTTGCATCATCCCCAAAAGGAAAACACAAGACAAAGTAAAGATAAAGGAAAATATTTTGGGTCAACATGGGAGAGACCTAAATGTCTAGACACCTTGCATCATCCCCAAAAGGAAAACACAAGACAAATGAAAAATGATAATGTTTACGACATAGAGAAGAATGTAGATACATATAGAGGAATGGATAAAAAGAGAGAGATACATCAAAAATAATGATACGGGGAGATCACATTACACACATGTAATCACATAAAGAAACATGAAAAAGGAAAAAAAATGAAAAATACTAGTAAGGCACATGTGAGTCAACCTATAGAAGGTCATCTGAATTCTAATATTGTTCATTATATATGGAAAGCATACAAATAGGCAAAGGGACAACAAAAAGTTCTGAACTAGGGGAAGCACCAAGTTCAACACTCTTCTTAGGAGAATTGTCATTTAAGCTCATAGAAGAGGAAAACAATGAATTCAATTCATTATGCAGTTCTTCAACAATTTTAGCGATCTCATCATCATCATCTAGGTTACTCACAATGGGAGGTCGAATGATAATGTCCAAAGAAGGGGCTAGTCCCAGTTGTGGTTGTGATATAGGATCTTTTTATTGTAGGGAAGAGATAAAATTATCATGTATTGCTTCGCTAGAGTTTGGATGTTGATTTTCATTTTCATTTTCTTCGTTTAACCTTTGAGAAATAAAATGGCATCTATGCCTACACTCTCTATCATTTTTGTTTCTTTTGGTATGATTTTCAAGTTATGTTTGTGTGGGAGAGATTTTATCAAACATAGGTTTCTTTTATTATCTAAGGGGAGGAATGAAAGGAACCATAGGAGGTTGTTCAACCACTTTCTCTTTAGATTTGTAAACTTGTTTTATCTTAGGGGGCATGATGGAATTGTTTTGGTTGTCTCTTGATCATTTGTAGGAGATAGGCAAGGTATCTGTCATGGGTTGATCTTGGTTATTTGGAATTTTTGTTGGTTCTATCATGGTTTCGTCAAGGATAAGAGGCTCAATCATGGGCTAAGGAATGTTTTGAAGGGATAATTTTGTTATATGTTTTGCCTTAAATTTCTGATAGGATTTGAAAAATAAGTCTTCACAAGGTTTAATAGGTTCAATAGGCTTGGGCCAAAAGAAATCCAATGAAAACTTCCCATGGGAAGACACAAGATTAAAGCCACTATGGTGCACAGTAAAGATTTCATTTCCAAAGGAACATTTTAAACATTTATGCACAATTGATGAGGCAAATTCCATGGAGAATAGCCATGGGTAACCAAGATTCACATGGAATTGAGCCAACATTGGGATGATGGAGAATGAGACATATAATTTTTTTGACCCCACTTTTAAAGGAAGGATGATTGAACGAACTATAGGGAAAGAAAAACCATTATGTGTTTTTATCCATGCTTTCAATTTATCATATACATATCTTGATAGAGTTCACGAACAAGTAAGAATTCTTTAGTGATCACATTCTCTCCATAGATGGGATCAATTAATATCCCATTAGTGGGCTTGTCAATGATTCGGTTGGTTATGTAAAGAGGACCATTAGGTGCATGTTTAAGTATGTATTTTTGTGAGAAAGTGATATCAAGAGGCATTTTAGTTTGGCCCTTATGATATTGAATTTTGATCAATCCAACCATACTATCCATAGGAATTTCATCATTAGTATTCATGTTGTCATCATTCATGTCAACATTCATCACATCATTCTTCTTAGTTTCACTTGCTTTAAAAAATTAAATATTATGATTTGGTATATGGGGTTGGTAAATATTTTTAGGTTTTGGTTGGGAGGGAAAAAAATTATTAACTTCATCATTGACACCTCTATTTTGAATACAATTAGAATAAATGAGGTCTTCCACAAGATATTTAAGACACTTACAATGTTTCATATCATGTCCATTTTTTCGATGAAAATGAAAATAGGAATTGGATCTAAAGTTCAGAGGTAATGGTTTAGTAGGATCAAGAGTTCTAAAGGGAGGTAAGGAAATAAAGTTTTTTTCCAAAAGTTGTAACATGGTGCTATGTAGGGTATTGGGTAAGGGAGTAAATTGTCTATTTGGATCCCCAAATGTAAAAGGATTTGTCTTCTTTATAGTAGTCACTTGGGTATCAACATGTTGGGTTGGTTGAGGGGGATTTAGTTAAAAAAAAACTTTATTCTATTTCCTAAAGGGTTGGTAATTGTTTTGATTTGTGGATTCATAATTTTCAAGATGACTAGAGGTGGGTTCTATTTCATGGCTACTAACCAAGTTTCGATAATCACGAAAGGTAGTAAAAAAGTCTACGAAGGAAGGAAAATTCATCATGCCAAGCTTATCTTATATCTTATTTTATAATTTCTCAATGAACATTCGTTGAAGGTGAGGATCAAAAATCTTTACGTCAATTTGGGAATAAAGCAATTGATAGCGTGAAATGAAGTTAGTAACCTTTTCATCATCCTTTTGCTTACATATCATAAAATCAGCTAATGTCATCTTAGGAGTCATGTGCACTTGGAAATGGTTGCTAAAGGCCTCAACAAGTTCATTGAATAAATGAATTTAGTTATTTGGTAATGAGGAAAACCATTCTAAAGCAGTATCTTTCAAGGACCTAGGGAAAAGCTTAACCAAGAGATTATCTTCAAGGATGAAATCAATGCATAGTGTTGTATAAGTGGAAACATGGTTAGAAGGATCTCCTTTCCCTCCATATTTATCAAAATTAGGAATCTCTATACCTTGTGGTATCTACGTTCTTGATATCTTCAAGGATAAGGGATTTATTTTGACATAGTATGAAGGCTAGCCATTTTTATTTTGGTTTATGGTAGAACATTTTTTTTGAAGGGATGAAACATTTTGTAAAAGTTTGTTAAGAATGGAGTCAGTCATTGGTTGTGTTTTGAGATGAAGGTGAATATGGTGGAGGTGTATATGTGTTTGAGGGGGAAGTGAATAGAATGCTTATGGGAGGTAACGTGGTAGGAGATATGATGTGAGATGCCACAAAGGTATAAGTATTTCTAGTGTAAATACCCAAGGTAGGAACGACATTACTAGTAGGTTACATCATTGTGGTAACTTGAGGGTTGGTATAGGTAGGAATAGAGGAAATGGTTGTAGGAGGAGGAATTTGAGTTCCTCCTTGACTTCTAGTATTGTTTTGAAGTTTTAGCACAACTAGTTGATGAGGTGAGATGTAAATTCCAAAAAATTGAGCTAAGTTACATGCAATTTCTATATCTTGTTCACTTTAAATCATGCGGTGTATGCTATCTATGGTAGAAATAGCTATGTTGGAAATGTTTTTCAGTACTAACTTGGTGTTTTAGGTTTTTCCAATTCTTCATAGATTTGGATTATGTTTTCTTGAGGGACACTAGAAACCATTGTTTCAACACTTGTCATGTTACTTGAAGGTAAAGATTTGTCAAGGGCATGGTCCATACCTAGTGAACTAGTTTCAATACTATTAGTGAAAAGCTAGATAACCCAAGATCCATGATAAATGTGTTATCATAGGATGACATGAGTCTTTAACTACGTCTCACTATAGTATTAACAATAAGACACCAATTTGTAAAGCTCATGCAAAGGATAATCAATGAATGCAAGATAATGAACACAAGATAAATGATATTCTTTAATTACAATTCTTATGTTTATAAATGCACTTGAAATTAAACAAAATTAAGCTAGATCTATTGAAGTGAATGAAATAGAAAATTGAAATCTGAATGAAATAAAGATCTAACAACAGTAAATAAAAGCATGAGAATGAAGTTATTAATGTTGTAAAATGCACATCTAGGTCTGATATGGGACTAAATCTCCTAGAGGGGTGAATGAGTCCTAGTTATGGTTTTTGGAAGGTTCAAATATTGAAAAGCAAACAACACAAAATTCCCAAAAATTTGGAAAAACCACTTGTACAGGGACTAAATCACATAGAGGGGTGAATGAGTCTTAGATAAGGTTTTTAAACCAAATTCAATGAATGATGAGTTTATGTTAATGTTTCTAGATTGTATGTTTATTTGACTATTTGGAAGGATAGATTTCAAATGAAATTCAATGATGCAAGATGCAAAAATGCAACCTTTATGCACTTTTCACTATTGAAAGATTTAAAAGACCAAAATGAAAATTAACTAATACAAATGGAATGCAAATTTAACCTAGATATAGGACTTATAAGGTTGTCTAAATTAGAAATTCTAGTGTCCAAAGGTCGGGATCACCAAAATAAATACAACAAAAGGTAGAGGGGTGAATGATCCCAAAAATTTGTCTAAATTTGGTGATCCCGAATTTATTATTATCTAAATTTTGTTGTTTTTAAATTGGTTTGTCTAAATTTTAGGTTTTTATTATTATTGAAGGTAGTGTTTCAATAATAAGGTTGTCTAAATTAGAAATTCTAGTGTCCAAAGGTTGGGATCACCAAAATAAATTTTATTTGAAAAACCTTATATATATATTGTTTTAGGTTTTTCATGTTTTTCCAATTATGTTTTTCCCTTATATAATAAACATAAAAATAATATAAATTAATATAATTATGTTTTTCCCTTATATCTAAGGTTTTTCATGTTTTTCCAATTATTATGTTTTTTCATCTTGAAAAATAATAATATAATGTTTTTCCCTTATATAAATTAAAGGATGATTAATAAAATTATGGGATCATTCACCCCTCTACCTTACCAAAAAAACCTTATATAAATTATGTTTGTCCCGAATTTATTATTATATAGTGTTTCATGTTCATGTTTTAGGTTTTTATGGTGATCCTGACCTTTGGACACTAGAATTTCTAATTTAGACAACCTTATTATTGAAACACTACCTTCAATAATAATAAAAACCTAAAATTTAGACAAACCAAATTAAAAACAAGAAAAGGTAGTGTTTCATGTTCTTGTGAAACAAAACCTTATATATATATTGTTTTATTATATAAGGTTGTCTGAATTAGAAATTCTAGTGTCCAAAGGTCGGAATCACCAAAATAAATACAACAAAAGGTAGAGGGGTGAATGATCCCAAAAATTTGTCTAAATTTGGTGATCCCGAATTTGTCCAATAATAATAGAAACCTTATTAAAAACCTTATGGTGATCCCAAAAATTTGGAAAAACCACTTGTACAGGGACTAAATCACATAGAGGGGTGAATGAGTCTTAGATAAGGTTTTTAAACCAAATTCAATGAATTATGAGTTTATGTTAATGTTTCTAGATTGTATGTTTATTTGACTATTTGGAAGGATAGATTTCAAATGAAATTCAATGATGCAAGATGCAAAAATGCAACCTATATGCACTTTTCACTATTGAAAGATTTAAAAGACCAAAATTAAAATTAACTAATACAAATGGAATGCAAATTTAACCTAGATATAGGACTTATAAGGTTGTCTAAATTAGAAATTCTAGTGTCCAAAGGTCGGGATCACCAAAATAAATACAACAAAATAGCTGTGTTCACCTTTTAGGAGATGGACAAATTAGAGGACCTTTTTCACTCTTATTTCATTAGGAAACCTAGATCCCTCAATCAAGTGACTAAACTAAGGGAAGGAGACACCACAACAAGTGAGCAAGGGTGTATAGTTTCCTTAGGTGTAATTAAAAGGGGGGTTCACCATTAAAATGAAGCTTCAAAGGAAAAATGCAAAGTCTAATGCACTGAACCCTAGAAACTTGAAACATGAAATCAAATTGAGAAACAAAAATCAAACAGAAAGGAACCTAGTAAACTAATAGATTCCAAACAAGGTCTGCAACTCAGAAATTCTACTTTTTGAAGTGCACTAGGACTCATATTCCAGACTGGGCAATTTAGTCCTACTACTGGAATCTGAGAAGATTATGGAATCTTGTGCTGCCAAACCAGGATGTACCAAAAACTACTGAAAAGAGTTATATTGGAACTTAGTTGCCCAGAGGGGTGATTTAGTCCCATTATTAGTGTTTAACCGAAACTTTCATAACCTCGAGAAATATTTTATAGCTTTAGTCTTGTCTGATCTTCAAGTCTGAAAAGTTTGAATTACAATCTGTAGGTGAGTTTCCATGAAGATGAAAAATTCTTGACAACTTTGACAACTTTCTTCAATCTTGCAACTTTGTCTTCAAAGGATCTTCAAGCTCTAATCCACCTAGATCTACAATCACACATGAAGAGGGAATTTTTTTGTTGTGTTAGGGAATAGGGGTTTTCCTTGGTCAAACTTTTTTTTGGCAATCAAACCTTGAAAGGAAAGGAAATAGAATGGAGGAATGATGAATGAACAATATGTAATGTTGCAACTCACGAAACCCTTGAATAAAGGCTATAAAATTGTGTGAAATGGCTCCAAAAAATGTGGATTTTGACTCTTGATCTTGATATGAGATAATGTCTTTGAACACTTGCTTGAATCACAAAAACCTACATCACAAATGTTAGCTCGAAAAAACACATGATTCATGAAGACTTTGACATGATACTTGAATCTCGAATGCTACACCAAATTCTTGATAATTTTCTCTCGAATGCTCTTGATCTCATAAAATTTCCTTATGAATTCTCTCTTGAAAATATTAGATGAAATTATGTGAAATAACCTTGTATTTATACTTGCTTATGCCAAATTTCTTGAAATTACAACACTACAAGCTAACATCAGATCTAGGACAATAAAATCCTACCAAGAATTTGATTCAAAATAGGTCTTGGTTAAATCGAGACTCATACACCACCTTGGGTGTATGAGTCCCAGTGTCTTAAACACGAGACACAAACTCCAAGAAAATGTTAAGTTAAATGCAATGTTTAAAAACAAGTCCCAAGACCTAGGTGGACTCATATGCCCAAAGTGGCATGTGAGTCCTAGATTACTAGATCTAGAACAAACAACCTCAAACATTGAATCATGATTGGTCATTTGTTAAGTTTCAGGATTACCCTTAGAAAAATGCATTAACTAAGGGTTGTGGATGCAAATTATGACTAAATAAGGCACAAAGAAGCCCAATTTCAGCAGGGAGGACCCAAAAGAGTGTGAAAATGTAAAGGGATACATTTTCCTACACCACATTTTGACACATTATACAATTACAATAAGAGAAACACATAGAGAAGATAATGAAACATCAAGTACACAAATACAACAAACACAAGATATATGTAGGAAAACCCCACCCTCCAAAAAAACACTACCATTGTATTACTTCAAATAAGAGTTAAAATATAGCCCCAAGTACAAAGCTTTCTTCAACAATTGTTTTGTCACAAACACCTATCTTGGAGTGAATCCAACAACACTTCGTTACCTACAAGAAAACTATGCATTCTACAATGCAAGGCACTCAATATATAGAGAGATGTAAACTTAAAGAAGAATCTAGAAGGAGAGGGGCTTCCAAATCCACATGTAATAGTATCCCTTGCCATAAACATGCATTTGGACACATGTACAACATTCCCTTACACCTCTTACAAGTGTCATTACATGCAATATTCTTTCTCCAAGATTGGGCGCCTAGAATATGCTAAAAATAGGCTATGAAAAATGTATTACAACTTCCTTAGAATTTTTGATAGCATCTATCATAAAATCTACCATACTTACACACTGATAGTTGTAAGAGAATTTGTCATAAATGACCCAAAATACCTGATTCTCTTACACCTTGTCATAACCCATCTTGGGTGAAAACTTCCTCCATGCATGAATATGCCTTATGAAACATCATATAATCTTTAATAGGTTAAATATTCCAAAGTGGGATGCCTATGTCCACTTGGGATGTTTATGTGTCATCCAGTCACCTCCAACGGGGATGCAACCTAGTCAATGGGCCCCAATTTATGACATGACACCATAGGAAATTGAATAATATAAATAAATATAATATAGATGAATTAAATAAATATTAGGACTCTAAGGTTGAGACACCTTAATCCCAACACTTACAAGGGAAAATGGATAGGAATAAATTTGAGTGATATTTTTAATCCAAAAATGAGATGTAAGCATTTATGATAGGGTTTTGAGTGCCACACCCAATGTAGCTAATATTTTTAGTGGAAGTTTCTAGATTTTGGAAGGATAGAGAAAGGGAGTCTTGAAAGAAGAAGGAAGGGGGCAACAACTAGGAATAGCAAGGTGAAAAACCAAAAAATAAAGAAGAGGAAGACATAGAGGAACATAGGAGCGTGTGACTAACAAATAGCAAGAAAGAGGAGAACAAGGGAGTCTTATATTTTTGCCTAGTACTATGAAGGAATGTAAACATGTTTAAATGACTATATTTTTTTGAGTTGAATTTAATATTTAATATTACTCTTTTAAAATTGTCTTCTTTCTTGGATTGTTTGTGCTCTTATGAATGATATTTTTATGAGTTTTCTATTAAAAAATGGGTTATTTTCTATTTGTGAACATCTTGGTACTTTTGTGATTTGGTATTGCGTGGAAAAACCCCTACAATATAGGTATCTATCTTTGCAATATAGGTTTATATTGTTCTCGTGGCATCTAATTGTGCACCTGTAGCATATTTTATGTCTTATAGCAAGAAACTATCTATCTAGCATAGTGTTGTTCACCTGCAACTTAGTCTTGTGTCCTTGTAACTAAATATTTGTCTTGTTAAAAAAGTTTTAGACCTTTTGTAGAGGTTTTGTGGGTTTCTTACAACAACAAAAACTCCATTCTTCAACTACTAGTTCTAGTTTGGTTAGGTTTTTGGGTGCCTATAGTTGGGTGGGCTCCATCAAAATGTAGGTTTTTCTTCGTTAAAAAGGAAAACATAATTGTATGACATGAGTAACTATCAACCATAAAGTTTCAACTTTATATTTTTAATATGGAAAATAAGGTTTCAAAACCGAAGTTGAGATTCTTCACTACCTTTCTATTGAAAGATGTCATTTAAAATAATAACCATGTCAAATTCATGTCACAATTTTATCTCATACAAAGAACCCACATACATAGATATGTCTTTAACAAGTGGAAATTAGCATGAATCTCCAATAAGGATAATAAATTGAGCACAAAAATAAAGATAATTATCCATGGTAAATGCTTCATGTAAATTGATATCAATACAAGTCAATACATATAAACAATTGAACTCATTTCATCAAGTAGATCATGTTTAAAAAATACATGCTACCCTAAAATGTTACAAAGTCTTGCTCATCAAGATGATTCATATCTTTTAAAGGTATGCATGGTACAACATTTATCATGAATGCATTGATGTTGAATGATGCAAAAAAAAAAGGAGCTAGAACCATGCCATATCCCCTTTCTAAAAATAGTAAGTTTGGTATTATCATTAGCCCATCCTTTTTTATGGGTTAAGAGGAATTTCAAAGGGAAAAAGTAATAATTTAATATTTCAAATTATCCTAATGTTTCTTATTTTACTAGATAATTAAATACTATATTTAATGTTTCAAACTTGAGACGGTTTTGGTAATCTCCAAGAGCTAACTAGCATTTACTAGAGCATATTTGGAAAATTATCTTTTTACCCATTTTGGCTGAAAGTTACAAAGTGGGACTAGATTATTATTCCCAATTTTTCTCCCTCCCAAATTTTGGTGTGGGATTTTTGGGCACCCAATTTGGGTAAGAAATATATAAAATATGGAAAACTCCCTTTTCACATTCATTCATGTCCTATGCCAGTTTCTCTTTTTGAGCACTTTATATTGAAGTTTCTTCTATAGATGAAAACGCATAGGAGATTATAATATTTGGATGAAAACCAATAAGTTGTTGGAACCAGAGGAAAATATCCATTTGGTTCATGAGGGAATTCTCATACATGGATTACATTGATGTTTCAAGATTTGCAGAGTAGTTTGGTATTTTAGTTCGTATTTTGGTTACAAATTGTGGGTAAATATATGTGTAGTTTTGGGTTGAAAATTGATTTTTATTTTGGATTAGTTTTTTTTTCTGTTGTAGAATTTTTTGTTATGGTCAAAACTTTTTTTGTATCATTTTCCATTCATTTTATAAGTTGTAGTTAGTTTGGAAGTTTCTAGTGTTGCTAGTGTGTGCTTTGGTAGTATGATTTTTGGGGGTATGAGGAGTGATAGTCTCAAATTGTCTTTGTTGTTGTGGGTGATGCTATTATTGATTTTTTTGATCAAGATTATTTGTAGGATTTGAGGATGTTATTATTTTCTATGGAGAATATTGGAAGACTTCAATGCTTCAATTGGTAGTCGTGTTTCGATAGGGTGTTATTTATCTGTAATTTTTGTGCCAATTTGCAATTGTTGTTGTTGCTATTTAAATTGACTATCACAATAGTCTATTTTGATATATAAGTTCAATACATATGAAAAATAAATTTTATGGAGTTTTCGCTTCATATTTGTTCAAGTTTTGTGTTGATTAGTTACTTTTATTATGTTTTTTTTTGGTGGAAAATTGATTAATCTTTGTGGAATTTTTTTTTTTGGAAATTTTTTTTCATGAGGGTTTGAAATTTATTTTTGGTCTCAAATGTTTTGTGCATTGATATATTTTAATAAAATATAAAGATATCTACTTTGGACATTATAGTGATATCAAAGCTAAGATATTGCTAGCATGTAGGATAAATTGTTCATCATGGGAGGTTATTAGGGAATGAAAATGTAAGAGAAATCACTAAATGGTATGAATAATATGATAATATCAATAAGTGTCAAGGAATATATAAAATTTTATTAATATGTTAAGGTTAAAGGAAAAACTATGCCCCAAGATGAGGATATTATCAAAATATTTGAGGAGTTTCAAGGAACATCTAAAGATTTCAAAGATAGAGTATATGTTTCTAAGTACATCATAAGGAAAAAAGAGGATGAACAATTCAAGAAGGTTGAAGAAATTTGGAAGCAAGAGGAATAGTTAAATTTATTCATGGGTGTGTGCACCAATCTATGACATAAAAAGGGTGCCAAATTATAAAACAATGTGTAACAAGCCATATTACATTCACAAAATTTGGAGAGCACCAAATTTGGCACTCTACAAATGGCTTGACCATTTTAACTAGTTACAAATTTGGAAATCACCAAATGGCTTGAAAATTTTGAGAGCATAAGGTTTGGTGCTCACCAAATGAGCCGCATTGAAAAAAAGCTAACTTTTCTTTTCTCTTTGTGTCTCTCTCCACCACTTTGATAACACTTAGAGTTTGTGTTTTATAATCAATGATGGATAGTTTCAGTTTTACATTTCAATCCCTTTCTGCCTCCTTCCCTCTTAACCAATATGTAACCATTCTCTCTCAACCCTCTCTAGGTCTCTCTTACACTCTCTACCTTGTCTTCCATTCTTAGGGTTTAAGGTATAAGGTTGATGGTTTAATGTATAGGATAGAGTATAAGATAACTCCCCCTCTCTCTCATGTATCTCCCTCCCTCTATCCATCCCACCCTCCTCTCTCTCAAGTCTCTCCCTTAATCTATGCCTCCCACCCTCACTCTTTTGGATCTCTCGCACCAATCTCCCTCTCAAGTTTCTCCCTCTCTCAGGTCTCTCCCACTCCCTTTGTCTCTCCCTCTCAATTCTATCTCTCTCTCAGGTCTCTTTCAAGTCTCTCCCACTCCCTCTCTTTTTGCCTATATCCCTCAAAATATTCCTCCCACCCCTCTCTCTTTCTCAGGTCTCTCCCTCCCACCCTAATTGGACAACTCTCTCTCACTCCAACATCCTCTCTCACACTCCCTCTCTCTCTCTCCCTCCATATCAAGTATTTCTCTCTCTCTCTCTATCTCTCTCTCTCTCTCTCTCTCTCTATCTCTCTCTCTCTCTCTCTTTCTCACTCACTCCAACTCCCTCACTCAGGTCTTTATCTTTCTCTCTCCCTCTCCTCTCTCTCGCTCTCAAGTCTCTCCCACTTAGGGTTGATGGTTTAATGTATAGGGTAGAGGATAGAGGGTAGATGGTTGAGGGTTGAGGTATGAAGGTTTAAGGGTTGAGGGTTGATGTATTATGGTTTAATGGTTGAGGGTTGATGGATTACAATTTAAGGGATAGTGTCGAGGGATGACGGTTTAATGTATATGTAGAGGCCTGAGGGTTGAAGGTTGAGGGTTTAGGGTTTAAGGTATAGGGTTCAGGGATTAGGATCAAGGGTTTAATATATAGGGTAGAGCGTTGAGGGATTAGGGTCAAGGGTTTAATAAATAGGGTAGAGGGTTGAGGAATTAGGGTTTAAGGGTTGAGGGATTAGGGTTTAAGTTATAAGGTTTAGGGATTATGGTTGAAGGTCTAATGTATAGAGTTGATGGATTATGGTTGAGGGTTTAATCCCTCAACCCTTAAACCATAATACCTCAACCATCAACCCTTAAACTATAATACCTCAACCCTCAACCCTCTACCCTCTACCTTATACATTAAATCCTCAACCCTAATCCCTCAACCCTATACCTTAAACATTAATCCCTCAAACCTCAAAGCTTAAACCCTCAACCCTTAAACCCTAATACCCCAATCCTCAACCCTCTACCCTCTACCCTATACATTAAATCCTCAACCCTAATCCTTAAACCCTAATCCCTCAAAACTAAAACCTTAAACCCTCAACCCTCAACCCTTAAACCCTAAACCCTTAAACCCTCATCTTCCAACCCTCAACACTTAAACTTGCAAACCTTGAACTCTAATTCCTCAGCCCTCAACCCTCAAACCTATCAATTAGACCCTTAACCTTATACCTTAAACCATAATCCATCAACACTCAAACAATAAACCCTCAACCATTAAAACCTCAACCCTTAAACCCTAATCCCTCAACCCTCAGCCCTTGAAACCCTCAACCCTTAAACCCTCAAATATTTTACCCTTAATTCCTCAACCCTTAAAATCTCAGCCCTCAACCCTCAACTCTTAACCCTATACATTAAACCCTCAACCCTCTACTCTCTACCTTATACATTAAACCATCAACTATAATCCCTCAACCATAATCCATAAACCCTATACCTTAAACCCTAATCCCTCAACCCTCTACCCTATATATTAGGGTGATCCCACAATAGTGGTTTACAATTTTTGGGCAAACTAGACACTGCAATTATTATTTTTAACTAAATCTTCACTTTCGGGCTTTTGTAGCAGCTAAACCGTGAGGAATTTGAAAATAGTGAAAACTAGAGTCTCATCGCACTTTGTTTGTAAGTTCAAAAAATATTTTTTTCAAATTTTTTGGAATCAGATTGCACTTTTTTTTCCATCTCCCACGAAAAATGGTTTTTTTCAAGAAACAACATTTTTAAAAAGTGATGCTCACCGTACATACAACATAACTTTTTTTGTATGAAGGATAAAATTGTAATTTTTTTGAATTTAAATTTTTAACTATGATATATAGCACTTTCATTTGGTCTCATAGTTTTTTATTGAATATTTTTTCCTTAATCAAGTTTCAAAGTCAAACAAATTGCAATTCAGACATAGGCAAACTGTATACAACAACTTTTTCTGTATGAATCTAATTTTTTTTTTTTAATGGATCAAGGACATCAATACCCAGCCTCAACGTATTTAAAAAAAAATTATTTTGATAATCTGCTATTTTTCTAAATGAGTAGACCAAAAATTTTGATTTTCAGTGAAAAACCTATGTTTAATAAAACTAAAAAATAAAATACATAATAAAACCAAATCATATTAAAATTATATTCGACGGATAGCTCATTCCGAGGACTATCATTATCTAGTTGGGTTTTTGAAGTTTTTTGCATTTTCATTTTCAAATTGAGCTTCAAACGATAATTTTTTTTTTTAAATCAATTTTTTGAGGAGATAGGGGAAGAAGGGTGTTCAGTCAAACCTATATTCGGTCGAACCTCTTAAAGGGGTTCGGGGGAAGAAGGATGTTTAGTCAAACCTATGTTCGGTCGAACCTCTTAAAGTGGTTCGACCGAACCTATTTTCGATCGAACCTCTTAAAGGGGTTTGGTCGAACCTATGTTCGGAAGAGGTTTGATCGAACCTATGTTCGGTCGAACTTCTTAAAGGGGTTCGACCGAAACTTGAACCCCTTTAGAATAATGAGGGAAATTTAGGGGGTCTAGGAAAATGACAGGTTTTTTTTTTTTTTAAATCCCTATTAAGGGGGTTCGACCAAACCCTAGTTCGCTCGAACCTTTTTATTTTAATATTTCTTCTCACATGTCAATGGGGTTCAAGCAAACATAGGGTTCGATCGAACCCTATGGTTTGACGGACTATGTTAAAGGTTCGGTCAAATAATTTGGTTTGGTTAAACCCCTTCACTTTGTGTAGAGGTAAAAAATGACTTTTCCTTTCCTCCACAAAAGTGTTCACCACTTATGTGGGTTCACCCATTAAACCATCGACCCTAATCCCTCAAACCTATACGTTAAAACCTAAACCCTCAACCCTCAACCCTAATATATTGACACTATCCCTTAAAACTTAATCCCTCAACCCTCCACCCTTAATTCGTAATACCTTGAAACCCTCAACCAGGTATGTGTAGGATCATAATGGGCCAAACAGTGGCAATATGATGGGTATGTGGCTGATGATTTTTTTTTTACCCAAAATTGAAGAAACAAAAATGACTTTTAAAGGAGATTCTCAAATTTCCACCAATATAAATTATGCTTTACTTTGAATTTAATAAATAATTATTATTCATTTTCTATTGAATTACGACTAAAGTCCTAATTTTTAGGCTGATTGAAAAACATCTATAGCTTTCAAACAGTATCATATTTTTTGAATCCAAAACATGTGTCACATTCTATGCTTTGAATACTATAAGATAAAAAAATAAAAAAAATTAATTTCATGAATTTCATGATTTTTTTACCAAGTTAAGGTGGTCAGACATACGAGTCTTTATATTTTTTTAAATTTGTCATAAAATTTTTATAATTAATTATTTACCTCGAAAAAAATTACAAAAAAATATGCATCACATTGGGACATGAGTCCTCTACTTATATCTAAAATATTATAAAAAAATATTATCATTTTAATGTGGTTAGGGTGGTTAGACAGACACCTACTTCTTATTTTTTCCCTGAAATTTAAGAAATATTGTATTCAAATTTCAAATTTTCACCAAATAGATTTTATTTTTTTGTAAATAAACCTATTAATTTAGAAACTAGATTCAATTTTCTACAAATTGTATTCTTACATATTTTTGAAATAATATATATAACTTATTCAAATTTTTATGTCAAGTTGCCTAACTCGGATTTTTCTAAAACTTTTGCCACTTAAGGGCCTATTTTTTCCATGATGATCCTACACATACCCAGCCCTTAAACTGTAATTCCTCAACCCTCAAACCTAATTGCTCAACCCGATGCCTTAAACCATAATCCATCAAACCTCGAACCTTAAACCCTCAACACTTAAACTGTAATGCATCAACCCTTAAATCTCAACAATCTACCCTATACATTAATCCCTCAACCCTAATTGCTCAACCATATGTCTTAAACCCTAATCCCTCAAACCTTAAACCTTCAACCCTGAACCCTTAAACCGTAATACCTCATCCATCAACCCTTAAAATATAGTACCTCAACCCTCAATCCTCTATTGTCTACCATATACATTAAACCTACACCTTAAACCCTAATCCCTTAAATGTTAAAACTTAAACCCTCAACCCTTAAACCGTACTATCTCAACCTCAACCCTCTATTCTCTACCCTATACATTAAACCCTCAACCCTAATCCGTAAAACCTCAAACCTTAAACCCTCAACACTTAAACCCTCAACCTATAATCCTCAACAATTAAACCATCAACCCTTAAACACTAATACCTCAACCCTCAATCCTCTACCCTATCAATTAAACCCTCAACCCTAATTTCTCAACCCTATACCTTAAACCCTAATCCCTCAACCCTCAAACCTTAAACCCTCCACCCTTAAAACCTAATCCATAAACCCTCAACCCTTAAACCCTCAACCCTCAACTCTCAAAACCTAAATCATCAAACATTAAACCCCTAATCTGTCAACCCTCAACCTTTTAAACCTCAGTCCTCAACTCTCGACTCTTTACCCTATACATTAAAACCTCAACCCTAATCCATTGAACCTATACATTAAAACCTAATCCTTAAACCCTTAACCCTTAAAGCCTCACCCCTTAAATCCTTCACCCCTCAATCCTCAACCCTTAAACCCTCAACCCTCTACCCTTAAACTCTCAACCCTTAAAACCTCAACCCTCAACCCTCAACCCTCAACCCTTAAAATCTCAACCCTCAACCCTCAACTCTTTACCCTATACATTAAAACCTCAACCATAATAATTCAACCCTATATAGTAAACCCTCAGCCATAATCCCTCAACCCTATAACTTAAACCCTAATCCCTCAACCCTTAACTCTTAAACCCTAATTCCTTAACCCTCTACCCTATATATTAAAACCTTTACCCTAATCCCTCAACCTTATACCTTAAACCCTGAACCATCAACCCTCAACTCTAATCGCTAACCACTATCCTTTAAACCTTAATCCCTCAACTCCTAAACCATAATACCTCAATCTTGAACCCTTAAATTGTAATACCTCAACCCTCTGCCCTATGCATTAAATCCTCAACCCTAAGTGGGAGAGACTTGAGAGAGAGAGAGGTGAGAGGGAGAGAGAAATATAAAGGCCAGATAGATGAAGTTGGAGTGAGAGAGAAAGAAAGACTTGAGAGGGAGATAGAGAGGGAGTGTGAGACAAGGGGTTGGAGTGACAGAGAGTTGTCTAGGTAGGGTGGGAGGGAGTGATACTTGAGAGAGACCTAGAGGAGTAGTAATGAGACAAGGAGTGGCAGATGTAGAGATGGTCAAGGATGGAGAGACAAAGAAGGATTAAACCCTAAAGCCTTAAAACCTATACCTTAGATACTAATCCCTCAACCCTAATCCCGCAATCCTATAACCCTTAAACTTCAACCTGTGTCTCTAAAACTTGTATACCTTTGAAGATAAGGACAATTTTGTGCCCATTTCGGTCCTACTTTAGGTCCCCTTTCATCAATAATCATCCTAAAACAACATTTATAAGCCCCTAAGGTTCGTTATTTTTGACTTTGATGCCTATTTTACCTAAGGAATTATGCAATCCTCGACAAATGACATCAAAATTATTCAAATATCACCAATCCCACCACAAAAACCCTTGGTGGGACTAGGTCGCCCAAGTTGGTGACCTAGTCCTTTTTAGGGTTTTTTGCATTTTTAAACAGAAAAATGTCTATCTTGCTAAAAATTCCCCATGGGTGTTGGCCTCTTAGGTCAAACTTACAAACAATTTGGTATTGTTTCTTATAAATACATGTTTTTAGGTCATTTTTTAGGCTCTCTTGGTCATTTTTTTCACAAGCAACTTCAATAATGAACTGCAAAACATCTTCTTCAAGAACTTTCATCTCTCATTCACAACAAATTTGAAGCTTTTGGACAAAAACCTAGTGCTTTTGTAGGTCTTCAATCTCACTTCCCATTCAAGATCTTACATTTCCAAATGTTAAATATGGATGCCTATGGAGAATCATGGAGAAATCTAGGTTGATGAGGTGCAACTAGCCACCAAATCACACCTAAAGAATGTTTTCAAAGTGACTCCATCTTCAAATTTTCAACCTATCTTCAGATTTTAGGTTTGCATCCCATTTTCATTCCTTTCACATTCATTTTTAATGTTGTAGAGTCTCTTGGATTGAAGTCTTGCATCATTCAAATATCTTTCATGCATCTTATACTAGAACAATAGAATAGGGTTTTCTCTTATTTCAGGTTTTCCTAGTTCTATACACACTTAGGGCTAGGGTTTATGCATATTTTCTATTTCTTTACAAGTTTAAATACAAACTAGGGGTCTGACCAAGACAAACCCCACATTAGAAACCATAATATACTCTATTTTGTAAGTGATTTTGTAGGTTTGAGTCCAGATTTCAACAAAGAAGCAAAGTGCATACCATAGGCCTCCGTGTCCACTTTCAGTTTTCCCAAAAATTTGAAAGGGACTAGGTCGCCAATAGTGGTGACCTAGTCTCACTAGTGGTTTCTGTCAAATATTTTTGCAGATTTGAGCACCTAGTTGGCTGGAACAAAGTCTGGAGCAGTTTGTTGGAGAAGGGACTAGGTCATCCAACTTGGCGTAAGTTTCCCAATGAGCATAAAACTCAAAGTTTCTAGATTTTCAGAGGCTTTTGCAATCTCTAGTTCAATCCTCTTTAGTTTCTAGGTGCACTTTTATGATTTACCAATTTATTTACCTTATATAGTTCCTATCTTTATCTTTGTTGCATTACATCATGTGTTTTCAAACAACATAGGTGCTCTTAGTTTAGGTGCAATAGTTAGTTTCATTTATCAGATCATATCATTTAGTTTAATTCACATTAGCATTCCAATCACACATTTCAATTCCTAACAATTGAATGAATCACAAGATTTATGCTTACACAAAGGGATATCCTCTTCCTTCTAGGTGAAAACCCTAAAAAGTTGTAGGGGACCCATCCCTTTACTCTCCATAAAAGAATAAATTCTAAGGTTCATTTTTTAGAACCTGTATTTAGACGCATCTTGCTTCTGATTTAGTCTACATTTGCATCCTAGGAGCTTATTGTTTTTAGCATTGGATTGTATGTTGCATTGTTTCAAAAGGCATCCTAGGGTTTCATACTTTACCTTAGTGAAAAATACTCAATTTTGCATTTATTTCCTTGCATGATAGAGAAATTTTTCATATACCATACAATTATGTACATTACATTCCAGAATACTACATTTTTCATCAGAAAAAACCAGAGAAAACTCAAAAAAGCTCATATTGGGACAAGTCGCCACCTTGGGTGACCTAGTCCTAGTACACATTTTTCATCAATAATTTCTAAATTTATTCGCCAATTTCTGCACTTTTTGTTTGTTATAGTTTATGCTATGTTTCAGATCAGTTACTTTTTGTTATATGGTTGTCATTAGCTCCAACATATTTTATCTTGATGGAATTTTTGAGTAGCATTAAATCTTTACAAGTTACATTTTTGGCTTTAGTTCCTAGTTCTTTTAAATAAAATTCAGTAGAACATGAAAAAAAAAACATAGAAACCTCATATGAAATGATGCATACACTTCTTCACTTTAGGAAAACTATATCATCTAATCCATTTAGTAGTGATGATTTGGATAAGTTAGACAAATCTCTTCAGGGATTCCTCTCGCTAAGTTCATCCACTAAAGTTTGTGATGATAGAGCGAAAACCACCACTGATAACCTATCTCCTAAACCTTTTAGTTTTGATGATATGGGTATGTTAGATGAAGTTCTCTAGAATTGCATCTTACCTAACTCATCCACTACGGTTTGTTGTGAACAACCCCAAACAAAAGATGCCAATTTCATCCAACTTCAATGTGTTCTCTACCCACCTTCCCATAAACCTCCAACACCCTCTAAACCTTCATTTACCCTTTTTCCACCTAAGCATGATACCATTGCCCATACTCATTATACTCACAATAACCCACATCCCCAACAACCAACTACCTCAACATCCTTACCATTTCCCAACCCCATCTTACCTGCCACACCTCATTTAAAATCACAACTTAGAGAGTATGATTTGGTTCAACAACTTATAAATACTGCCGCCAAGATATTCATTTGGGATCTTCTTCAGAACTCCCCTAACTATCATTTTATGCTTCAAATGACATTATAACAGATAGTGGTCCCTCCTAGTACAAATTCTAATGATGTGGCAACTCTCTTACAAGATATGAACACAACTCATGTGGGCATTACTTTCTATCAACATGATCTCCCTTCATTAGAATTAAGAAATCAAAATCAAGCCTTAATGATAATAGCCCAATATGAACACATAGGCATCAAAAAGACCCTCGTTCACAATGGGTCTACCCTAAATGTGTGTAGTGTGAAGCTTCTTGATAGGTTACATGTGGATAGATCACAAATCCAATTTGATTCCTTGTTGATTAGTGGATTTGAGAATGTTACAAAGCAACCCCTCGGTGTCATCACCTTATCCATCAATGTCAGAATGGTTATGTTGCAAACTCCAATTCATGTCATGCTCTAGGAATTTCTTATAATCTCCTCTTGGGAAGACCATGGGTACATGAGATCAACCCTTCATCGCAAAATGAAATATTTCTATAGTAAATTTTTTTATCAAATTGATGTAGACCCTAAGACTGAGAGTTTCTTACAACTTGAAAAGGGAACATCAATCCCTCTCAATACCTTAATTTGTACCTTTAATACTGCCCCTTCTGAGAAGCTTCAACTAGAAGATAACTCTAAGTTTAATTTACCTAGTGATGATTGGGGATCTTTAGAATTCACACCTTCATTTATGGGTGAGTGTATTGTCACTGTAAAGAAGGATGATCAACAACAACAATCAATTTTCCTCTCTACTCAACATGCATAACACCCTTCCCACACATCTACCTCATATCTTTTGGAAGAAAATGCAACATACACAACAAATTTTGATGAGATATATTATCAATAACCACCTATCCCACAAGAAATGGTAAGAATTTATGGACGTGGTTATGATCTTGTGAAAAAATTAGGCTACAATGGTAAAGGATGTGGCAGGCATGAGCAACGAATTCATGTACCCATTGAACCTAATACGCAAGGCACTAAGACCGGTCTAGGGTTTTCCTTTTCTAAAACTACAAAATCCAATCAATAAACATTTCTCAACATCAACACTATCACATGCACATCAATAACTAATCTCACTCTCCAACATACTGGATTCCTTGATGTTGATTCTCCCTTGTTCACCTATGTTCATGACAATGAAGCTTTTAAACACTTGTTAGGTGCTTCGAATAGGTCTTCTCGTTTGAAGAGCCATGTCTCTTGTGCTATGATAAGTTCTCAGCCCACTATTAGTGATATTAATGACACTCCCACACACATGGAACCGTATGATTCTAAAATAATAACTATAATGCACTCGCTCTAGGAGATGTCCTTGACATGCCAATGGATATGGAGGATAAAGACAAACTCAATAAAATTGGGTAGTGCCTTGACAATGAAGAATAAGAGGATCTTGCAACCTTGCTTCATGCCTTTCCTGAACTATTTGCTTGGAAATATTCCGATATGCCTAGAATAGACCCAAAGATACTCACCCATAACATTGTTCTTGCTGAAAATGCTAAGCCCGTTCACCAAAAGATACACAAGATGAACCCTAAGATAGTCTTGAATGTTAAAGGAGAACTTGAAAAACTCCTTGACATGGGTTTCATTCGCCCTATCGATTATTCTCCTTGGATATTAAACATTGTTGTGGTGGGAAAACCCGATAATCATGTTAGGATATGTATGGATTTTAGAGACTTGAATAAAGCCTCCTTAAAAGATGACTTTCCTCTTCCTAACATCGACATGATCATGGATTCAACTGCTGGACATGCTTTTTTATCCTTTATGGATGGATTTTATGGATATAATCAAATCTTCATATACCCACAAGATCAATACAAGATGACATTTACATCCACTTGGGGAAAATTTTGTTGGGTTATGATGCCTTTCGGTTTGAAGAATGCCAGTGCTACTTATCAATGAGAAATGACCTTAATATTTCATGATTACACCCATAAGATCATAGAAGATTATGTTGATGAAATTCTAGCTAAATCCCTAACTCGACAAGACAATGTGCCTATCCTTCGACAAATATTTGAGTGCATGTATAAATATAACATGCGCTTAAATCCCAAAAAGTGTGTCTTTGGAGTAGATAGTGGTAAGCTTTTAGGGTTTATCATATCTCACCGAGGCATTAAGGTGGACACGAAGAAAATTTATGCTATAATTAACATGCCACCTCCTCATAATATCTCCCAATTGCATACATTACAAGGAAGGATCCAAGCCATCCGTCATTTTGTCACATCCTTAGTTGATTGTACATTGCCTTTTATGCACCTCCGAAAAAAGGATGTAAATTTTGATTGGAATGATGATTGTAAACAAGCCTTCGAGAGTTTAAAGGAATATCTCCCAACTCCACCTATTTTACAACCTTCTATACCAAACCAACCCTTAATCCTTTATATAGCCACTTCTTCCCATGCTCTTGCTACATTGTTGGCTCAACAAGACACCAATGGCAAAGAGCAGCCTGTTTATTGCATCAGTAGAACTCTCATAGATTATGAGACCCATTACTCAACAATTGAAAAACAATGTTTGGCTCTTGTATTCGATACTAGTAAGTTGTGACATTACTTACCAAACACATAAATACAAGTAATGATACAATTTGATCCTCTTAAATATCTTTTCAATAAAATGGATCTTCCAAGATGTCTTGCTAAATGGGTAATGTTGATAACTGAGTTTGACCTTAAATTTGTTTCTCAAAAAGCAATCAAAGGCCAAGACTTAACCTACCATTTAGCCGATGCTCCTTCCCCTTTAGCATTACATACTAATGAATCCTTTCCTGATGATAGTGTGTTTACCATTGACCTTCCTATATGGGAATTGTACTTCGATGGATCCAAGTGCCAAACAAAATATGGTGCTAGAGTTATTTTAATTTTTCTCATAGGTAAGCTTATTCCCTTATTCTATCACCTCAATTTCCTATGTATGAATAAAAAAATTGAGTATGAAGTGTTAATCACTGGATTGTGTGTTGCTTTAGTCATGGGAGTCAAAGATATAAATATCTATGGTGATTCACAATTAGTGATTAAACAAATCAATGGTCTCTATCAAACTAAACATGATAAACTATCAAAATATAAGAATCTCATCCTAACTTTTTTAGAGAAGTTTGACTCGTTCACCATTGATAACATCCCTCAAAAAGATAATCAGCACATAGATGCAATGTCTAGAGTGGCCTCTCTTATCTCTCCTATGGATCCTTCTGAAAAAGTCATCTTTACCATCCACCCCATTATGAAACCTTCCATCAGCAATGAACTTGATGATGTCCTCCCAACCTTTGTAGATAATCAATGTGAATGGTATGATGCCATCTATAACTATTTAAAAGATGGCACTATTCTCGAACCTACGGCCAAAAATACCCATATTTGCCTCAAAAATTTAGCCACTAAGTATATAATCCTTGCTAACACATTGTACAAAAGATCCTTTGATGGAATTCTTTTGTGATGCCTCAAGGATTCTAAAACTCATATTTCCCTTGAAAAATCCCATTCTAGCACTTGTGGAGGTCACTTCGGAGAAAAAACCTTAGTGCAAAATCTCCTTCGCATGGGTTATTATTGGAAAGACATGGAAAAATATTTCTATGCGTCTATTAAGCAATGTCATCAATGCCAAGAACATAGCCATTTGATCCATGCTCCTAGTTCTAAGCTCCATGCCTAAATACCTATTTGGTTGTTATATGTGTGGAGATTGGAACTAATTGGAAAAATCTCACCACCTTCTTTCGTTGGACATACGTTTATCATTACTGCTACTAACTATTTCACCAAATGGGTAGAAGCTATTACTCTTCAGTCTACCACTACTAATGTGATATGTTGTTTCTTATTGGAACACATCATCACTCACTTTTTTCTTCCTTCTCTTTTAGTTTTCAATAATGGAGCACCCTTTGAAAATAATGATGTGAAGAAATTCCTTGAGACCTTTCATATTCAACATCAATTTTCAACACCTTACTACCTCAGTCTAATGGTCAATCTGAAAGTACTAATAAAATCCTTGAAAAAATCCTTAAGAATACTATTAACCAAAACCAAAAAGATTGGCATATGCAATTGTAATATGCATTGTGGGCCTATCGCACAAGTGTTCACTCTTCCATAGGTAATTCACCTTTCAACCTTGTTTACGGTACCAAGGCTATCTTACCTTTAGAGTTAGAAATCCCCATGTTGTGGATTGGTCTCCAAGGTCTTGTTGATAATGAAACCTATGTGGAACAACGATTACACCAACATTAAATTCTTGATGAACATCGCATCAATGCTCTTGAGCATCTTCAAGCTTACGCCAAAAAATTACAACGAAAACACAATATTGGTGTCCTTCCTTAGACATTTAACAAAGGTGATTTGGTTTTATATGAAACCAATGTAATACTACCGCCGACTATGCTGACAAAGGCAAGTTTAGTCCTAATTGTTTAGGCCCCTATCTGATCAATACAAAATATGGATCTGGTCCTTATACCTTGACCGAACACGATGACACTCCTCTTAAAGACCCCATTAATGCCACACATTTATGTTGGTATTATGTCTAATCCACTTTTTGAATGGTACGAAGTATAGAGTAGTGTTTTTAGAGCTATTGGATTATATCCTATATGCTTTCTCATTGCTTTGCTCTTGAAAAATCATTATGCATGTGTCCTAGATACTAAAGTGATTATTTAATTCATTTTATAATTACTTTAGATTGCATACTATTCAATATGTCTCCTTGTGTGTTATGTTACTGAAAATAAGTGTATAACATACTTAATCTTTATGTTGTATCTAATAGAAACTATACTAATGTTTTAAATTAGATCACATTAATCTTGTTAAAGCATGTAGACATTAGTTAAATAATTCTATTTAATTAATCACATTGATATTTTATATTCACACATAAAATTACAACATGTAACATCAATATATATATATATACATCAAAAACAAATTTGTACATATCATCATAATATACAATGTCACTGAGGACTGTGATTACTAGATCCCTTAGGATTTGGTACTCCTACTGCATCAGTAGTAGGATGATGGGAGATGGTTGTGCATGATCATGATTACGATCCACTAAATCTGATCGCAAACTCCATCTCCTTCGTCCTCGCAAGTGTCACTTGTTGCTCTCCTTCTATCCGATCCCTCTCTGCCTTCAACTATGCCACCTTGCTCTCTAGTCTCTCCACCTCTGCTGAAGCCTATGACATCTGTTCTTGTGGTGCAGCTCTAACCCAGTGGATCTCTCTCCTCAAACCCTCATATGCTACCTGTAGTCTTGCGAAGGGTCTCAACGTCTCTGGCTATCGCTCCATGATGGGTGGGGGCATGTAATCAGAGTCCATCTCCTCCTCATCGAAAGATGCAGGCACTATCTCTGCAGCCGCCTGATGGTATAGATCCCGCTAATCCACTAAGGGCCTTGGAAGATAGAAGAAAATTTTAGTTAGTAAACATCATGATATATATATATATATTCATCAAATCATACATCAAATATATAATACATATATCAAAATCAAATATCATCACCTATATCTCTAGTGGGATGAGCGATATCAAAATCATATTGTGCAAGGGGCATGGATGATGTGCTAGCCTCTCGTCTATTATGAGTTTCGATGCCTACTGATGTTGTTATCCAGGATCTAGTCATATAGATGGCTGTAGTCTCACCCCAATCATAGCAGTCCCTAGCTACTGCCTCATTGCTCTCACTCAAAGGTGGCTCCTCATCTCCATCCTCCTCCTCCTCCTCTCTCTCTTGTTCATCATAATCCTCATCGATGATGTTAATAAATATAACTGCAGCCCTGTAGTGTGTCTCGACTCTGTCCTCCCTCTCATCTCTGTCATTTTGTATAGGTTCTACATCCCCTATTGGCTCATCCATCAAAAACACCAGCTCTAATCATGATGTTATCCACCACTCCTCATGATCCCAAGTGGCACTGATATCATCTGCATCATACATTGATGACTAATCATGATCAGAATAGTCAGATTCACTCTAGATGACATCATCTAGTGTGAACCGTGCTATATCACTCGACCTTCGGGCACTCTGAACAAACCTCCTAAAAGATGATCATGAATGTGGTGGTGTCTAAACTTGTCCAAACTGTCCCATAACTCAATCATAGTAGAAGGGTCGCACTATGTGATCGTTATACCCCACCAAAATTCTATCCATCTAAAGTCTCCTCATCTATTTGGTGTGATCAAGCCACTGTAATATAAGTTGATATGGTCTCCATAGGATGTCATCCTCCTATAGTCAGTCCAGCCTCACCCTCCAAAATGGCAGATCCCCATACTGCCATAGCCTTTGAAGAGGATAACCAAATGCCCATGGATAACCTACTACTATCACACATGGGAAGCCATTCGTCTTGGTACATGTGATATGCTCCAAAATCATACTTGTAGAAGTGTATCGTGTACCATGCTATCTAGCTCTCGAAAGACAAATCACCCAAGATCATAATACAAGTAAGCCAGGATGCACCATCCCCAAACATACACTGTCTTGTTCTCTGCCATCTCTTATATTAGGTGCACTAGCCTGCCCTTGAGGTGTGCTACTCATCCATCTGGTAGGAGAACCAACATGACAATGTGTATCATGATCCACCTCACTACCGGTGCTCGTGAATACAATAATAATGCTAGATCAATCTATCCTGCCACTCCATGACCATGGAATGGTCCACCAAGGCAATAGTAATTGTTTTCCCACTACTCATGGAAAGACCGACCCTTGTGGAGGTGCACCCACTCCCCCTGAATAGGGACTCAAAGTATTCGGTGTACATCCTCTAAAGTGATGGTCATCTCTCTAGTGGTAAGGCAGAAGGTGCAAGTATCCGCATTCCAATGTTCACACAACGCCATCAACATCACATCATGGTACCTCATGGGGGCCATGAGGTACGCTGAATATATTCCCACCTCCTATAGGTGCTTTGTATTTTCAACTAACAAAGCGTGGGCTAGATCTCTAAGAACACTCACCTATCTCCCACCGAGGCATCGACGAGATCATGTGGGTACCTATCAAAATCATCAAAATATGCTATCTAAATTATCTACTATATTCAATTATACTCTAATTCATCATGCAAGTGTGCTAATGTTATTGTAGTATGCTTTTACTAAGGCCCTATACACTTTAGAACCCTTTTGGGACACTTCGTGAAGAAACATGACACTTTGCGAAAAAGTGGGACACTTTGAGAACAAAAGGGACAATTTGCAAACAAAAGGGACCCTTTGCGAAAAAAGGGACACTTTGCAAAAAAAAAATCCAGGATCCTAAATTAACCTAAATATGCATTAAATTCATCCCATAATTAAAAAATTACAAAGCAAAGGCTCCAAAATCGACTCACCTAATGTTGTCGCTCGATGCTGGCTACCTGGTCACGCAATGCGTACAATCTCACAAGTGTTAATCCACATGTACTTGGCATCCTTTCATTCTCTCCTCATCACTCTCATGCTACAAAAGGTAAATGAACAAGTAAGTGAAAAGTTACACCATTTTCATTCCTTTTAACTTTATCTCATTTTTCATATATGCACATTTGTACTTTTACCATGTTAGACGTTTTAGTGTGCTTTTCATTCAAATCAATAAACTGGGTGCTAGTGAACTCCATTTTTGATGTCATTTGTTGTGTCAAAATCATGTTTCCATGACCTACATTGTCACTCACCTATCTTTATGTGGCATGGTACTTGAAAATTCTCTTCGATATGCGTGTCCTCATTCGATGTGGCTAGATTGCTACCTTGATTCCACCTCCGTAAAGCAAGCAGAATCAAGGGGTGGCATACATCTACCCTCGAAGTTGATTTCTAGGAATTAGGTAACAAGATTTTTGGAATTCTAATAAATTTGTGCTTTAGGATGCATTTCCTAACATTGTGGTTTTGCAGATAACTACACTGGGGGCTTCATTCTCCCACCATTGAATGAGTATCCTATTATGTAAACAAAGTGCATTGATTGTTTAGAGTCCTTTAGCTTACATATACACATAGAGTCATATGGGCGTTAAAGTGGGGGATAAATGTGTCACCAAAAATTATATACCTTTGAAGAAAAGGATAATTTTATGCCCATTTTGGTCCTACTTTAGGTCCCCTTTCATCAATAATCATCCTAAAATAGCATTTATAGGCCCATAAGGTTCATTATTTCTGACTTTGAGGCCTATTTTACCTAAGTAATTATGCAAGCCCCAAAAAATAACATCAAAATTATTCAAATATCACCAATCCCACCACAAAAACCCCTAGTGGGACTAGGTCGCCCAAGTTAGTGACCTAGTCCTTTTTAGGGATTTTTACATTTTTAAACAAAAAAATGTCTATCTTGCTAAAAATTACCGATGGGTGTCAACCTCTTAGGTAAAAATTACCAACAATTAGGTATTTTTTCTTATAAATACATGTTTTTAGGTCATTTTTTAGGCTCTCTTGGTCATTTTTTTCACAAGAAGCTTCAAGAATCAAGTGCAAAACATCTTCCTCAAGAAGTTTCATCTCTCTTTCATAGCAAAGTTGAAACTTTTGGACAAAAAACTAGGGCTTTTGCAAGTTTTAAAGCTCACTTCCCATTCAATATCTCACATTTCGAAAGGTTTAACATGGATGCCTATGGAGAATCATGGAGAAATCTAGGTTGAGGAGGTGCAACTAGCCACCAAATGACACCTAAAGACTATTTTCAAAGTGAATCCATCTTCCATTTTCAACCTATCTTCAAATTTGAGGTTTGCATCCCATTTGAATTTCTTTCACATTCATTTGTAATGTTGTAGGGTCTCTTGTATTGAAGTCTTGCATCATTCAAATCTCTTGGATGCATCTTATTCTAGCACAATAGAATAGGGTTTTGTCTTATTTGAAGTTTTCCTAGTTCTAGATACACTAAAGGGCTAGGGTTTATGCAAATTTTCTATTTCTTTATAAGTTGAAATAAAAAATACGGGTTTGACCAAGACAAAACCCACATTAGAAACCAAAATATAATCTATTTTGTAGGTGATTTTGCAGGTCTGAGTCCAGATTTCAGCGAAGAAGAAAAGTGCAAACCATGGGCTCTATTTCCACTTTCAGTTTTCCTAAAAAGATGGAAGGGACTAGATCACCAATAGTGGTGACCTAGTCCCACTACAGGTTTCTGTCAAATATTTTTGCAGATTTGAGCACCCAGTTGGCTAGAATGAAGTCTGGAGCATTTTTCTGGGGAAGGGACTAGGTCGCCCAACTTGGCATAAGTATCCCAATGGGCATAAAACTTGGATTTTTTAGATTTTTAGAGGCTTTTTCAATCTCTACTTCGGTCCTCTTTAGTTTCTAGGTGCACTTTTCTGATTTACCAAGTTATTTTTCTTATATAGTTCCTATCTTTATCTTTGTTGCATTACGTCATGTGTTTTCAAACAACATAGGTGCTCTTAGTTTAGGTGCAATAGTTAGTTTCATTTATTAGATCATAGAATTTAGTTTAATTCACATTAGCATTCCAATCACACATTTTAATTCCTAACAATTGAATGAATCACAAGATTTATGCTTACACAAAGGGATATCCTCTTCCTTCTAGGTGAAAACCCTAGAAAGTTGTAGGGAACCCATCCTTCCACAAAAGCGCAAATTTTGTGGTTCACAACCCTCAACCCTAATCCCTCAATCCTCAACCCTTAAACCCTCATTCTTTGACCCTCAAACCTTAAACCCTTATCCCTCAACCATCAACCCTTAAACCCTTAATCCTTAAACCCTTAAACCCTAATCCCTCAATTCTATAACCCTCAAAATTCAACCCTCAACCATTTAAACCTTGACAATCCTCAACCATTAAACCCTAATTCCTCAATCTTATAACCCTCATCCCTCAACCTGCAACCCTTAAACCATCAAGCCTCAACCCTTAAACCATATACCCTTAATTCCTCAACCCTGAACCCTTAAAATCTCGATCCTCAACCCTCAACCCTAATCTCTCAATGCTCAACCCTTAAACCCTGATCCTTATACCTATACCCTCAACCCTAATCCCTCAACCATCAACCCTCTACCCCTAAAATCTTAAACCCTTAAAACCTCAACCCTCAAGCGTCAACCCAAATCCCTCAGCTCTATACCTTACACCCTAATCCCTCAACCCTCAAACCTAAACCCTTAAACCCTCAACCATTAAACCCTCAACCCTTAAACCCTAATCTATCAACCCTCAAGCCTTAATCCCTTATCCATCAAACCTCAAACCTTAAACCTTATACCCTTAATTCCTCAACCCTTAACCCTTAAAACCTCAATCATCAACCACCAACCCTAATCTCTCAACCCTCCACCCTTAAACCCTGATGCCTCAACCATCAACCTTTAAACCCTTTATCCTTAAACCCTAATCCTTCAACCCTCAACCCTTCAACGCTCAACCCTTAAACCCTCAACCGGTAATTGTTCAAACCTCAACCCTTAAAAAAATCAATCCTCAACCATATACCTTGGACCCTAATCCATCAACCCTTATACCCTCAACCCTTAAACCATAATCGATCAACCCTCAAACCCTTAAATACTCATCCCTTAACACTCAACCCTAATCCCTCAAACTTTAACCCTTAAACCCTCAACCCTCAACCCTTAACCCTATAAATTAAACCCTCAACTGTAATCCCTCAAGTCTCAACCCTATACCTTAAACCCTTAATACAACCCTTAAACCCTAATACTTCAAGCCACAACCCTTAAAACCTAAACCCTTAAACCCTTAAACCCTCAACCCTCAAACCTAATCCCTCAAGACTATAGCTTAAACCCGAATCCCTCAATACTCAACCCTTAAACCCTAATCTCTCAACCCTCAACCCTTAAACCCTCAACACTCAACCCTCAACCCTCAATCATCATCCATCTACCCTATACGTTAAACCATCAACCCTAATCCCTCAACCCTCAATTCTTAAACCCTAAGGATGAAAGGAAAGGTAGATAGGTTGGGAGAGGGGTTGGTAATGAGACAAGGATGGAGAGGTAGAGAGGTAAAGAGGGAAGGAGGGAGAGTCATGGAGATAGGGAGAGAATGGGTGGGAGGAAGAGGTAGTGATTGAGAGAAAGGAGATAGATGTGAAGGAAACAATAGTAGAGGGAGAGAGAATAAGAAATAGGTAGGGAGGCAAGGATATAGATGGGGGTAAGGATGAAATGAAACATGGAGAGGGAGAGAGGGAGGGAGATTGGGAGAGACCTAGAAAGGGGAGAGAGAGAAGAGAGGGAAAGTGAAAGGGAAGTATCAATAGATGAGTAACAAGTGATGAAGGGAGAGGTACACATGGAAGGCATGAGAGACATAGGGAGGAGGAGATAAAGAAGTGGTGACCTAGAAATGGGAGGGAGAGGGAAGATGAGATAAAGAAGAATGAGATGAGAGATATAGGGGAGAGAAGTGGGTAATGAGACAAGGATGGAGACACTTGGAGATGTGGAGAGAGAGAGAAGAAAGAGGTGAGAAATATAATGCCCAAGAGAGCTGGGTTATGAGACAAGGAGGGAGAGACATGGATATGGGGAGAGAGAGAGGTTGGGAGGGAGATGTAGCGATTGAGAGAAAAGAGAGAAATGGGTGAGAAATAGTAACAAAGGGAGATAGAAGAAGAGAGAGGTAGGGAGGAAAGGATGGAGATGGGGTTGATGAGGGAAGGAAAGGTATAAAGGGTGGGAGAGACCTACAGAGGATTGAGAGAGAGTAGGGTAAGTATTGTTTAAGAGGGAAGGAGACAAAGCGGGACAGAAAGGTAAAACCTCAACTATCCATCATCGATCATAAACTGTAAACTTTAAACCTTATCAAAGTGTGGTAGTGTGAGACAAATATAAAGTAGCAATGTTGGTGTTTTTTTTAATACATCACCTTTTGGTGAGTGCCAAATTTGGAGAGCACCAAAATTTGGAGTGCTAAATTTGGTGTGCTAAAGCTGGTGTTCTCCAAATTTGACGCTCTCCAAGTTTGGCGCTCTCCAAGTTTGGTGCTCTCCAAATTTGGTGCTTGCCAAATTAACTGCATTGGGAAATACCAAGCCTAAGGTTTGGATTTTTCCTTGGGCATCCAACCCAAAGGGTTGAACGACCATTTCATGCCAAGGAAGTGATTTTCTGGAAGGGTAAACAAAATTCACATATTTTTGGCCATGCTAACCATCAGATTTGCACATGTTTCAATGCAAGTTTATAAAAAACTGTGATGACATTAGGCTCTCTCTTAACTATTTAAATATATATATTTTTTACGCTATGATTATGTTAAGGTTTTCATCCATAACTTCTCTTGTTAGTGCCTTCATTTTTTTTCAAAAATGAGCATATGCTAGTTTTGGAATAGATTTTTACTTGTTCATCAAATTTTGAAACAAATTACATTTTTATAAACTAGACTCCATTCTACACGTAATAGAAAAAAGATACATTTTTTATTAGTTTTCAAAATGTTTAGGGGGGATCAACCTCAAATTTCAGCTTTTCAAGATGTGTCCACTTCAAAAATTCATAAAATATCATATATTCAGTAAAAATTAGCCGAAAGAATTTGGATAAACTACATGATGTTAGCTAATTTCTCACTATTCAAATTTTTGAAATTCTAGAAAAAAGTTAATGAAAAAGGGAGGTCACAATAGATGTTATGTTGTTTTTATAAAAATAGGACCACTTTTGGTGGCTCCCCTTATAGGAACCCTTAATCTTAATTATTTTTAAAAAAAATTAGTAGCCTAGAAAGTACACTCAAAGCACTTCAACTCTTGTTATTTTTGCATCTTCAAATTTTGAGTGTAACTATCTTTATTTTCTCGTGAACATCAAAATTTTTTGATTTAAGAAAAAAAGGTGGCATCTTAAGAGCCATTTTTGTGTCACGGATTGGTGCACACACCCTCATTAGATATTTAATTAAGAAAGAACGAAATGACCTAACATGAAAATTGAAGGTGAAAATTCTTTGCTAACAAAAGATTATTTATTGACTTCTAACGATTGTATATTTTAGAAAAATATTCATGAAGTCAAGGAGGATAAGGGTAAGTGCACAAAGATGGGGGAACAAGAATTCTCAACAATTATTCTCAATAAGTATTCTCAAAAATACAATTTGAAAATAAAATCTGGAAATAACATAGATTAGGTTAATTGTTGTAGATTAATCCCAACTAACCCTCATTTACTCCAGTATAGACTTTTCATTATTCTTGCTCGCAACATATCTTCTAAATCTACTCATACGTGTGGGCATTATTTTTCTCCAAATAAAACTTATATCAACTTCCTTTCATATCCAATGTATTAGGATAAATTTTGAATGAGAATTTAATTGCATATCTCCTTCGTTGGATTTCTCATGCATAATTCTTTTTTATATAATTAAATATTGTTTTCCCTCCTTGTTGAGCATATATGTAGGCTTAGAAAGTATTTTTGTTAATTGGTGAATGCGATGAAACAAAGAAGAGAAGGGAAGAGCAACTAGTATTTCTATAGCAATAGTCATAAGAAACAACCAATAACATGAGAGTTCATTCTACTTTATTTTTTGAGCACAAGAAAGAATAGTAACTCTATGTATTGGTTTCATATATTTCATGGTGAATGTATTAAAATTTGTGTATTTTTGAAATATGAATATTTGCAACTTATTTATGTTTTTCATCTCTATTTTGCTCTCTATTCTATTATGTTTTATTTCTCTACTCCTTTACATATTCCTTCATGTGGTATGAGAGCCTAAGGTTCTTCGAGAAGAAGGTTTTCAAGTAAGGTTTTAAGAATTTTTGTTTATTAGAGCCTAAGGTTCTCATAGCTAAAAAATTTCAAAAAAAAATTTGTGTAACTAGCATAAAGTTTCACAGTCAACAATGACAACTCCAAGTACAAGCTTGACAAACCCACAAATTCCTCAATTCAACTGAAAAAATATGATTATTGGTCCATCACAATGAAGTAATTATTTTATTCTCAAGGTAGTTGAGAGCTTGTTAAAAATGATTATCCAAAACTAGTAGATGCAGCAACATACAATGCACTAATTCGAGAAGAGGACTTACTAAGGGATGAAAAAAAAGGACTTTAAATATCTCTTTTATATTTTCCAAACAATGAATGAGAACATATTTCCAAGAATTACAACAAAAACCAGATAAAAATGAGTATGTGACATTCTAGAAAAAACATATCAAGGAATGACCAAGGTAAAAAAAAAAATATGCAAATGTTGAGGAGAGACTTTGAAACAATATTCATGGAGTCTAAATTAGTAGATTCAATTGTTATACAAATTATTGGACTGGTAAATTAAATCGGGTCTCATGGTGAGACACTTGAAGAAAGAATAGTGGTTGAAAATATTTTAAGTTTACTTACACAATTTGAGTCTATTTTTGTGGCCACATAAGAAACAAAAAATCTCACAATTTTTAGTGGATGAATTACATGCATCTCTCATTTCCCATGAGCTTAGGCTGAGAAGGACAATAAATTATTCTTTGGAGCATCCTCTCAAGATACAATTTTCAATCAACCATGGTAGAGGTTGAGGAAGATCAAATTTCAAGAGGAAGAGTAATAAATGCATATTGAGGTTGATGAGCTAGCTTATCAAACTCAAGTGGAAGAGGTAGGATCCAAATGTAAGATAAATCACAAGTTCAATGTCATTATTGAAAATATATGAGTATTAATCAAATGAATGTAGAAATAATATGAATCTAGAAAAAATGAAAACTTTACCAAAGAAAACCAAAACCAAGGAAGTATGTTTTTAGCTTGAAATGTTGCACAAGAAAATCATGAGGATGTATGGTTTTTAGATTCAAGATGCAACAATCATATGACAAGAAACATAAAATTGTTTTCTAGTTTAACTGAAAATGTAAAATCAAATGTCGCATTGGGAAATAAAAAATTTTCAACTATGGGGAAAGGAAACATCAACATTCTAACCAAGAAGAGGGATAAAAGGTATATTTTTTATGTCTATCCCTATATTAAAACACAATTTGATGAGCATTGGGCAGAGCCTCATTCAAAAAAGGTATAGAATATTCTTTTTGAATAGATAACGTATAATCTTAGATATATGTGTACAACCAATAAAATTATTGCAAAAGTGTAAATGAAAATGAATAAAACATTTCTCCTAAGGATAAATCTAGATTTGAAGGTAGAATTCTCAAGAACAACCACTTGTGGATGAAGGAAAAGGTGTAGCAGTCACAAAAAAAATATTTCAAGCAAAAATTAAAGATGAAAATTCGTTATGACATCTATGATTTAGGCATCTAAAATTTGGAGGTATAAACCTATTATATAGGAAAAAAATGGTGAGGGCATTTCCACTCATAGAGAAACTTGCAAAGGTGTGTGAAGGATGCATTTTGGGAAAATAGCAAAGAGAATCATTTCATCTAAGAAGGTCAATAAGGGAAAAAGAACCATTAGAAAATTTCCATTTAGATTTTTGTGGACCTATGGAAACACCCTCAATTGGTGGAAGATTTTATTTCATGACATTCATTGATGATTACATAAGAAAAAACATGGGTTTACTTCCTAAGGTATACAAATGAAGTGATTGAGTTATTTCACCAATTCAAAGCTCTTATGGAGAATAAAAGTGGGAACCACATCAAATAATTGAGAATAGATAGAGGTGGTGGGTACATATGAAATGAATTCCTTAGGTTTTTCAAAGATCGTGGTATTCACAAAAAAATCACTACAAGATACACACCTTAGAAAAATGGTATAGTTGAAAGAAAAAATAGAATAATTATGGAAATGGCTAGGAGAGTGTTAAAAGATTTTGTTTTTTCAAATGAATATTGGGTTGAGGCTATAGCATGTGCAATCTATATAATGAATATATGTCTAAACAACATTTTAAATAATATGATTCCATAAAAAACATAGAGTGGAAGACAATATAATGTTGCGCACATGACTGTATTTGGATGTGTGGTATATGCACATGTCCCAGATGAATTGAGAAAGAAAATGAATAAAAAAGGAGAAAAATGTATATTTGTGGGATATAGTGAATAATTAAAGGCATACAAGCTATATAATCTAATAATCAAAAGCTTTATAATTTGTAGAGATGAGCAGTTAATAGAAGAGGAAGCATAGGATGGTAGCCTAGAGAAAATAGTGAATGCAACAACAAGCTTACCACAATAATATAGAGAAGAAATAATATGAGTAGGTATCCCTTCAATTGTGACTAATCCCACTTTCATTCAATCTCAACAAAGTGGTCCTTAAGTGAAACCTTCAACAAGAACAAGGATAGCCTCACACATTCAAGAAATCACACCTTCAAGTGAACAACAAACACCATCAAAAATAGCTTCTTGACTCTTGGTGTAGGCCCATCAAGTCCACATTCTACAAGTTCAACCTCAAGTGACATGTCAAATCCTACCTTTTCAAGCTTGTAAAGACAAAATAACTAGAAGTATGAAATTTTTTTTTGAGAAAAATGAAGGTGAGAATAGTGCAAGTTTGATTTCTATTTTTGAATTATATTCAGATGTTGATGATCATATTCATTTTGAAGATACAATTAAAGATGAATAAATGGGTAAATACAATGGATGAATAGATAAATATTACATAAATAAATGAAACATGGGACTAAATGAGACTTCCACAAGGAAAAAATGTCATAGGAGTAAAGTGGTTTTATAAGACCAAAAGTAATGTAGAAGTAAGGATTGAAAGACATAAAGAAAGATTGGTTGTCATGGGACCTAAACTGCATCCCAAAAGAGACTATGATGAAATATATGCTCTAGTTGCAAGAATGGAGATCGTGAGGGAAGTCTTAGCAATAGTAACCCAACACCAGTAAAAGGTGTAGTGTAGAAAATTATATACCTTTACAATTTCACACTATGTTTGGATCCCTTAATTTATTAGACTTAATTAAGCTTCTAATTTTCCAAATTATGCATTCTAAAGGCTAATTCTTATCATTTTCCAAAAGGGGAAGTAACATCAAACAAATACATTCAATGATTAAACTGCCTTGGATTATGTTTGTCCTGAAAAATTTGGGCCAAGACCCATTCAACCATGGGAGAATGGATCCCCTTTGTTAGCTAAGAATCAAATTAAAATATGTTTTTGGTGGAAGTTTAATGATCAAAGTTCAAATTATAAGTGTTGGCTTTTGGAATCTAATTTTCAGGAAATTGGATAAACACCTATAAATACAAAGGTTTTTATCATTTGAAAGTTAAGCAATAATTTGGAGAACTTATGATCAAGCATTGTTGTTAAGAGCATAATTAAACATTCAAGAGAAGAATTATTAGCCATTTTTAGAAGCAATGAAGATCCTAATATCATGTCAAAGTTTATGTGTGTTCATGTTGTCTTGTGAAGGCTAATAAGTGTTGTAGGTCTTCATGCATTCGAGCATTCAAGAAAATCAAGCAAGCAAGATCCAATTCCCTTAAAGTGATGTGTATGTTTTCAATCCTTCAAGGAAGCTATTGAAGGGTGGTGAGTTGCAAAAAATTATTCATTCATCATTTCCTTCCTTTCCATTAAGATTTTTATCATTTACATTTCCATTGTGAAAGTGGGAACATTATTCATAGGGTTTGACTGAGGCAAACCCTTAAATGACACAAATATTTTTCCCTCTTTGTGTATGTGTGGGTTATAGGTTGAAAAAGGATTGAAGAGATCTTGAAGATAAATTTTGCATTGTTGTATTTGTTTTCATCATTCTTGTCAACCTATGGAAACTAAGTTGTAGAATTTATTTATGATATTTTGATGAATTTGCAGGTGAAAAACAACATCTTAGATCTAGCACCAGAGAACTATAAATAATATTTTTGAAAGACTAATCAAAGACCCATTCACCTAGGGGAAAAACAATCCTACACATGACGAAATAAAATTTTGGTGATAGGTACATACTCTCTAGTATTTCTTAGATCTTTGTACAAAGTGTAGTTATTGTTTGTTTATCTTCAAGAATCTGCATAAATTATATATTAGGTCATATAGTTCAATTAGCTTCATTGTTTAAAATTATTTCTAGATCATTCATAATCATCCTTAGACCCTAAAGAATCACCAAGCCAAGCCTAATTGACTCACCATTGAGATTGAAGGTCAATCTCTTGGCTTTTTGGTTGGTATTCTAATGAAATCTTGGAAAAATCCCGTAGAGTCCTAGGTTCTTTGCATTTAGGATCTAGGACCTCCAACCTTTTTTGCAACCATTTCAAAAGGTATATCAAATGGGCATAAAGCCAGTCTTCTTAAATGAAGTATTGAAAGAGAAAGTGTATGTGGAGAAGACAACTGGATATGAAGTACTAGGGCAAGAAGACAAATTCTATAAGCTAAAAAAAACCTTTATGGTTTGAAACAAGAACCACAAGCATAGTACAACAAAATTGACACATTTTTTTAGCAATGGCTTTAGTAAAAGTCATGGTGAGCTCACTCTCTACAAGAGAGAAAGTGATGGTAAGATTTTAATTTCATTTTTGTACGTAGATGATTTAATGTTCACGGGGAGTGATGATATCCCCATTGCTGATTTGAAAGAGACTATAAAAAATGAGTTTGAGATGACTGATTTAGGACTTTTAAGATATTTCTTAGGCATAGAAGTACAACAAATGAAAAATGAAATTTTTATTTGTCAATCAAAATATGCAACAAAGATCTTAAAGAGGTTTAAAATGAAAAACAAAAATCCTACTCCAACACCAACAACCATAGGTCTTAAATTAAGCAAAGATGATTGTAGCAACAATGTGAATATAACTCTATACAAAAGCATGGTCGAAAGTTTTATGTACTTGGTTACAAATAGACCTAATATAATGTATGCAGTGAGTTTAATTTTAAGGTTTATGGAGACTCCAAAGGACACACATTGGCTAGTAGCTAAAAAAATTCTAAGATATGTCAATGGAACAAAGGGATATGGCATTCTATATACCAGAACAAATGAATTTAAACTGGGTGAATACACAAACAGTGAATGGGAAAGAAGCATAAATAATAGAAAGAGAACATTAGGGCATGTATTTGATTTGGTCTCAGGATTCATTTCATAGGCTTCCAAAAACAACCAATTGCCTATCTTTCCACAGTTAAAGTTGAATATGTAGAAGAAAAAAGGGCATGATGTCAAGCCATTTGGATGAGAAGAGTGCTGAAAGATTTAAGGCATGAACAAGAAGGGGTAACTAAAATCTATTGTGACAACAACTCTGCAATTGCACTATCGAAAAACTCATTTTTTCATAAGAGAAGAAAACACATTGATACAAGGTATCATTTCATAACAAAACTAATCAATGATAGAGAAATTACTTTGGAACATTGTGTTAGGTCTCAAAAGTGCAGGTTTTGGACCTTACGAGGGTGTCAGACTCTTAGTACACTCTTGGCTAATGAATGAGGCAAACAAGGTTGCTTACCTCCTACTCTTTAGCCTCTGCTAAACCTAGGTGGGTGTACCTGAGTGATATGGCAGATTTTGAAGGCTATGATTTCTAATCTAGGCAATCTACTCACAATGGAACATGGGGGTGAAGTAGATGTAATTATGATTACTGTTTCCTATTGAGAATATTTTGAGAATCTTGTATATGAATAAAGTTTGTATGATCAGTTCCTACACTATTGGGTGAATGGGGTCAGGAAGTGGGTGATGATTATGGAGACATGCTTTTTTTGAGATGGATAGTGTAAGTGTAGGATTAGGTTTAAAGCACAAAACACTTCTTAATAAGACATTATATCAAAGATAAATCAAATTGAACTAGTTCAAAGCAATAATCTACTAAAAACGTCATATTGTTCTCTATCTCCAAAGATTTATTAAACCACTATTGTTCCTAGATCGTGAGGACACTATGATTGTTAAAATGACAATTGAAAGAACGAGATGGATGATAATGCAGTGATATGGAACTAAATATGATAATACTAGATGAGAAATGAATTAAACTAGCATGAATTGACATGAAACAGATAATTGCAGCTATAGGAGGTAGCCATGGTATGAAAACTTGATTGCTTGATGTTTGGATGTTTAAATGCTTGATGCTTGAATTCCTACAGAGTAAGAGTGCATAAACTTGATATCTCCTTCCTTTTCTTGGTTCAATGAGGCTTTATTTATAGATTTCCTGGCTATATAAATGCACAGGGAAAGCATTGAGAGGCTTGGATTCAATCTAGAGGATTGAATGGTGAAAGATGGAGGAGATTGAGAGAACGATGGAGATTGTCTCTACCCATGAAAACACTAGGAAAGAGAAGATGAAGGATTGATGGAGGAGGACTGAGAGATCAAATTCCAAATTTGTCTCCAATTTGTCTCCAAAACTTCTCGCGAAGTTTCAATCAATTAATTTTGACATATTTTAGACATGGTTTAGACATAGGATATCTAATTCATTTTTGAGAGAATATAGATGGAATATTCTTTGTGGTTTAATTCAAATATTTTGATTTTTTAAATTAGCAAAAGAGGGATAAATAATTCAATAAAATGAACTATAGGATAGTTGTTTATTAAAATCAGATAGAAGAATATGGTAGTTAATCAATAAAGTGTTTTGATCTTTATTTAATTAATTTAAGATGGATGTGATAGATTGAAATAGGGATTTGATAATTAAATCGAACCGAGTGTTTAATTTTGTTTATTTAATTAAGATGAATTTAAATGTGAACTATATAAATAAATATTTCTATTTATTCAATAGTAGAGGAAATTAGGATAATTAATCAAATAATTTGTATTTAATTAATCGGATGCTCAAGACCAATTTTAGGTGTATACATTTTTCCCCTCTTCAAAGTGATGTGTTTACGCGTTGGTTCGAAGAAAATTTTGCTGCTACTGCCAGGATCGATGATGATAAAAATAATAATTTTGTATGCCCCAGACATGCCCTAGACATTGATTTTCAGATGATGGATGATAATATTTTCCCTCGGGAGATAAGTTAACGATTTGGTGATTTTTAGAATATTTCAAAAATTTATGATTTTCTGATGATTTGATGATGAAATAATTTATCTCTCGACAAAAATGATGAAGAAATCTAGCTCGTAGATGAGTTTTAATTAATTTCCTGGATAAAATTAATCAAAAGATAATAAAACCCACCCAAAATACCTTTTCAAAAATTATATATAGTGCAAAAAGGTTATTTTCCAATTCATTTGCACTATTTGAGTTAAAAAACCTTTGTGATAAAGACTTTTCTGCCAACTGGAGCAAGATGCCTATCCCCTACCACACACCATTTTGAGCGTGTTCAACGTCACCGACAGCCGACTATGTATGGACCTTCAATATGTACCCCTTAACCTCCTCGTAATTCATGAAATTTTGTTTTTCATGCATTTTATAGGTTTAGGCGTAATTTATTTGTTTTAGCACTTTCAAGCCACGCTGTAGCGCTTACACTCTGGTGTAGCACTTCCGGTAGGTAAATTAGTGCTTTGAGTTTTAGCGCTTGCGTTAAAAACTCTAGTGCTTCCATAGGATAATGTAGCGCTTTCATTGATATAGCGCTTAGGATATGAAATTCAGCACTTTGATGCCAGATTAAGCACTTGGCAGATTAGCGCTTTCATGGTCTATCTTAGCACTTCTAGTAAAGCAGTGCTTTGATGGACGATTGTAGCGCTTTGATGCGGTAAAGTAGCGCTTTGGGACTTTTAGCGCTTTAGATGCCTGATTTAGCGCATCAGAGTGCTGAAATAGCGCTTTGGGTACCAGATTTAGCGCTTTTGACCGATAAAGTAGCGCTTCTAGGATTTAGCTCTTTGGAACCCTGATTTAGCGCTTTCATGTCAGAATTGAAGATTTTGACTTAGTGAATCCTGATTTTGTCAATTCTGATCACGTCCATTATTTGAATTGGTATGATTGATAATCCAAATTCTTGATGTGTTGGATTGATGATTTAAATAAGACTAACTTCTCATGATAGGCGAGAAGAAAATCCTATTTGTGATGATCCTCATGATAAACGAGGAAATGATTTAATATTTGATAACTCTCATGATAGGCGAGATTAGATATTGTTTGATGAACCTCATGATAGGTGAGGTTTGTTGATGTTCACCCATGAATTTTGATCAAAAATTCATACCAAAATTTTTTGGAATAGACTTGATAGTAGAATGACTTTTTAGATTTCTTGACATAGTTCACTGATTGTGGATTGTTTGTTATGACGATAGGAGGATTTGGGTACTCTCCAGATGTGAGAGAAGTTTCCATGGACCACCGACTTGATTCCTCATTTGACACTAGATGAGCTTCAGGTGATAGGCCGATGTGGTTTGACCAGCCTACTTGATATACCCTAGATTAGGATTAATCGGGGTTTGTTGAGTGCTTTGGCTGAGAGGTGGCACAATGACCACAACACCTTTCACCTACCCACTAGCGAGATGATGGTCACACCAGAGGATGTTTGGCAGATTCTGCGTATTCCATTTATGGGGGAGATTGTAGTATATGATTCCCATGGGACCGGCGGCAAAGATGCTCTTCGTAGAGTTTTTCAGGATCAGGACATTACAGGTCCGAGTGTCCGATGGAGGAGGATCACTGATTCATATGCAACACTACCAATAGTGCTAGCTGGATTCATTGGAGGTTTCCTTTGCCCTGATCGCAGGTCAAAGGGATTCCTCATTGGCTGGGGTAGGACTCTTGAGATTATTATGGTACATGGTACCAAATATTCATAGGAGATGTGCATGTTAGCACATCTCTATCATGATCTTCACTCAGTTGTGTACCTTAGAGCATAGAGTTTATCAACAGGGATGACCCTATTACAAGTGTGGGCATGGGAGCATTTTGCTATTGCTCGGCCATTTTTTTGATTGCAGATAGACCGCTAGGAAGACCTTATGTGTTCAGATACAAAGGTCGGTTTACACAGGCCCAAATGGGAAAGTTAGAGCATTGGAGGCGGTTCTTCGATATTACAGAGACAGTTACCTGGCATCCGTACCTTGACTGTGAGAAGTGGGATGAGGATGATGCAGTATTGGGATATCTCTATGATTCCATGTATCTCATCGGTCGAACACCATTTGTTCTAGAGTGATTCTTGTTGTGCCGAGTGTACCGACAGTATGATATTATGCAGTGTATGCCATACGGAGTTGCCCACTATGCGAGGCGACAGATGGATATTCCTAGTTGGGGTCCTTGTCTGTCTTATGATGCCCTAGTAGAGGGATGTAGGGCACTGCAGCCATCACCATGGTGGGTGCCAAATTGTAAGTGTAGGATTAGGTGTAAAACACAAAACGCTTCTTAATAAGACATTATATCAAAGATAAAACAAATTGAACTAATTCAAAGCAATAATCTACTTAAAGCATCATATTTTTCTCTATCTCCAAAGATTTATTAAACCACTATTGCTCTTAGATCGTGAGGACACTATGATTGTTAAAACAACAATTGAAAGAACGAGATGGATGATAATGCAGTGATATGGAACTAAATATGATAATACTAGATGAGAAATGAATTAAACTAGAATGAATTGACATGAAATAGATAATTGCAGCTACAGGAGGCAGCCATGGTATGAGAACTTGATTGCTTGGATGTTTGAATGCTTGATGCTTGAATTCCTGCAAGTAAGAGTGCATAAACTTGATTATCTCCTTCCTTTTCTTGGTTCAATGAGGCTTTATTTATAGATTTCCTAGCTGTAGAAATGCACAGGGAAAGCATTGAGAGGCTTGGATTCAATCTGGAGGATTGAATGGTGAAAGATGGAGGAGATTGAGAGAAAGATGGAGATTGTCTCTACCCATGAAAACACTAGGCAAGAGAAGACGAAGGATTGATGGAGGAGGATTGGGAAATCAAATTCCAAATTTATCTCCAATTTGCCTCCAAAACTTCCTGTGAAGTTTCAATCAATTAATATTGACATATTTTAGACATGGTTTAGACATAGGATATCTAATTCATTTTTGAGAGAATATAGATAAAATATTCTTTGTGCTTTAATTCAAATATTTTGATTTATTTAAATTAACAAAAGAGGGATAAATAATTCAATAAAATGAACTATAGGATACTTGTTTATTAAATTAGAAAGAAGAATATGGAAATTAATCAATAAAGTGTTTTGATCTTTATTTAATTAATTTAAAATGGATGTGATAGATTGAAATAGGGATTTGATAATTAAATCGAACAAAGTATTTAATTTTGTTTATTTAATTAAGATGAATTTAAATGTGAACTATATAAATAAATATTTCTATTTATTCAATAGTAGAGGAAATTAGGATAATTAATCAAATAATTTGTATTTAATTAATCAGATGCTCCAGACTAATTTTAGGTGTATACAGATAAATCTACCTTTTCAACTAAACTCAAATAGTTGGACACTTTGAATGTTTGTAGTTTATGCAAATGTGCAAGTAGGTCAGTTATTTAGACTCTACTTAGTGATCCTAGTGATATCCCCTTATGCTATTGTGAATGTTGTGAAAGGATTTAAATCAGTTGTGAAGGGAAACCAATTAAGATAATATTTTTTAAAAGGAGGGTATGTGCAGGACCATGATGGGCCAAAAAGTGGCAATATGTAAGTGATATGATGGCCCATGCGACTGAAAACTTTATTTTTACCCAAAATTGATGAAACAAAATAGGTTTTTATAGGAGATTCTCCACTTTCCACCAATATAAATTATGCTTTACTTTGAATTTAATAAATAATTATTATTCATTTTCCATTTGAATTATGACTAAAGTCCTGATTGATAGTCTGATTGAAAAACATCTATAGCTTTCAAACAGTATCACATTATTTGAATCCCTAATATGTGTCACATTCTATGCTTTTTCATACTATAGGATTAAAAAAGAAGAAGAATTTCATGAATTTTTGACCAAGTTAAGGTGGTCAGACATACAATTTTTTTAATATTTTTAAAAAGTTGTAATAAAATATTCATAATTAATTATTTACCTAAAAAAAAATTATAAAAAAATATGCATCACATTGGGACATGAGTCCTCTACTTATATCTAAAATATTATAAAAAAAGTTATCATTTTATTGTGGAGTGGTCAAACAGACACCTACTTCTTATTTTTTCCCTGAAATTTAAGTGCTACTACATTGAAATTTTAAATTTTCACCAAATAGATTTTTATTTTTTTAAATAAATCTAGTAGTTTAGAAACTTCATTCAATTTGCTATAGATTCTATTCTTACATAGTTTTGAAATAATATAGATAACTTATTCAGATTTTTATTTCAAATTACCTAACTTTGATTTTCTAAATTTTCATTGCCACTTAAGGGCCTAATTTTTCCATGATGATCCTACACATACTGAGTACTTTAATCCAAATAGGAACCTATTAAATCAAAACTCTTAAAAGGAATTTTAATTCTTCTGCACACAAAAACCAATTAGCAACACCACACAACTACAACAAATGTGTATTGACAAATTAAATGTATATTCACACACTCAATTTGAATAACATAAACAACCACTTTGGAGGAAACCAAATAGCATGTAAGCATGTGAATCCACACAATAGTTGAACGCTTGAAATAAAATCAGTACTTATGCATAACCTTCTCCATTATATTAATCTTCAAATGATATGCATTATAATAATAGTTTCTGATATGAAATAGATGAGCAAGATTTTGCAATCTATCTTCTTACTATGCCTATTCTAAAATGATGATTATTTCAATCACCACATGTTCAACATATATAGCAATATCTTGAAGAGGGTATACCTCTTCATAAGTGTCTTTTGGAATTAACAACAATGAAACATTAACAATTAAGCTCTAATGAGCCACAAATGAACTTGTGTTATATGATCTAAATATTCCTGACTCAAGTGTGTATCAACATCATTTGCAACATTCCTTGTAGAAATCTCCATAATGAATATCCTCTCCAGATGGTCATATGCTTCTTATAATGTTGGGTATGGGTATGTGCAAGATCATCATGGAAAAAATAGGCCCTTAAGTGGCAATAAAATGACAAAAAATCAGAGTTAGACAACTTGACGTAAAAAATTGAATAAGTTATCTATATTATTTCAATAAAATGTTAAAATAGAATCTATAGAAAATTGAATATAGTTTCTAAACTACTAGACCTTTATTTTAAAAAAAAAACTATTAGGTGAAAATTTGAAATTTCAATGCAATAGTATTTAAATTTCAAGGTAAAAATAAGAAGTAGGTGTCTGTGTGACCACCCTAACCACAATAAAATGATAATATTTGTTTATAAGCTTTTAGATATAAGTAGAGGACTCATGTCCCGATGTGATGCATATTTTTTTATAATTTTTTTCCAAGTAAATAATTGATTATGATTTTTTTATTACAAATTTTTAAAAAAATAAAAGCTCGTCTATCTAACCACCTTAACTTGGTCAAAAATTCATGAAATTAGATTTTTTATTTTTTAATCCTATATTGTGAAAAGCATAGAATGTGACGCATATTTCAAATTCAAAAAATGTGATACCATTTGAAAGTTATAGATGTTTTTCAATTAGCCTATCAATCAGGACTTTATTCATAATTCTAATAGAAAATGAATAATAATTATTTATTAAATTCACAGTAAAGCATAATTTATATTGGTGGAAAGCTAAGAATCTCTTCCAAAAACCCTTTTCATTTCATCAATTTTGGGTTAAAAAAAAGTCGTCAGCCACATGGACCATCATATGGCTTACATATCGCCACTTTTTGGCCCATCATGATCCTGCACATACCCGTATGCATTCTTAGTTGCTTCCAAGGCTTCCTTCAATATCAACTAGCATTCTTTCATCCATTCACTTTGACCTTTTGATTCTCCATTATCTCTAGAAAATGCTGGCACACCTTCCTTTGAAGCATCAATAAACTCCTTAGCATCACCTTGAAGTTCCTTATAGTAGTTCTTATGCTTCCTTACCATGTCCTTAGTAGTTGTAATGGCTCTAGTATCAGAAGTGTTCCTCTTTTGTATTTCTTGGAGCTTTTCCTGAAGCCCGTCATTTATCATTTTATGTTCTTGAATGGAAGTGTGACTTTTGGAATGAGTAACCCAAAACTTATCCATCCAAATCATTAGATTAGTGTTCCTCTTCTGAAATATTGCAGAATGTGTGTCAAATCTGACCTTTCTCACTTGAGTCTATACTTCCTCACTTTTGTCTTTTGATTGGGAACCTTCTCCTCGGGTTATCATTCTAGTGGATCCTTTGAATGTGTCCTTGACAGTGTCTCTCAAGAAATCATTTTCTTGGAGCATTCTCTCACTATTCAACTTTTACATACCTTGTTCTTTGATCAACATTTGAATCTAAGCCCTGTTCAATTTGGCTACATTTATGCCAATGTCAGCTATGACCACAAGATTAGTCTCTCCCACTTTCAATGTCATCAGATGACCAAATTCATTCTCAGTATCAATAATCACAAATTTTTTTATGTGGGGGGTATAGAGCCCAGATCATAAGAGAAATTTCATCAGGATTTTATCTTGACCTAGTGTATACCTGTGTTACCCCTTCTGGACTGAGCTTGTGCTTGGCACCATTATTATGTAAAAAACTATAAAAAACAAGAGCATAGTTTAATTCCAAATGAGGAAAGATCATCGCACCGGAATCCTGTAATAGTTTTCTTCCTTTCTCGAGAGTCATGGGTATGTGCAGGGTCATCATGGAAAAAATAGGCCCTTAAGTGGTAATAAAAATTTAGAAAATCAAAGCTAGGCAACTTGACATAAAAATTTGAATACGTTATGTATATTATTCTAAAAATATGTAACAATAGAATTTGTAGAAAATTGAATGTAGTTTCTAAAATACTAGGTTTATTTAAAAAAAGTAAAAATCTATTTGGTGAAAATTTAAAATTTCAATGGAGTAGTACTTAAATTTTAGGGAAAAAATAAGAAGTAGGTGTCTGTCTGATCACCCTAACCACAATAAAATGATAATATTTTTTTACAATATTCTAGATATCAGTAGAGGACTCATGTCCCGATGTGATGCATATTTTTTTGTAATTTTTTTCCAAGTAAATAATTAATTATAATTTTTTTATTATGACTTAAAAAAAAAAAAACTCGTATGTCTGACCACCTTAACTTGGTCAAAAATTCATGAAATTCATTTTTTTTTTTTTAACCCTATAGTATATGAAGCATAGAATGTGAAACATGTTTTAGATTCAAAAAATGTGATACCGTTTGAAATATATAGATGTTTTTCAATCAGCCTATCAATCAGGACTTTAGTCGTAATTAAAAAAAAAATGAATAATAATTATTTATTAACTTAAAAGTAAAGCATAATTTATATTGTGGAAAGCTGAAATCTCCTTTAAAAACCCTTTTCGTTCCATCAAATTCGGGTAAAACAAAAATTTTCAGCCACATGGGCCATCATATCACTTACATATTGCCATTGTTTGGCCCATCATGATCCTGCACATACCCTCATGTTCTTCATTTCATTCTCTACATCCACCTTCAATGTGTTGAGCAACTGGATTTCATTACTAGGTACGATGTCTATGATTGATTCCCTTATCATTTTCCCCTTTTGTTTGTACACAAATCATTTAAATTCAGGAGATTTAATGAACTGGTCATCCGAGACAAAGGATTTATAGGCCAATTGCCTAGTGTTTGTATCAGATGATTCCCCAACTTCCTATTCTCTATTTGGAAGTTGATATTCTTCAATCCTCAACTTGGGGATCTTATCAAGTTGGCCCTTGAGTTCATTTTTATCAGAAGATTCCTCACTACTGGAGGACATAATTTATGCTTCATGTATCTTCTTCATCCTTTATTCCATTTCTCTATTGTAGTTATCAACTGCCAATTTGACCTTTGTTTCTTCCATATTTCTGATAATATCATCACGAGGATATGGTATATGAACATATCCACTTCAATTTTCTTTCTTTCTTGCAAAGTCAATAAAACTTTCGCGATCAAATCGCTTCCTTGGTGTAGCCTTCTTCATATTGAAGTGTGACAACTTATCCAAAATAAAATCATATCCTTCCTTTGACACTATAGTAAAGCTCCCAAACATAATGTACTAGGCATGAATGATTGTTTTTCATATGCACTCAGGTTCATGACATTGGAATAATCCAATTTCCTGACAATCTCTAGATATGCAATCCTATCTAGCATTCTTTTGGATAATAGGAAAGGTGTATCTTCAAAACCATAAACTTTCATCATAGTGAAATCAATATAACAATAATAGTCACCCCAATTATGACCTACAATTAGTGGTCCAATGAAATCCTTAGGCCTTAAAAATATCTTTATTTAATTAGATAATGATTAATCACAAGGGTGACTATAAAACCTGTAGAGTGTCTTGACAGAGTATTCCTCAAAATAAACAAAATTGGAATTGATAAACCTACTATCCCAAATAGAGGTCCATAGTTGTACCGATAATAGCTGAAATTCTTTATCCAATTGTGTGATTCCTAATTCCTCTGGCTACATTCTCAGTTCTTGCCCATAGTACAGTATCATGTGCATGATAGGGGAATAGTGTTTAAAGTTCATTATAGGAGAATCATTCTTGATAGTCGTTAGACCTAAGTCAATTCCTCTAGCAATGTGTGATGCATAGTTGATAGGTATTCTATTGTGACATTGTATGTTTGCAGCGATCACGATTGGCCCTAGAGACATAAATTTAGAGACCTTTTTTCCCATTACTTGACCCGCCAAGAAGTAAGTGTATTTCAAATAGGGCTCAAAAAAATCAACATGGAAGGGAGGTTCGTCACCCTCTTCGAGTGGTAGTAGGTTCCCATCTTTTCTAGGTTTGTGTAACGGTAACCTCCATCCCTTGTAGGTGGTGTCTATTCTCCAGTACTCCTTTTCCAATTCCTCATGCACTACGCGCTATTCACATGTGTCATCTAGGCCGAAAACTTCACAAAGTGCAATTTTGGACACATGTATGAAAGATTCACCTTGCAAGTTGCAGAATGGATTTAAGGTCTGAGTTATAATGTTTGGCCAAAAGTTTTATGAGCTCTACATTCACGAAGATATTGGGAACAACCAGTTTTCCCAAATTGAAATTCCAAGGGTTACAAAATGGGTCAAATCTACTTCTCTGAGAATAATGAAACATGAGAAATTCATATCCCCTAATGGGGGTCCACACATCTCCTACATGTTTGTATTTATCCTCTAATCTCTCTACATCAACCCTCAATTATGTAGACCTTCTAGCTTTTGGTCTTGAACTAGGCAATTGATCAATGATGTTTTGGTTTAGTTTCCTTTCATTTGTTTTCGATTCCTGCCCCATTTCAGTTTTTTGCTTCTTATTCTTAGGTTGGCTACTTTCACCTTGTTTCTTCTTGTTTTTCATTTTTGCAGAAATTTCCATCTTATTTCTCCACAAGATAGCAGAATTGAATTGTAATCTATCAATTGCAGGGATATTTTGTATGTTTACTTGTATGTTTTTGGGCACACTGAACTCTGTGCATTTCACTCAATCTTTTGTCCTTCATTGCAACATCTAAAAATTATTTTGGTTCGATCTCTTTTCAATTAGAAATGTTCATATAGGTTTCGTTTGTGCAACCATTAATGTCTGCCATTGGAAATGAATGCAACGGTCTTTTCAAATTTCGAAATGTCACAACAATACAAGAGGATTGCATCGGTGAGACCCTTCTAACCTTAGACTAATATATGTGCTTTATTTGGCGTCACCTTTGTTTATACATTTATAACTGATCGCCAAGACATAACTAAATGTCCTTTCAATATGAAGTGTCCCTTTAGTTCTCAATATTTAGTCGAGAAGACCACCTAACATTTTTACCAATGTTGTACAACTGCCTTCTCTCTTTCTTTTCAACTCTTATTATTTCGGGGAGAACCTTATGAAGTTTACTCGATATCAAAGTGGTCTGGATCATTAGAAACCCCTTTGATCATCGCCTAGTGTCTTTCCAATAAATTGTGACCTTTCCATGTTACCATCAGGCTGACATGTACCATTGCTGAGAGAATAAAATGCCTTTCTGATGGATTTGGTCTCCCAGATGTATTTCCTCTACCGCTTCATTCATTGGGATAAGTCTGTACTTTCCCCAAAAACTTCTCTCATCGACGTAACCCACATGGTCGGGGAGATATGAGGAACCTACTCCGATTATACATGTCTCTTCAATACAATGGTTCTTATATTTTATCGGTGAAAGTGTATATGTTTCTTCCCGATGAGGTTTCCATTGGCGTGACGCACGAGCTTGGTATGATTTGAAAACTTCGCTCCAATCACATTGCTTTTGCTGATAAGTTTTCATCGATGGAACGTTAGGCACTGTCTTCCCGATTATGCACACCTGTTATCTCCTAGGCCTTTGATCGCTATGAATTTATTCATCTCTTCCCGATATGCAAAAAATATTCAATAAAGGGCTATGGCTTGTTGATCGGAAAGACATGCACCTGATCTTGCCGATAAGGATCAATTGCTCTTAAAGTTTTTGCTGAACTATGATCAGGGAGACACTTATATGCAAAAGGTCATATTCATGGGATCATTAGTCAACATGGGTTGTAAAATGGATCTTGTCACACAAATTTCAACAATTTGTATTGATCATGAAATTAAGGTGTGACGAATTTTTGTGGTACCTGGAAAATAGGTGGGTGAAGGCTAGTGAAAAATGTGAGACTTTTCCAGTTCTAACACATTGCAGGTCTGAAAAATAGTATGAAAATATCTTCACAAAAGCATTAGAAAAGAAAAGTTTTGTTCATCAAAGAGACAACTCGAACATCATAAATAACAGCAATTATGATTAAAAAAGAATGTTAGAAAATTAATCCCAAACTGTTGCTTATGTACTCCACTATAGATTTTCATTATCCTTGGGCCCCAACATATTTCTAAATCTTCTCATACGTGTTGACCTTCCTTTTCTCCAAATCAAACTCATATCAATTTCTTTTCCTATACTCCACTATAGATTTTCATTATCCTTGCGCCCCAACATATTTCTAAATCTTCTCATACTTGTGGACCTTCCTTTTCTCCAAATCAAACTCATATCAACTTCTTTTCCTATCCACTGCATCAGGACGAATTTTGAATGAAAATTTAATTGCATATCTCTTTTGTTGGTTTCTCACAAATAGCTCATATCAACTTCTTTTCCTATCCACTTCATCAGGACGAATTTTGAATGAAAATTTAATTGCATATCTCTTTTGTTGGTTTCTCACAAATAGCAAAATTAATTGTAGTTAAATGTTTTTGTTTTCCCCTCCTTGGTGGGCATATACATAGGCTTAGAAAGTCTTTTTGTTAATTGGTGAATGTAATAAAAACGAGAAGAGAAGAAGGGTACAGCAACCACTATTGCTGTAGCAGCAGTTATAAGAAACAACCAGGAACAGGGGAGTTCATTCTACTTTATTTTATGAGCACAAGAAAGAGCAGCAGTTCTGTGTATTGGTTTCATATATATCATGATAACAAATTTATTTTTGAAATATAAATATTTGCAGCTTATCTCTGTTTTTCATCTTTGTTTCGCTCAATATTCTGTTATGTTTTATTTCTCTACTCCTTTGCCTCTTGATACTCTTGCAGAATTCATTTTGTTGAATGAAAGTAAAAGAAACCTTCCAAATCCTTTAACAGAAACCATATATCTACTTGAATTCCCTACGACCTATAAATTTCCAGGGTCATCTTATTATTGAAATCTTCAACACCCGTTTTTGTAGGGGTCCTTTAAATTCTTGACTGGGAAAGACCGAACATCATTTTTACATATGCATCTCTCACTTTTCCAAGCCATGACTTAGCTGAAACCTTTTCTTCATGCTTAACTTTTGTCATATTTAACTTTGACAAGAATTTTAGCTTCCAACCTTGCCTGTCTTTGTGCCCTCCAAGCTTAACTAATCGAAAGCTCTTTCTTCCTCCATTCAACTCATTAAGCCTTTTGTATCTTTTCTCTGCATAAACCTCTTCATAAACATGGAAGAAAATCCAGAGCCAAAATGATTGCTCGCCATCCATGTTGAATTTGAGCACTCTAGTCTTTACTCGTTCTGAAAAGGATTCAATAGTTCACCAGGTTATTCTTTCTGCATGTCATTAAACAATCCATATTTTTCTTACCCTTTTATAATCCTGTCAATATCTTAAAATATACTCTTTGCCTACCTCTACGACGAGGAAAACTTTGTGAAACGCCATATAATTACATTACATATGTGGAAGGCTCTTTTCACACTGGAAGGACAAGAATGGGACAACATTGACAAAATCGACACAAAAGCAATAGAGGGAAATGCAAGCTGTTGACATAGGCGTCTAGTTCAGATTGTTGCATGCAAATTTGTATTGTAAGATGTAAGATTGAGTGTCTCTCTCTTTCCTTTTACTCCATATTTAGATGGCTATAATTTAAGTATAGGTAGCTTACCCAGGTGTTTAAAGTTGAAGAATTATTTTTAGCTGTAAGTTGGTTGCTGTAAGTCTTGAATTCACTATAGCATCTTTGAATGTAAATGAAGCATACAATTAATTTTGAGAAGAACTCTAAGCTTTACTCATCTGCATTGACCTAGTAAACAAATAAATGTCTACTCTATGCTTATGCTTATTAGACTTAGTGATATTTGAAGTATCGTTGAAGCACTATGAGTTCTCAAAATGATTAGAGTGAGGAAATAAATGTACTGATTTTAAATTTTGGGATGTGTAGGTTCTTCTATCTTGATGGTTTTAATATACTTTAATAACTATTTAAATTAATAATAATTAAATTTAAATTATATAAGTTTAAAATGAAAAGTTGGAGAGATAAAAATGTTTGATTTTTTAAATTATATTTTGATATTTTATTTTATTGTTGTTTTTTAGATGTGTTGGAAATTAATAATATAAAAGTAGAAATAAGCTATTGAAAAAATAAAAATATGTTCTATGTATAAATAGATGGTTTCTTTGTTAATGTATGAATTAATATTTAAAATAGATTCAAATCAAATATTCAAACTCTAACAGATTTAGATCTAATTAATCCAAGGATGTTCGATTGATAAAAGTACAAGAGAGATGCACCTAGAAACAAAAAAAAAATGTTTGAAAATAAAACTTGCAAGTATAAACACATGGCAGAAAGAAATATTGTGGAACTAGCTTGTTTTAAATAATGTCAAAATTTTCTTGGAAAGTTTGGGGATTCTAATTATTCTATTTGAAGGGACAAATAATTCCCATTAACAAGAGATCTATTCCACAATAGAGTGTATCAGTTGTGGACAAGACAAAAAATGAGCCAAAGATGTCAAAAAATATATCACTTTTGGAAGAACATATACCTTTGAATGAAGAACCTTCATGTGAAGATCATGTCATTTTGACATTTGAATGAAGAACTTTTTTTTTAATATTCATTTAAAATACTCTATGAAAGGAACCTTCAAATGAAGACCTCCATTTGAAGGTTCCTTTAATGTCATCCCATTGTTTTGATCAAGATAAAGTGGGAGGGGCCCAAACTTGATACAAAATAAGCATCAAGGCCAACAAGACAAATCTCACCAAAGGTGAGACTTAAAAGAACCAAACAAAGACCAACAATGCTTTTTAATAAAGAATAGATTTGAAAAGAAATGAGAAACAAGGCTCACAACCCTATACAACAGACTTATCCAACAAGTCTCAAGAAAGAAAAATGGAAGAGGTACAGGAGAGACCTTTACACCTTCCACAAATGATAGTCCAAGCAATAATATCATTTGGATTCCCATTGCATGGGATAAAATGATACACCCCTATGGGAATACCATTGACGCATGAGGGGGGGCTAGGAGAACAACAAGGTGAATAACCATCAACATCCACAATAGATCCCTATAGTGGAGTGGGGGAAATCAAAGGAGAAGGAGATGCACTAATAAGAGGAAAACTAGAAAGGTCCTTGGGATGAACCAAATCTATGCTAGGAATAGGATGCTCGTCAAAAGCTTGGGAAGAGGCATCCTTATAATAAATATAAGCTAAAAAAGTCATGAGATCATCATTAGAATTCATCCATCAAGTACCCACACCTTTTCGATGCAGAAGAGAATAATTTGAAGCCAAGTGACTAGTAGCGAAACAATGACACCACCTAAACAAAAGCCCCTCATAATCAAGTGGTTAAGACTAGGGTCGATCGACAACTAACAAAACTACATCTTTGTGAAGAGGAAAAGAGATATCAGTATCCACCAAAATATGAGAAAAGGTTGAATGTTCCATAGAAGAAGTGGAAACATCAACTATCAAAAAGTGTCCAACAGAGTTACCAATTTCCTCATAACAAGTCTCCTCCCAAAAATGGAGTGGGAGATTTGGGAGTTGCACCCACACTAGACACACATTGAGTAGTTTGGTAAGGGTGTTGAAGGATGATCTCTAGGGTTTGAGGAAGAGAGAGTTCTCTCCCTATGTCCAAAGTTGACCTAGCAGCAAGCAACAATCCTCAATATAAGCAAAGGTAGCAATGAAGAAACCTTTAGCACATGGGAAAAGATCAATCTTATCAGCCACTAAGGTCCTCCAAGAATCTGAAACCCACTTGTGTAGGTTAGGAAGAGAGGGACATATGTTTGAAAAATGACACACCAATTTATGCCTCTTGTAGAAACCCTCATTCTCAACAACATCTTCTCCATAGAGCACCATAGGGGAAGGTTTGGAAAAAGGGAGAGGGCATACTCGAGGAGAGTGAGAAGGAATAGATCTAGCCTCTAATGAGTAGTTACATTCCCAAGTAGGAGTGGTAGGTCAGAAAGGGTGGGTAAAGGGGAATGAAACCATAGGGAGGGTGCGAGCTAGAGAAGCCTCAATAGGAGGCATGCCACACAAATCCTCCACAAGCAACAAGAGTAGACCATGAGAACCCTTTGTAGTTGTATAAGCCCACACAAGAGATACATGAAAACAAGAAGAGGCACATGTGGTAGCCAATAAGGAAGAAGGCATAGGGGTATGCACGAGAGAGGCCATTTTCAAAATAAAATAGATGACATCCCATTGTTGCTCATAAAAATTTTCAATAAATTTTTTTTCAAAATAGGGATTGGAATTTTGAATGGAATCAAAATGATATGAAATTTTGTAGGATTTTAGGCTAAAAGAAAGCTTTCCAAAAGCCTAACTTGTAATATAGTTTATTCAATCATGAGATCATTTTCTATTTCTTAGTGAACATTAATTTTCTCAAACATAAGAGTCATTATTCAACACACATAAATAAATTTAAAAGAAAAAATCTAAAATATTAATGCACATTATATTGATATCCTCATTTCAATTAAAATAATTAATTTCAATATATATAAAATATATATATATATATATATAGTGGCGAGGATCTATAGGTGAGCACTCTAAGTTTGTGCCTCTCACAATCTTATGTGGCAATTTTAAATCACTTCAATTTTTTTATAGTAGCTTATAGCTTACTTGGAATGTGCCCTAGTTATAACTAAGGTTTCAAGTCCACATCATGAAATATGATGCCATGTCATAATGGTTTTTGTTGAGGTGTCTAAAATGGACCCAAAAAATGTTATATCGATAGTTGTGCACTAAGCCATATATTATTGGCATGTTCATCACATGATTTGTTGCTTTTTAGATCTAATGAATTTATATCATTCAAATATTTGTACCCATGATCAACACTAACAACTCTAAAGTCACAAATAATAATGTTATAATACAAAAAAATTAAACAGTAAATCAACAAATGCTATAATAACTATTGAAACATGTTCAAGTATTGGACCCTTTCTCATATAGTATCAAACAAAATCACTATTGTTTACAATAATGTCAATAATTATTTTTAAAATCAAATATGTAACAAAAAATACTATAAGCTATGCACGTGTTAGATATTAGTGTTAATGATCTATATTTAGAAAACCTTTATTTTATTTTATTTTTCATAAAATATATGTCTTATGGAATACTAAATAAAATAAAGTAAAAAATAAAGTTATTAAGAACACTTTTAAAATAACTCAAATTAATATTGTTAAATGTAAAAAATATATTTATATTTCACATAAAATCTAAGAAATTACTAATTCACATGATGTTTAAATACTTAATTATTTACACCTTGTAAATAATAAAAGATAAAATTTTGATAGAAAACATTGAATCAATGTACTACTTAGATCACCTAAAGAACTTTCACTTTTAACTTCATAAATTCAGTTTAAAATTGAAAAGTGTTAAAATTCCCCTAATTCTAAAAGTGCTGCTCGTTTTCCTTAAAAGTGAAGGAAAAAAACTTATAATAGAAACAAGATGATCAAATCATATAAAATTCAATAAAATTGGAAGCTCTAATATGACAATTTGAGGTAACCATGCCTCTAAAAATAAATAAATTGGAAGCTCTAATATGACAATTTGAGGTAACCATGCCTCTAAAAATAAATAGAGTAGAAAATTAAAACACTGAGATTGACAAGTTTTGGAGAATATTCATAGGTCCTATGATATATCCCTCATTAAAGGTAGCAAATGTCCTATTATAGGGACATTCGTGTTCACTTTCTCAAATAGATCTACAAATTTTTTAGTAGGAGCTCCATTATGGCCTATGTAGTGCCATTCCACACTCCTATATTAAATTTGTATCTCTCAGTCTTCTAGAGGCATTGTGCTAGTGAGAATAGCTTGAGGAGAATTTAAATTGTAGCTATTAAAGGAGCAGTGAAATAGTTCTCAACAATATGATGTCAACATTATAAAGTGAGACGTGAGCCAGAGAAAATGAAGGAATTCTAAACATCATAATAAATCAATATACAACCAGGAGGAGGAGGCGAGGTTCTCATTTATTACACTTCATATAATAGTGTGCAAATCTTATTCCAGAACACCCCACTTCAAGATGGAATTCCGGTGTAACAATCTTAATTCCAGCACAAATTAATTGCAAAAAAATAATGAAGAAAATTAAATGGAATAACAGAATCATAGACAAGACAAAGATTTATGTGGTAAAACCTTGACAATACTTGTGGAAATGGAAACCTTAATAATATTGCAGCACAAATTAGTTGTAAAGAAATAACAAAGAAAATTAAATGGAATAACAAAATAACAGATAAAACACAAATTTATGTGGTAAAACCTTAACGATATGAAATTAGATGGAATAACAGAACAACAGAGAAGACACAAATTTATGTGGTAAGAGGCAAAGTATCGGTATTCTTATTATTCAGAAAAACTGATTACAAACCTCACATAGCTGCTACTCTTCAATTACAATTCATTACAATGATTTACTATTCAAGACAAAAAGATTCATGTAATATCTTCAATTTATATCAAACTTAACAAAAACCAACTTTACTTTTATTGTTTTATTTCTATTCTACTTGACATTATCCACACCATAGACATAGGAGAAAATGGCATGACAGTAAAAGAAACCTTACAAATCCTTCACGGAAACCATACGCTGAGAAAAGAGTAACCACTCCTAAAATCTCTAGAAATTGCAACCAAGAAAAACCTATTACATATAAATATTGAAAGCCCTTAAAACATAATTGTTCCAAGATTAGCACGACTGATAGATCTTGCAGAAGTCTGACTTGGCAAGACTTCTACTTGAATTCCCAACGACCTGCAAATTTCCACAGCCATCTTATTATTGAAATCCTCAACACCCATTTTCGTAGGGGTCCGTTTAATTCTTGACTGAGAAAGATTGAACATCATTTTGACATACGAATCTCTCATTTTCCCAAGCCATGACTTTGCTGAAACCTTTTCTTCAGGCTTAGCTTTTCTCAGATTTAATTTTGGCAAGAATTTGAGCTTCCAACCTTGCCTGTCTTTATGCCCTCCAAGCTTAACTAATCTGAAACCTTTTCTACCTCCATTAAACTCATTAAGCCTTTTGTATCTTCTTCTCTGCATAAACCTCTGCACAGACATGGAAGAAGACCCAGAGCCAACAAGAGTGCTCGCCATCTACGTTGAATTGAAGCACTAGATTCTTTATTTTCTCAAACTTGACATTATCCACTATTTATACCTCAGCAGGGTGTGCGTATTCTGTATGTCATAAACAACCCATTTTATTTTTCACTTTTTATAATCCGGTCAATATCTTAAAAAACACTTTTCAGTTGAGGAAGACTGGGTGAAACGCCATATAACTCCATTATATATGCGCAAGACTCTCTCCACACCGGAAGGATAAGAACGGGGCAACACTGACAGAATCAACACAGAAAAAATGCAGGAAAATACAATCTGGTGACATAGGCGCCTGTTCAGATTGTTGGATGTAAAATTGTATTTTAAGCTGTGAGATTGAGTCTATCTCTTTTAAATTGCTGCTGATTTAGATAGTTATATTTTCGGCTTAAGTAGCTTACACCAGGTGTTTAACGATGAAGAATTTTTATGTAAAGAGGAGAGAGAGACCAGGCTAGAGACCACTCAGCTTTGTTTATATGAGAGTACAAGACCTATTCAAAACCTTGGGATATTTGAGTTTGTCTATACTAATGGTTTTCATATAGGGTAGTAATTAATTAAATGAAAAATAGGTAGATTTAAATTAGGTGAGTTGAGAAGGAATAGTTGGAAGAATAGAATTATAGGTCGATCTAAGTTTTTTCATGGTTTATAGAAGTGTTAAATTAAATAATATAAAAACATAGAAGTAAGGTGTTGGAAGAATAGAAATATGTGTTATGTGGTTAATCGATGAAATAATGTTTAAAATAGTTTCAAATGGAATTTTCAAACAATAATAATTTTAGATATAGTCTAAAGGAAAAAATACAAGAATGAGCGATGGACAAAAATAAAACAGTAATATAACTAGAAACAAAAGAAAAATTAATGTTAGAAAATTAAACTTGCAAGCATAAAATGTTGTACTTGTGCATGTGGGAGGAATATTTTTTTTGAAACTAGCTTCTCTAGAATAATGTCAAAATGTTTTTGAATGTTTAGAGGTTTTAAGTGTCCTCTATCAAAGGGGTAGACGAGTTTCACCAAAAGGGTGAAGAATCTCGACTACTAAGGGAATGATGGCAAAGAATCTTGACTACTAAGGGAATGATGGCAAAGAATCTCGACTAATAATATATTAATGGCAAATAGTCTCAACTAATAAGGGATTGATGTCAAATAATCTCTACTAATAATGGATTGATGGCAAAGAATCTCAACTAATAAGGGATTGATTTGACAACTATGTTTATTGATTGTGGAATCAGACAATAATATGAGCCCAAAGTGCCAAAAATTATAGGACACCTTTGAAGGAACATATACCTTTGAATGAATAGCTTAAACAAAAATAATGTTCCATGTTCAAAGGTCCTTTTGATGTGTCTCATTGTTGCTCATGGATTTTTCAAAAAAAAATTGTTTCAAAGCAAGGAAGGACTAGACTATTAAATGGAGTCAACATGATATGAAATTTGGCAAGATTATAGCCCTAAAAGAAACCTTTCCAAAAGTCTGATTTGTAATTAGATTATTCAATTATGATCTTGTTCTATTTCTTAGTGAATATATTTTTTTTCCAAATATAAGAATCAGTGTTTGATAAAGTTTTTGTTTTTTTGATTTTTTTTGAAATTATGCACTGCACATCAATATCCTCATTTCAATAAAAAATTAATTTCAATTTGTGTGTCATATTAAATAAAATCACTTTAAATTATAATTATAGAAAACGCAATTTTTCTATAATAAATAAAATATGCAACAAAAAATTATTAAAAGAACTTTCATACACTAGATATTAGTGTTATTTGTTTTTGCTACATAGACTACATTTTAATCTTATTTTTAATAAGATTTAGCTATTATAGAATAATTTTCATACTTGATAAAAATAAAGAGATTGTTTTAAAAAAAATTCTTAAAATAATATTGAGAAATGCCTAAGGAGATTCGAAGGTCCTATGAGCTATCTCTCATTTTAGGTAGGGCATGACCTAATATAGGGGCATTCATGTTCCCATTCTCAAATAAAACTTAAATTTTGGAGGAACTCCATGGCCTTTAAACATTTTTTACTATAGACACTAATCATATATTTTCTTAAAAATAGTTGTAAAAAGAAAAGCTTCAAAAATAAAGTATTAATTGGGAGTTCTCATTAGTTACCTTCCTTTATTTTTTTAACACAAATTTAAAAATGCAAATTGATACAAAATAGGTGTAATTAGACTAGGAATGGAAATAAATGACTTTGATTGCTAAAAGGGATATAAACACATAAAAGCTAGTGGGAATATATAAATGTTGGGATTAAGGTGTTATTTACTTTGTAAATCATATGTCTATTTTATGTACCTTCAACACTCTTTAAAGGTGTACTTGGATGCATAGGGTGCTATTATTGTAGCATTGAAAATTGTCAGTCTTCATAATTTCACTTTAGGTTTAGCTCTTGTGCATGTGCTTGCACTTAATTATGCCTTAATTGCAAATTTTATGAATACCTTCTAAAAATCAAACAAGGGAAATGAAATTATGCATTTAATATTTCCCCAACACTTTTGATCCTAAAAAAGCTGGGATCTAGTCTAGGCTACATGCTGCACCTTAAACCAATATTTTTGTCTCCAAATTTGAACATGTTGGTGTTTGTAATTTATTATTTGAATTTCTAATTTTAAATTGTTCGTTGTGGACATTTTATTTTCAATAAATTAGAAGAATTTCATATAAGTACAAAGTATTTTCACCATTTTAATCCTATGAAGCACAATTAAGAATTTCATTGATAAAATTGAGCTTCTAAGAGTAGTCAAGAGTAGAATTATAAAGATTATTACAGCATTTCATCATTCAAAAATTAGTCAAAGAGTAAGGTGATAAAAGGTGTCATCTTTCCTCTTTGCATGTGTGTTTTGCAGACTTTGTATGCAGATTAGTCAAAGAGTAAGGTGATTAAAGGTGTCATCTTTCCATCCACATCATTCCAAGTCAACAAACCCTAAAAGGAGCTTGAAGACAACTTGCAGGTCAACATTTGAAGATTCAGATCCGGGTTTTTGTCAGAAATAAAAGTACACATTGATAGATATAGATCCTAGTCTCGAGATTACTGAAATTTACAGGTGGACTAAGTCACCATCATTGGTGAATTAGTCCCACTTGCAGGCCTAAAAAGTGATCTCTATAGATCTGGACACCCATTTTCCCGAAGTAGGACTAACTCGCCCAACTTGGTGTAAGTGTCCCAGTAGCCTCCAACAACAAATTCTAGAAGATTCCAGAGCTCCTCTTCATCAACCTCTAGTTTCCTAGTGCACCACTTCTGCCTCTTTAAGTTCTGTTATAGTTTACATGCATTTTAGGTCATTTTACATAGTTTTTTCAATACTTTTACATTGAATTAGTTTGCACTCATTAGATAGCTTCATTTCAATAGATCACAACACTTAGATACATTTCATATCAAACAAACATCACACATTAGACCCCTAATATTGAATTAACCTCTAGATTCCTTGAATTGGAAAGAGTTCTCTCCTTCTAGGTGAAAACCCTAGATGTGCTAGGGAATCCACTTTCCCTCAAAATATATGGTTCACATAGCAAGAAGTTCATAAAGAAAATTCTAAATTTTTTTTCTCGATCAGAAATCTAGTTAGGGAAAATCGAATATTAAGGATATTAAATTTTAGAAAAGGTAAGTAAACTTCCAAAAAAATATTTGGGATTTCCCTTAGCTATTGGACTACAACCAAGAAAAAATTGGAACCCTTTGGTGACCAAGGTCAACAACAAGTTGGTATCTTGGAAAGGAAAATAGCTCTCCTAGGTGGGAAGATTCACAATGTTAAAGGAAGTAATTGCTTCCCTTCCAATATATATGATATCATTCCTACCTTTATATGTTGGAGCTAGCAGAAATATTAATCAGAAAATGAAGAGATTTTTTTAGTACGGAAATTCAGAATAGAACAAGTATCCTTTAGTAAGTTATTTAAATATGTAAATCAAGAAAGATTGATGGGGTTGGATTGAAAAGTTTGCTTCTATAGAATATAGCCTTGGGGGCAAAGCTTGTGTTAAAAATTTATACTAACCAAGAACTCAAATGGGTGAAACTATGAAAGAAAAATATTTGGAGGAGGAAACAATCAATTTTACTTCAAGGACACTCCCAAATGGATCAAGGATCTAGAATTTATTAAGAAGTGGCCAAGATTTAATATGGAATTATTTGACATGGGATAAAAGGGATGGGAGATCATCTCTCCTCTAGGAAGATTCATGGGGGGTCATCAAAACTTAGCAAGTAGAGGTAGTTTAGAACAAGTAATGACCATCACAAAAAACATTTGGGGTAGCCATGTGTGTGAATATTTACACATCGATTACAGATGGGTTCTATAAAGGATAATGTAAGAGTGTGAGGGCTCTAGGGTTGGCTAATGAAGTGGTTGAAGCTTATGAATTTATTTTAAGAGATCAAGTATTGTGTATCAGAAATGAAAAAGACACATTAAGATGACATGGTTCTTTGTTAGGAAACTACAAAAAATGGATATAGGTTACTAGTGAGAGATTAAGAGGAAAAATCATGTATACCAAGAAGTCTTTGTTGGAATAAGAATTGCCTTCTAAAGGATGGGATGTTTTCATGTGTAGTGGGTCAAGGCATGGTATTAATTGCTGGCAGGCTCATTAAGATGGGTTATAATGCCCCATCAAGATGTGTGTTGTGTAAGCAGGATGAAGAAACATAAAATCATCTCTTCTTAAATTTCCCTTTCACTCTAAAGTGTTGTAGTGGCTTCATTCTAAATTGCAATGGAAAACTACCTTCCTAAATGATATACTAAATTTTTTAAGATCTTGGCCTATTCTCAATAAAAATGCAATTTTTTTAAATTTGTGGATAACTAGCCCATCGCTATTCATATGGTAAGTTTGGAAAGAAAGAAATTGATGCATTTTCTAAGACAAAGAAATTCCTATCCATTCACTATTGAATAAATCATAGGCGACCATAGTAGAGGTGATCAATAGGAGAGTTGCGGACTTAAGCCATAAGAAGTTAAATTTCACTCAATGGGATGTTGTCATGAGGAGGAATCGACACGACCTCAAGATTTCACCTTTTATTGGTGAGGGTGGAAAGAAGACTCAAGAAGATAGGAGAAAGGTGAAATGGATACCCCCAGAAGTGGGGTGCTACAAGTTAAATATCGATGGAGCTATAAGAGGGAACCCTTGAATCTTCGGGGTTGGGTGCATTATAACAAATTGGAATAGGAAAGTGCTAGGAATTTTTCCAACACCACTCTCTATTGGGATGAATAATACTACAAAAATTCAAGCATTGACTCTAGGATTCAATCCAAGTTTGTAATTGAAGTTAGTTAATGTGGTGGTGGAAGGGGATTCAACACTAGTTATCAACACTTTATGCTCTCACCATATTATAAATTGGAAACTAGGTGCCATATTAGAAAACAATATAAAACTTTTGAAGGGATTTAAACAATATATGCGCTAAATCACACACTAAGGGAAGGAAATAAGGAGGTTGATGAGCTCTAAAATAAGGGGGCTGATGGGATCATGATCAAAGAATTCTTGTAATAGGGAGTCATTGGGGGATCCACAATAAGGGAGATCATTTAGCAATGTGAGGGCCAATCAAAAATGTTGGAACTGGCCATATACACAAGAATGTCAATCTTGATCTAGTGTAATCAAGCTCATTTAAGGAAGATAGATCAAAGATTTGAGGTAAAGAGATAAATTTACTTTGGTAGGAGGTTGGGAGGGTTGGCTTTCCACAAACATAGTTGTGGAATGATAGATATCGATAGTTGTGAACTAAGTCATGTATTCTATTGGTGTGTTGATGTGGCATCACTTGATTTGTTTCTTTTTAGATATAAGGAATGTGTTTCATTCAATTATCAATTCTTATGATCATCACTAACAACTTTAAACCCATAATTAATAGTCTTATAATACTAAAATATTAGGCACTAAATCAACAACTGTTATAACAACTATCAGAACATGGTCAACTACTAGACTCCTTCCCATATGTTATCAAACAAAATCACTCTTTTTCATAAGTAATGTGAATTATTTTTTTGTAAATTAATAAGATATATATATATATATATATATTATAAGTTATGCATATGTTGGCTCTAGGAAAATTCATCGCCAGCAATTCACCGATGGAAAATTAACCGCCAACAACTGTGAGATGAAAAATTCATCGTGAGAAAATTCACCCCATGACAAATTCACTGTGAGAAAATGCACCGCCATGACAAATTCACTACCAAATAAAATTCACCGCCAGTAATTCACCGAGGTGGAAAATTAATCGCATTATTTTTTTAATGTATATTTCCAAAACTTTGATTTTTTTTTCGGAAAAGAATAATTTGATTTATGATAATAAAAAATTAATTGCATTAACTTTAAGAATTTTATTTACGATAATAAAAATAAAAATATTTTTGAATATATATATTTTTTCAATATATTTTATCATATATTTTTCAATATATGATAATAAAAATAAAAATATTTTTCAATATATTTTATGATAATAAAAATAAATAAATCAATTTTTAATATATTATCATGTTAGAAACATTCATATCAAAATAAACATAAAAAATATTTTAAAAATAAAATTCTCAATAAATTGTAAAGAGAAAATTATATTTTTGTAAATTTTTTTTCAAAGTTTTCAAAATATATATTAAAAGATATTAATACGGTTAATTTTCCACCTCAATAATATTGTGAATTAAATAATATGAATTTGCCATGTGTTAGATATTAGTGTTAATCATCTATATTTAAGAAACCTTTATTTTATCTTATTTTTCATAAAATTTATGTTTTAAGGAATATATTTCACTCTTTAAATAAAATAATGTATAAAAATAAGTTATTAAGAACATTTTTTAAATAATTCAAATAATATTTTTAAATATTGAAAATATATTTATAATCTACATATTAAATTTTAAAAATTACTAATTTACATCATGTTTAAATTCTTAATGATTTACTTGTTATCAATAATTAAAGACAATTTTTTGATAAAAAAACATTGAATCAATGTACCACTTAGATTAAAAATGAGACATATTATTATAAGATAACCTAAAACACTCTTATTATTTTTAACTTGCTAAACTCATAGTTTAAAATTATAATAAGAACAAGATGATCAAATCATATAAATATCAATAAAATTGGAAGCCCTAATATGACAATTTGAAGTAACCAAAAGAATTGAAAATTAAAACACTTAAAATGAGATTGACATGTTTTTAGAATATTCATAGGTTCTATGATGTATCCCTAATTAAAGGTAGCAGATGTCCTACTATAAGAATATTCATGTTCACTTTCTCTAAAAATAGGTAGAAAGTTAAAACACTTAAAATGAGATTGACAAGTTTTGGAGAATATTCATAGGTCCTATGATCTATCCTCGGTAAAGGTAGCAAGTGTCCTACTATAGGGGCATTCATGTTCACTTTCTCAAATAGATATACTTCTTTTTTATTAGGAGATTCATTATGGCCTATGTATTGCAATTCTCACACTCCAATATTAAATTTGTATCTGTCACAGCCTTCCAGAGGCATTGTGAGAATATCTTGAGGAGAGTTTAAAGTGTAGCTATTAAAGGAACAGTGAAATAGTTCTCAACAAGACAATGCACAACATTACAAAGTGATATGTGAGGCAAAGACAATGATGCAATTCTTAATGCGTAAACATTATAATAAATCAATATACAACCAGAAGGAGGAGGCGAGGTTCTCAATAATGTGCACCGCATGTAATAGTGCCCAAATCTATTAAGATGACCCCATGACGCCCAACTTCAAGATGGAACTCCAATGATTCCAACATGGTGTAACAATCCCATGGACATATTTACCACAGCCTCCAAGGAGATAATGGCATGACACTAAAAGAAACCTTCCAAATCCTTCACGGAAACCATAAGCTGAGAAAAGAGTAAGCACTCCTAAAATCTCTATAAATTGCCACCAAGAAAAACTAGTTACATATAAATATTGAAAGCCCTTAAAACAAATTTGTTCCAAGATTAGCACGACTCATAGATCTTGTAGAACTCTGACTTGGGAAGACTTCTACTTGAATTCCCAACGACCTGTAAATTTCCACAGCCATCTTATTATTGAAATCTTCGACACCCATTTTTTTTGGGGTCCGTTTAATTCTTGACTGGGAAAGATTGAACATCATTTTGACATACGAATCTCTCATTTTTCCAAGCCATGACTTCGCTGAAACCTTTTCTTCAGGCTTAACTTTTCTCAGATTCAACTTTGGCAAGAATTTGAGCTTCCAACCTTTCCTGTCTTTATGCCCTCCAAGCTTAACTAATCTGAAACCTTTCCTGCCTCCATTAAACTCATTAAGCCTTTTGTATCTTCTTCTCTGCATAAACCTCTGCGTAGACATGGAAGCAGATCCAGAGCCAATAAGAGTGACCGCCATCTACCTTGAATTGAAGCACTATATTCTTTATTTTTTCAAGCATTGCCCACTATTTATACTTCTGCAGGGTGTGCCAATTCTGTAAGTTATTAAACAAACCCATTTTATTTTTAACTTTTTATAATCTGGTCAATATCTTAGAAAACACTTTAAGTTGAGGAAGACTGGGTGAAACGCCATATAATAGCATTAGTTTTGCGGAAGACTCTCTCCACACCCGAAGGATAGGAACGGGACAACAATGACAAAATCAACACAGAAAGAATATAGTAAAATACGATTGTTGACATAGGCGCCTGTTCAGATTGTTGAATGCAAATTTGTATTTTAATCTGTGAGATTGAGTCTACCTCTTTTCATTTCCTTCTTATGTAGATAGCTATACATTCGGTTTAAGTAGCTTACACCAGGTGCTTAAGAATGAAGAACTTGTCTATAAAGAGGACAGAGAGGCCGGGTTAGAGACCACACCGATTGTTTTTTTTGAGAGTACAAGACCTATTTAAAACCTTGGGATGTTTAAGTTAGTCTATATTAATGGGTTTTAAAGAACTTAGTAAGCAATTAAATGAAAAATAATTAGATTTAAATTATGAGTTGAGAATGAAGAGTTAGAGAGATATAAGTGCTTAAATAAAATTTTGAATTATATATTGATGTAGCGTGAAGTTCTTTAAAAATATAAAAAATTGAGAAATAAGATGTTGGAAGAATAAAAATATGTTTATGTATAAATAGATCTTTAATCTTTTTAATGTATGAACTAATCTTTAAACGAGATTCACATAGAATTTCCAAACAATAACAATTTCAGATCTAATCTAAGGAAATAAAATACTAGGATGTGTGATTAATACGAATAAAAGAGTGATATTACAAGAAACACAAATAATAAATTATGCTAGAAAAATGAACTTGCAAGCATCAAAAGTGGTACTTGTGCATGTGGGAGAAGGAAACTTTTTAAAATTAGCTTGTTTAGAATAATTCCAAAAAATTATTAAATTTTTTAGAGGTTTTAAGTGCTCTCTATCAAACTAGCATAGGAGTTCAACTAAAGGGACAAAGAATCTCCACTAGTAAGGGATTGATGCCATAATTGTGTGTATCAATTCTCAGATGGGGTGAGAAAATGAGCCCAAGGTACTAAAAATTATAAAACTTCTTTGAAGGAACATATACCTATGAATTTCGTGGATGAGATTGATTCTTCTAAGAATCTTAGATTTAGCCATTTGGATCAAGCTTACATTATGAGCCTTTTGGTTAGACTCAACTTCAAACCTCCTTGATTGGTGAGCCTTTCATTTGTTCTTTGTTGTGGCCTCTCTCATCTTTTGGCCTTTCCTTTGTGTTTTTCTCCTATTTGTTTGGTGGCTCGCTGTTGGCTGATAATTTTTTGTTTTGTTGTGTTGATTTTGTTCTTTTCCATCATTTTGTACTTAGGTTTTAGGTGCCCTTCAAAACCTTTTTTTGTTGTTTTGTATCATTGGAAAAGGTTGATACTTTGGTGTTTGGCTCTGATCCATCTCTTCTCTTTGTACAAAGTTTTAGGCCCTTTCAAACCCTTGCTTACCTTATCAAAAGCATATATGTATGAACAAAGGACCTTGATATGAAGGTGATGTCATTATAATCTTTCCATGAAGGCCTTTTAAGAAAAATAGTCTTCCATGTTCAAAATTCTTTATGAAAGTGCCATTCAAATGAAGATCTCTATTCAAAGGTGCTTTTGACGTCATCCCATTGTGCTTATGGAGTTTTCAAAGTTTTTTGGGTTTTAAAGCAAGGATAATCTATTAAAAGGAGTCACCATGATGTAAAATTTGTCAAGATTGTAGCCCTTAAAGCAACTTGAAAAAAGTATAATTTTTAATATAATTTATTCAATTATGATCTATTTCTATTTTTAGTGAATATATATTTTTTTCCTAACATAGGAGTCATTGTTTGATATACATGCAATTAAAAAACAAGGATATTGTGCATTGCATATCGATATCCTCATTTCAATAAAAAAACTAATTTCAATTTATAGGTGTGCATGCATGCACGTGTGCATGATATCAAATAAAATCACTCTAAATTATAATTATATTGAAGTATTTTTTATAATAAATAAAATATGCAACAAAAAATAATTTAAAAAATGCATGCACTAGATATTAGTGTTATTGGTTTGAGTTACATAGACTATAATTTTATCTTATTTTAAATCAAATTTATGTATCGTGGAATAATGGTCATACTTCAAATAATATAAAGTATAAAAATTACTTCTTAAAATTTAAAATATGACTCATTTTTTATGTTGTAAAAATATTTATTTATGATCTACACAAAAAATCTAAAAAATTACTAGTTCAAATTATTTATGAATCATTGATAGTTTGTTGCTATAATTAATAAGTACAAATTTTGGCTGAAAAAGTTGAATCAATGCACCACTTAGATCAAAAATTGAGACACTACATTGGAATTACCTAACGTGCACTCTTATTTATTTATCAACATACCCTTAGTTTGGAATTGGAAATTTTAAATATTCCCCTTGTTCTATAGTGCTTATCATTTTCCCTAAAACTATACAAACAAAATTTATAATAGAAATAAGATGGTGAAATCATATCAAATATAGGGGCATTCATGTTCCCATTCTCAATTAGATCTATAAGTTTGGAGGAACTCCATTATGACCGACAAACATTGTTTTACTATAGCTATTAATCATATATTTTATTCGAAGTAGGTGCATTTTTTTAAAAACGAAATCATTAATTGGGGGCTATCATTAGTTACCTCTCTTGTAATTTTTTCAACACAAATCTACAAATGCAAATTTATATAGAATGAATGTAATTATACTAGTAATGGTAATAAATGATTATGGTTGCTAACAAGAGTATAAACACATAAAGCCTACTGGGGATATACAATTTTTAGGATTACTTGGTTTGTAGCATAGTATTTGGTTGCCTCATAAGTGCATGTGCCTAGTTATGGTTATAAATTATTTATTTAATTATTTTTTTAGGAAATTGAGTTAAAGATTTTAATGCATTTAAAGAGATAAAAAGAGCTGGACTAGGACATCCACACTCCTATCCCACTTAATTAGACCCAAAATTTAAAATATTATTCTCAATGTCAATATGTTTATGAATCCAAAATCCTTTGTCGATTTATGATAATGGTTAATATGAAATATATTGAAAATAATATAAATGTACATCTTTCCCTCCATTTTAACATCTAAGTAGCCTAATGAAATATTGGATCCCTTAAGGAATCTTAAAATTCAATTAATATAATTTCAAAAGTATAAAACACAATATATCTACAAGACTATTTTAGTTAGTTATATATCTACACCACATCAATAAATTCATGTATATGCTTTGTAAGATGTTTCATGTTTTTAACTATTTATTGTGATGAGCATTAATACTTGCAAGTTCTTTAAGAATCATCTAATTTCTCCTTGTATGTGATGAGAAAATTGACTTTAGTCCAACAAGGAATGCAAATCTGAGTGGTAATTGATAGTTGTGTTATTTATATCATTTCAATTTTTTATTTATTTGCCTCTACTCTCCATAGAGCACATGATTTATATAATTTTTATCATAGGTGTTTATGGAGGTGGAAACAACAAAATGGGGTTTGACTATGGCGAAACCCTATATGGAATAAGCTTTATCCCCTTGTCATTCTTATAGGTTAGAGATCTAAACTAGATTCAAGTGAATTGGAGATCTCAAGGCCTCAAAACTCTAAGAAAAAAATTCAAGAACCTTCCATCATTGAATTAGGAAAAGTTGATTATTTACAAACTATCACACTTTGAAACCTAATCTTGACTATCAAAGACCCTCAAATTATGATCCATTGTACATGTTTTGAAACCTTAAAAGCCAACATTTCTAGAATAGGGCACCCACACTACTATCCTACCAATTGTGCACCAAATTTACATACTGGACATTCTTATTTTTATCAGCCTTTTATGAAAAGAGGCATCTACAAATATCCTAGAACAAGTTTTCTATTGGTTCGTATAGGCATGGTTGTCAGAGCTAATTGCTTAACTAAACCATACAATTCAAATTCATTTCAATGTACCACACAACTACAAATGCATACTAGAAACCTTTTAGTAAAATGATGTGTAAATGGGTTTGAATGTGTTGATGTTAGTAGTATGAGCTAGTGTTAATGATAGAGATTTATTCCAGCAAATGGAATCCTTTGAGCTCATGTGAGCTTAGAAATTTAAAATGAAATTGGTACTTAATAAGGATTTAATTAAGAAGGTACATGAAAATGAAAGGGTTATAAGAATAATATGGTGATCATTAGAGGAACAAAAGGCTCCTCACATTTAGAAAGTGAATATTGTTGAATATTGTGAGAATGGAGTAGTATTTCAATCATGTATTTATTCACTCTTCCAATGAGACATTTTCACTTTCTTGCAATCCCCCCCCCCTTTTTTTCTTTTAAACTAACTAAATTGGCATGCATAAATTAATTTTGTACAATCTTTGACTAGTGTCTTCCCTGTGCCAAGAGAAATTTTATCAACTGTTACTTACCAACAGTGAGTCAAACAAAAATAAAAAATGTTCAACTATTTTACACAATGCACTTAACTAGAATAAATATTTGTAAATGAATTTCGTTTCTAGAGTAAAGTGTTAATGATAAGAGGAGAATCAGTAAGAAAAAACTAGACTGTAATAGTAGCAATCTATCATTAAATCTATTTAGGCAGTCACAACCAATTGACTTCAGGTCACAAGATGTAGGAAAATTACAACTTATGCGTGAGAAGAATCTAATGTTCTTTTGATCTTAAGTTCAAAGGCATAAAAACTAGAGGAAATTGGTAGATGAGTTACGAACATTAAGACTTAAAAGAGCTAAACTAATAGAAATGTGAAACTAGAAGACACTGACTTGGGTAAAATAACTGTAGCTTAACTTATCATATAGTGATTGATAGAACTGATAATAAGAAAATTTCAAACAAAGGTTGGAGTGCACGGGAGCTGTTAAACAACAAGTATGCAAAATGATGAAGCACCAAAAGGCACGTGAACTATGATGTTGCTCTATAAGCAGAGAATGTAAATGGAACCCCCCTCAAACCCAACACAAAAATGCCTCCTCTACATACTTCAAGCAGTCAGACCTAGATGAAGTCATGACCATCCCAGAGATCTATTTGCAGCCCTCCTTCTAGCACCAAAATGTGAGAGGAAAATTTGCAACAAACTAACAACAAATGGATTAGTCATTGTTAGTAAATTGAAATAAACCTCTCCCTATGAAATCGTTGATCAAACATAGAAGAGAAAAACATGAAGAAATGTAGGTGTAATCTAAAATATAAAAATCTAATCTAAGTTAACCAACCACCATCCCATAGGGGGATTGGTGCCCCTTGATGTGAGAAGAGAGCCCTTTTCCAATCCCTGATAAGCTAAAAGATTGAAAGTATAATGCTATGATGAAGAACAAAATTAGCTCTCAAATGTAGAGAGTAACTTTGCATGAAATTGTGTTGTGTTTTTGAAGGAGAGGAGCCTTGAATTTCTAATTGAGTTTGAAGAGATAAGAGACAATGTTGAAGAATGTGGGATTAATCTCCAAAAAATAAGAAAGAGCCACTTGTCACAATGTGATTGGCCCATGATTGTGCAAGTTTTGGCCAATGTACCCATTTGAAATTTGAAAATGGCCATAAATGCATGTAGTTCAAGGATTTGGGGGGGGATTTGCTCGGCCAAAAAAGTCAAACAAGGGGAGTTAATGAGGGCATATTCTTTGGGAATATGCTTTGTGAAGAAAATAGGGATCTTAATAAATAAAATTATATGATTCATTGTGCAAGTGGGAAAAGCTAGAGGATGGGACATGGATTAGGCTTAGCATTAATCAAGGATTTGACTAATTAAGCTAGTGATTAGTTAGTGTGACATTTGATTTACATTTTTGTATTTGTTTTAAATCAAACAAGAGAAAAAATAATATTGACCATTTAATTAAATACATTTGATTTAGCTAAATGAAGATACTTTAGGAAGTTAATTAATTAATTTGATGTAATTACTTAAGAAGAAAATGATCAAATGTGATGTTTAATCAATAATCTTAATTTTGTATGTCTACACTTAGGGTTAATAGTGCATTTGTTATTGAGGGTAGTTTTTTCCCGTACTATGAAGTTTCTCACCCGTCACCTTTTTTTCATGCCTTTTTAAGGCACCTTATACATTATGTTTATCACATCTTTTTCATTCCTTTTTAAGGCACCTTGTACATTATGTTTTTCACATCTCTCAATACATTTACTTTTCACTCCTAGTGAAATAACATCTCATGTTTCTTTCGTGAAGGTTTATTTTGGTGTGCAGTTGCTCGTGGGTGTTCCAACATGGTATTAGAGTAGTTCTGTTGCAACCACCTTCCTTGAGAGTTTTTGCTAGGTGAGAATTGAGGCTTTGGTGCTCTTTGGATATTGATTGCTACTATTTGGAGCCATTTGTTTTGAAATATTTTTTATCATTGGTAAGCTCACGCTGCGAATTTGTAGATTGAAGAGGTGTTTTTTCAATGAGACTTTTTTTCTTCAGACTTTGACTGATTCTATGTTGGAAGAGGCTACAATTTTTCCTTTTTGTGTGGAGGAGATTTCCATTTGGGGAATGAATGCCACTTGGAGGAGAAATGTTCTTGTTGGAGGCGTTTCAAACCTTTCAAATCCTCATTTTAAAATCTGCAAGCTTTAGTGTTTGGAAACCAAGTAGAAAGGCACATTTTTTGCAACTATTGAAAGTGTGATTTCATCCCTGTGTGAGTCCATCTGTTTGAGTTTGTTGTTTGAAGGCCCGATCCTTAGTGGGAGATATATTTTTTTCTTTTGAGGATCTGGAAAGTTTATGTCAAGATTTGAAAACCAAAAACAAAACACAGAGCTCCTGCTCTATTTTCCAGTCAAGCTAGAAATACCCAAATCTCAAATACGAAAAAAAAGGGGACATGCAAATTCTTCTCTTCATTCAATCAATTGGAAATAAACAAAATAAAACAAGAAACTATTACAACTTTCTGGGAGTGATCAGAAGCTGCTCAACTAGACTAGTAGTGGTCAGGAGCTATCAAAAACTCTTTGTCAAGAGCTACACAAAGCTCTACCTAGAGAAATCATTGCTCTTACAAAATAACAATCCTTTTGTCCAAAACAAATATTCCCTCCTAAATTTTGAAATCACCTACCTCAGTAAATGCCGAATTCAAAAACAACTACCTTAATCAATTTTGGAGCTATCAGGAGCTGTAGGGAGGATCCCCAAAACTGGCAAAGATAAAAAGTTGCTCTTGACACATAGGTGAGGGAATGGTTGTCTCAGGGGAAATTAATATTTCCAACACTTCCCCTTGGTCTTGAGCTAACAAAACAACAAGATCAATCTTGATCTAAAACAACAATGCCCAATCTACCTCTTAGGTGCACAAAACTATCAATACTCAAAGGATTGGTGAAAATGTCTGCTAGTTGTTGCTCAGACCTACAAAACTTCATTTTAATTTAACCATTTTCAACCAATTCATGAATGAAATGATACTTGATTTCAATGTGATTGCTTCTTCCATGAAACACATGATTTTTCATCAAGGCTATCAATGAAACATTGTCACAATAGATCACTGTTCCATCCTCTTGTTCTTCTTTCAAATCTGCCAAGATTCTTCTCAACCAAATACTTTGACATGGTGTTGCATTTGCTGCTATATACTCAGCTTCAACTTTTGATAGGGAAACATTAGGTGGCTTCTTAGAAACCCAAGAGATAGCATTCGAACCCAAATGAAATACATAGCCCGAAGTGCTCTTCCTATCATCCAAACTTCCTACCCAATCACTATCAATGCAACCAACCAACCCATATTCTTTTGTTGTTGTGTACAACATGCCATATTATTTGGTACCATTCAAATACCATAGGATTTTCTTACCCACTTGCCAATGGGTGTCTTTCGGAGTCTCCATGAATCTAGAAATTAGACTCACTCCATGCATTATATCTAGCCTAGTTGCTATCAAATACATCAAACTTCCAACCAAGCTTTTGTACATGGTTGGATCCACATTGCTGCTGCAATATTCTTTGCTCAACTTAAGACCTATGGTTGTTGGTGTTGGGGTAGGCTTTATCTCAAGCATTCTAAATCTCTTCAAGATTTCATTTGCATACTTCTCTTGAGAGATAAAAATATAATCATGCATTTCTTTTACTTCTATGACTAGAAAATAATCAAGAGACCTAAATCTGTCATTTCAAATTCTTTTTTCATGGCTTTTTTAAAATCAGCAATGAGGAAATCATCATCCCCAATAAAAATTAAATCATCTACATACAAGACAACAATTAAAATGTTACCATTTGTTGCCTTGATGTAGAGAGTGGGCTCACCATCACTTTTGCTAAAATTGTTGTTCATCAAATATGAGTCAATCCTATTGTACCATGCCCTTGGAGCTTGCTTCAGCCCATAAAGAGCCTTCTTCAGCCTATACATCTTGTGTTCTTGGCCTGGAACTTCATATCCAAAAGGTTGTTCCACATAAACCTCTTCTTTCAATACTCCATTAAGAAAGATGAACTTCACATCCATTTGAAATACCTTCCATTTATGTTGGGCAGCAATAGCTATGATTGTCCTCACAATCTCCATCCTAGTAATAGGGGAAAATATTTCATCATAGTCTTTTCTAAACTGTAGTTTGTACCCTTTGACAACTAATCTTGTCTTGTGTCGGTTTATTCTTCCTTTGGCATTGCTTTTGGTCTTATAGATCCATTTTAATCCAATAGCTTGCTTGCTTGGAGGAAAGTCAATTAGCTCCCATGTATTGTTTCTTTCTAATGCATATATTTCCTCATCCATGGCTTCACACCATTTATCCTCTTTCACAGATTCTTCAAAATAAATTGGATCATTGTGAGAAAATACTGCAAAATTCACTCTCATCAAATTAATCATCATACCTTTCATTTTGGTAGATCTCTCTTAGACTCTTGGTCTTTCTTGGCATTAGGGAGGGGAGAGTGGGGTCTGAATTTTCAGTGCTACTACTGTTATGTTGAACAGGCTGAATCTGGAGTGATCGGGAGATGTCAGGAGCTTGTTAGGAGCAGTTAGGAGCTTGTCGGGAGTTGTCAGGAGCTTGTCACGAGTTGTCAGGAGCTCGTCTGAAACTATCAAGAGCTCGTCAGGAGCTGTCAGGAGCCAAATTTTTTGCCATCTATGGTTGCTGCCCTTTCTGTCTGTTCTGATCAGGAGCGATCAGGAGCTGTCGGGAGCCATCATTTTCTACTGCTGCAAAAATTTTCTTGATCTTCATTTTCATCTTTTTCATTAATCTGAGTTGTCGGGAGTTGTCAGGAGCTGTCAGGATATGTCGTGCCATCCCATGACTGATCTTCCAAAAACTCCACATCTCTACTAATGATAAATTTTTTGGTGACTAGATTGTACAACCTACAGGCTTTGGACTCTTCACTGTAGCTCATGAAAATGAACTTTTCACCCTTGTCATCCAATTTTTGCCTTTTTTCTTTAGGCACATGTGCATAATCCACACATCCAAACACTCTCAAGTGTTCAACCATCCATCTTCGTTTTGTCCATGCCTCTTGAGGTATCTTGTCACAAACTGCCTTAGTTGGACTTCTATTAATCAAATGCACGGCTATTGGAACAACCTCTCCCCAATATTCTATAGGGAGTCTTTTTTATTTTAGCATACTTCTTGCCATCTCTACGATGGTTCTATTTTTCCTTTTAACCATTCCATTTTTTTATGGAATGTAATTGGCTGTAAGCTCATTTTTTATGACATTTTTCCTACAAAAATTCAAAAACCAATTGGAGGTATACTCTCCTCCTCTATCTGACCTTAGGACTTTAACAAAATGTCCACTCTCTTTTTCATCCTGGGCTTTAAACAATAAAAACTTATTAAATGCATCAAACTTGTGCTGCAAAAAATAAACCCATGTCTTACAGCTGAAATCATCAATAAAAGTCATAAAAAATATGCTATTACCAATGGAAGTGATTTGCATAGGGCCTACCAAATCCATGTGCACCAACTCCAATGGTGCTCTTGCCCTTGTAGAGTTGCCCGATTGAAAGGGTTGCCTATGTTGCTTGCCCAAAATGCAAGCCTCACATATAACATTAGGCTCTACTATCCTTGGTAAACCATCAACCATCTTGCTTTTGGACAAAAGATTTAAACCAACATAGCCTAGATGTCCATACCTAAGATGCCATAGCTTGGAGGGGTCTTCAATGGTGCTCTTGAGGGCTACAAGTTGTACTGTTGTACATTTTCCATCCATGAGAGGTGTTGCAACAGACTAAGATAAGAAGCACATCTCAATCTTCAACAAAAACATCTTTTTCTTTGTCATTTGTATTTCTGCAAACACCTTTGTTCTCTCATTCTTGTCATAAATGACACATTTTCCCTTCTCCATTAGCACTTTGTATCCATTTTGGATCAACTATCCTACACTCATGAAGTTATGCTTTAACCCCGGTGAAAATAACACATTTTGAACCTCCTTCTCTTGACCCTGCTTGGTGTGGATCATGATAGATAATTTTTCTTTGATAGGAACAACTCCATTGTTCCCCATTTTAATTTCTGATGTAACATTTTTTCAATGAAAGAAAAAAGACTTTCATTACCATTCATGTGGTTGCTGCAACCACTGTCCAAGTACTAGACTTTAGGGTTGCCTTCTTCGCCAACAATGCACATGATGAAGGTTGTGGACTGATTGCCTTCAACCATATTTCAATCAACAACATTATCATTTTGTCTTTGTTGATTACCGTGCTTCTTTCAGCACTCATTAGCATAGTGTCCAAACTTGTGACAGTAGTAGCACTCAATTTTTCTCTTTTCACTTCCCCCACTCGAACTGCTGTTCTTTGTGCCTCTTTGGGAGTTGTTCTGAGAGCTGCTTGCTCATCCCAAGCTTTCTCCACCAAAATTTTTTTTATTGGATCTGCCTCTACCTCTTCGAGAGCCATTTCTACCTCTCCCTTTGCCTCTTGTATTCGATTGAGCTTTGAAAGCTTGCTCATGGGAAGTAGTAGAAGAACTTTTTAAATGCTGCTCATGGGTATGGAGAGAACCCATTAACTCATCCACTGTCAAAGTAGAAAGGTTTGACGTTGCTTCAATAGCAATGACAAGAGGATCATACCTCGTGGGTAGACATCGAATAAGTTTTTCAACAATCTTCAGCTCCTCTAACACATCTTCATTTTCTCTCAATTGGTTCAACAAACTGGAGAACCTTGTTTGAAAGTCTGCAATAGAATCACTTTCTTTCATCTCAATAACTTCAAACTCTCTTCGAAGTAGCTGGAGCTTCACACCTCTATCTTTATCAGTCCCTTTGTAGCCAGTCTCAAGGATTTCCCAAGCTTCTTTTGTATACTCAGTTGTTGCTATTTTGGGAAAAATGACCTCTGTCAAGGCTGCTTCGATCAAACTCAAAGCTTTTGCATCCTTCTTCCTTTGCTCCTTCAACTGGGTCTTCTGGTTATTTGTGAGAGCTGCAAATGTAGTTGGGTCAGTGATATCTACAAACCAATTTATGAGAAAATCCCACAAATCATTGGCCAACATGATGGTCTTCATCTTCTTGGCCCAAATTTCATAGTTCTGTCCATTAAAAGACGGTGGTTGCTGCCAACTCCTTGCTTCATCTCCAACCATGTCTCCTACAACAAAAGCCTCAACACCCAAAAAATACAAATGCCCAAACTCACAAGGAAATGGGGCCTATGGCTCTGATACCATGTCAAGATTTGAAAAACAAAACACAGAGCTTCTACTCTATTTTCTAGTCAAGTTGGAAATACACAAATCTCAAATGCAGAAACAAAAGAAGACATGCAACTTCTTCTCTTCATTCAATCAACTAGAAATAAACAAAACAGAAAAAAAACTTAAACAAGAAACTATTACAACTTTCTGGTTGTGATCAGAAGCTACTCAACCAGACTGGTAGTGATAAGGAGCTATCAACAACTTTCTGTCAAGAGCTACAAAATTTCTACCTAGAGCAATCACTGCTCTTACAAAATAACAAACAACTACTGTTGTTCATGTTAGAACCCAAAATTTATTTTAAAACCCTAAGGTTTTTCTCCGTTTAAATCCATCATTTTCCTATCCTTTCATAAAAGATAATTTATTTTTCTTCCCGCCACTTCATTATATATCTTATACCCTTACCGCTCCCTTATTTTTCATTGTTTGTGTATTTACCGCCTTACTGCAGCCTCCCAAAATGGGCCTGTAGTATGGCGGTAATGGTTAAACAAGCAAGCATATAATTTTCACCACCACACCATGTGCAGTCAATTCATTGACTGCGGTATTGTGGTAGCGGTGAGATAACCAACAAACAACAAAGGTGAATAAAGACAAGCGAAGGGTGGCGGTCAAGAGACAGTCACCACACAACCGCGGGGGGACATCACCCTGACCACGGTAACACGGTGGCCGACTAGTGAGCAGCAGATGGTGAATGTAGTGGTCGGGAATAGTTTCACCTTGGTACCAGGCGCGGTCAAACCACAGACCGCGGTGGCTGCGGTAAATAGGTAGCGGTGAGATAACCGGCACAGCAGCAACAAGAAAACAGTCAAAGGAGTCACTGTGATACTGTGGCCATTAAAACAGTGACTGCGGTGACAATGGTAAAGGGCCAACGAAGTAGTGAAGTGGTGGTAAGGTTGACAGTAAGTGTTGGTTACCGCTATACTACGGGTAGAAGGAATGATAACCGCGGTAGCGCGGTAGACAACGAGGGATAATGATAAGTGTTAGTCACTGCTATACCCCAGAGTGTTTAAGAGCTAAGCCGTGGTAAAGCGGTGGATGAAGTGGAAACCATGACAGTCAGTGTGGGGCCGAGACATGACTACAAAGTAAATATAAAGGCCACGGGAAGTAAGAAATAAAGGCAAAGTATTAAGTGAAAAATAAATAGGAACACTATAGTGTAGAAATATTTAATTTGTCGATAAGGCAACCTGATTAAATATTTTAATTTATGTCTGTTAAGAAATGTAAGCGGTTGCAGCTGAAAATGAAGGGTCACGACCCTTGAAATGTATTGTATAAATGATTTGTAAAAATTAGTAAGAAAGGGGTAGAGGTAGGAGGAGTAGAGATTTTTTCTCGAAAATGGACTAGGAAATGTAAATAATGACAGTATTTTTCTTGAAGCATGATCAATGGAGAAAATGTTTTAAACTGGTGAAACTTTTTCTGTTTTCACTTGTAGTGATATAATAATTTATATTTCTTATGTGGGTTTTCTCCAACTTGAATTTTTAAATCATTTAAATCATTTAAATCAATGTATCAAGTATATGTTTGATTTATCATAGTGCAAATTTCACTTTGAATGATTTGGTTGATTGATGTTTACAAGTTTGAATTAAAATCCTTTTAAACAAGTCACAATGATTTAGTATTTCTTTTGGATTGTTGAAGTAGAGCCCGATAAGAAAATATTCTAGCACTATTTATGCAAGCCATAAGTTAATGAAGTTATATGCCAGTCATTAGGTTTCATTTTTAAAAGTCTCTAACAACTAGAATCAAGATAGAGAAGTAAGAAAACACATAATTCATAGTATTTGACTCCATTGCCCATGTGGATAGAAGGCATTGTTCTGCCTCAACCCAGAGATAAAATTCATGAACAAACAACTTATTCAAATCCTTTCATTTGTGAAATAGGAGTAGGATTAGTTGTAGTGATTTCATCTATCCACTTCCACTTGCCATTATGGATAGATTTCTCAACTAGGAAGTACATTTCAATCTACATAATTCATATAGGTACACCCGCCTTGGTTTAGAAGAACCTAAAGAGAAGAAGGTACAATTGCATCAATTGGCCTTGTACATTGGCCAAAAGTGTTGTAAGAGCTTGGCAAACTCTTCTAGTTAAAATCTGCATTTTTGAGAACCAATAGTTCAGGAGCTACTGGGAGCTCAGAGAGAATGTTCTTCTCACAGCCTGCTATTGCAATCTTCTTCATTGAATTCTTCTCTCAAAATTTTCCCCAACTGACAGAATAATCTGCCTTCAATCATTTTGTCCAAAACAAACATTCCCTCCTAAATTTCAAAATCACCTACCTCAGTAAATGTTGAATTAAAAAGCAACTACCTTAATGGTGTAGGAGCACCCTTAGGTTATTTAGGAGGTTGACTAGGACAACTTTGTCTAAGACAAATAAGCAATCTATCCTGGTTCATTTGTGTGTGGGCCTTAGTCACATTTTTGTTGTGTCTTGCTCTGATGAAGGTCATGTTGACCATAGAATAGGTGTCAAAGGTTTGAACTCAAATTGAGGTTTAGGACTTTGAGGAGGTTTTGCAAATTTATGAAAATGTTGCTCAATGGGAGCTACAAGTGGCCAAGGAGAGGTTAAGGGAGAGGATAACTAATTTTGTGACCCTATTTATGGGATGCATCGGCATTGGAGTGAGGTTGGAAGCATTTGAGATTGTTTTGAAGTTTTGAATTCAAGGAAAGCAATTGTGATTTAGTGTGTATTTTCTAGTTTTTGCATTGAAGTGGTTTGTTGATGGATTGATCATGGCACTATAATATGTGTAGGATGTAGAGTAATTGTTCTTCAAGCATTGTGTGGCATTAGATAGTTTCTTTATTCAGTTTCAAGCATTGTTTGTAATTGATTTTGGTTTTCATACTGTTGCTGGTCTGAACCAAACAGTTTGTAAGTATGGAGTGTTAGTTCACTTTCCCACCGTAAAAATTGTATGGCCCTTTGGGAATTGTGACTAGACTCCATGGCTGTACATATAGTAGGGTCAGGAGTCTTTGATAGCACATGAGCTACTGTGGAAGTCTTCTCCTAGGTGAGCCAGGGAAGTGTCCGGCTAGGGAAGGTCTTAGTGCAGAGCACATGATTTGCAGGGGTGTCAATTTCCTGACAAATTACCTTTTGGAGAGGGCAGGTATGAGTCCTGCCAAGACAGGGTAAGGAGAAAGTAACTCCAACAATCCATCTGGTGAGGGAAGAACTTAACAGTTTGGAGGGAGGTCAAGAAAGGCTTAAAAGGCCTAGTTTTCTCTTTTTCTTAGGTTAGGGCTTGGTACAGACAGTTGAGAACCAAGACCCCAAAAACCTGTGAGAGGTGGGCACATGAACCAGGAATCCCAAGCAAAGATTGGGAGTTCTTTGGAAAGATTTGGAAAACAAACCTTATTTCTCAGAGAAGGAGACCTATTAGGGCTAGTAGCATTCTAAGACAAATAGCGAGGTTAGGTGGAAGCGACCTACAGATGGACCTAGTTGGACCTCTAATACCTTTAGTAGGATGGATTGGAGACTGTAAAAGTACCTCCACACCCATATGAAACTAAATTCAAGGATTTGGAGGAATGGTAGCCTTTAGGGTGGATTAAGGGCTAAGGTAAGTGTTTCAAGATTGCACCAAGTATTGACTTGGTAGGAGAATTTTTGTTGATAGTTGGGTTGGCATGGAGAACCAGGGGATCCTAAGATGGAAGAGGTCCTATAGATTGCAAGTGGTGGAGTGAGACACCCTAGAGGTCTTCCAAGCAAGACCTAGAGCATGAATCAGTGATTGATTCATCCAACCTCCCTATCAGATTGGTATCAGAGCAACACAAGATTTGGGATAGAATATTGCATGTCAAAGTTTGAGTCTAGTGGCTCTACAGCCATGGTGACAAACATAGAATTGGCCAAGAAGGTCGAAGATCAAGAGGAATACAATAGGCTATTGAGGGAAAGAATAGCCCAACTTGAGCAAGAAATGAGTAATGTGCAAACCAAGACCGATGAGGTCAGTGATAAGTTGGAAGGGTACCCAAGAGTGAAAAGGTTGCAGAGGAGGACAAGATCCCTGAACCTGACCCTGTTCTACAAGAAGAGCCTTTCTTGAAGGCATTGAAAGCTATGAGTGGAAAAGAACTTGAAGGCATACCATTGTTTAGTGGGAAATTGGAAGTTGATTTAGTCATGGATTGGATAGAGGGTATGGAAAACCATTTTGAGTGTGATGGAGTCACTAAAGCACATAAGGTAAAGGTGGCCAAGTCAAGATTAAGAGGTTTTGCCTTGACATGGTGGAAGTTCATTCAGACAGAGAGAGAAAAGGAAGGAAAGAAACCTATTTCCACTTGGAAGGGAATGGTTGCCAAAGTAAGAGAAGCATGCATGCCAGATGATTATGAGATTCAGCTGCATAAGAAAAGATAAAGCTTGAGACAAAGAGACCAAGATGTGAATTCCTATACAGAGTTTCAAAAACTTTGAATGAGGTCTAATGTATCAGAGGATGAAAGTATTAAGGTGGCTAGATACCTTAACAACTTGAAGTGGAACATTCAAGAGGAGATGACTCTTCTAAGTCCCAAAACAGTGCACTGATGTTATCAATTGGCTATAAAGATTGAAGAGAGAAGCAAGAGGAAGCAAGATCAGGCTTCCAAGAGCAGAGGAAAAGATAGAGATCAAAGAGGACATAGAGGTGGATACCAAGGTAGAGGGATTGAACAAAGAAATCAGGGAGAGTCTAAACTCACAGAGCATGGAAGTGAAATACCTTATAGAGGAGGCTATGGAAAAGGTAGAGGATCTCAAGGATACTCTAACAGAGGAAGAGGAGTAGGCAAAAGTAACTCTTACTTTGCTAGCATGAAGTGTTATAACTATGGTCAAGTAGGACATCCAGCTTATAGGTTCCCGGAGAAAGCATCTTCTTCAAATACAAAAAAGAGAGTAGCATATTCTCAAGAAGACATTATGAGTATCAAGTCACTAGAGGTTAGTCATATTGAGTTAGAAATGGGGGAGAACTTGATGTTTAGAAGGGTTCTAATCAAACAACCAGTCAAAGAAGAGCCAAAGCAAAGGAGAGCCTTATTCAGGGTGAGATACAAAATACTTGGGAAGGTGTGCAAAGTCATAGTGGATTCAGGGTCTACTGATAACATTATCTCAAAGGAGGCAGTGAGGAAGTTAATGTTAGAGAAGGTTCCCCATACCAATCCTTACAAGGTGACATGGTTGAATAAAGGGCAGAGTGTTCTTGTGAATGAACAGACAACAGTGGAGTTCTCCATTGGAGGGTACAAAGACAAACTGATTTGTGATGTGTTTCCAATGGATGCATTCCATCTTCTATTGGGTAGGCCATGACAGTATCACAAAGGAGCTATCTATGATGGAAAGGAGAACACCATCTCATTCAAGAAGGATGGTAAAACATTCAAGTTGTAGTCACTATTGGATGAAGAATAAGGACAGTCAAAGACCCCTAGTGTCTTGTTAAGTAGTGGCAAGGATTTTATCAACACTCTTCAACAAGGAGGGGAAGGATATGTGATCATGGTGCAACCTAAGAAAGAAGACAGGATCGAGAAGACAGTCATACTAGGAGCAATCCAAACGTTACTTGAACAGGTCAAAGACATAGTTAGTGATGGAACACCAACAACCTTACCTCCAAAGAGAGATATCACTCATTAGATTGACTTTATACCAGGGGCTTCATTGCCAAACAAATCAACTTATAAGCTCACACTAGATCAAAACTTAGAAGTGGCTAGACAAGTGCAGGAGTTATTAGATCAAGGACTAATTATGAAGAGCATTAGTTCGTGTATAGTACCAGTGGTCTTAGAAACCAAGAAAGGTGGTAAGTGGAGACTATGCACTGACTCTAGGGCTATAAATATAATTACAATCAGATATAGGTTCCCTATTCCTAGGATTGAGGATTTGATGGACTGTCTTGGAGGAGCACAGTATTTCACTAAGTTGGATCTCAAGAGTTGATACCACCAGATTAGAATCAAATATGGGGATGAGTGGAAGACAAATTTTAAGACAAGTGATGGGTTGTATGAGTGGAGAGTTATGCCATTTGGCCTCTCAAATTCCCATAGCACATTCATGAGGCTCATGAATGAAGTGCTTAAGGATTTCACAGGGATATTTGTGGTGGTATATCTAGATGATATACTCATCTTTAGTAAAACAAAAGAGGAACATTTGAAGCATGTCGAGATGGTTCTTAAAAGGTTGCAGGAGGATAGGTTAGCCATCAACCTAGAAAAGTGTGAGTTCTTCAAACAAGAGCTTGTGTATTTAGGGTTTGTAGTATCCCAAGGATCATTGAAGATGGACCCAAGCAAGGTGGAAGCTATCCTAAATTGGCCTACACCAACCACCAGGATAGAGCTTAGGAGTTTTCATGGGTTAGCTTAGTTTTATAGGAAGTTTATAAGGAAATTTAGTGGAATTTGTGCACTAGTACTTGATACTAGCAAGGGTGGCCTAAAGACTAAGTTTAAATGGACTCTTGAAGCAGACAAGGGTTTTGAGAAATTGAAACAAGAAGTGACAACTCAACCCATCCTTTTGTTACCTAGTTTTGATAAGCTATTCACAGTGGAATGTGATGCCAGTGGAATTGCAGTAGGAGGAGTACTAAGCCAAGAAGGCAGGCCTATAACTTTCTTTAGTGAAAATCTAAATGAAGCCAAAAAGAAGTATTCTACCTATGATCTAGAACTATAGGCTCAAGTGTAGTCTCTTAGAAAGTGGAGATATTATCTCCTACCTAAGGAGTTTGTTGTGTTTACAGATAACCAGGCACTTAGCTACATCAACACACAAGAAAAGTTGAGCAATAAACACTTGAAATGGATGGAGTACCTCCAAGCCTTCACCTTTACCATCAAATACAAGAAGGGATAGTTGAACAAGGTGGAAAATGCACTAAGTAGGAGGTTGCTGACAGTACAAGAGATTCAATTCAAGAGTATTGGGATTGAAAGTTTCAAGGATATCTATGGAGAAGATGAAGACTTCTCTGAAGCCTATAAGGTATGTTCTGATTTTGAGAATCACTTTCACAGTCAATGCTTAGAGTATACATTGCAAAGTGGAATTTTGTTCAAGGGGAATCAGTTATGTGTTCCTAAAGGTTCAATGAAAGATAATCTCATCCAGGAAAAGCACAATGGTAGTCTTAGTGGTCATTTTGGTATCAACAAGATAATGGAATTAGTGCAGAGGTTCTATTATTGGCCAAATTTGCCAAGGGATGTCAGAAGGTATGTGGAGCAGTGTGTAGTTTGTATGAAATCCAAGGGGGGAGCTTGAAATGTAGGTTTATATCAACCTCTACCCATTCCCAATAGACCATGGGAATGCATTAGCATGGACTTTGTGGTAGGACTCCCTAATACTAAGACAGGGTTTGATAGTGTCTATGTGGTGGTAGATAGGTTCAGTAAAATGAGTCACTTTGTTCCTTGAAAGACCACCCATGATGCTAGTTATATTGCTCATCTTTTCTTCAAGGAGATTGTGAGGATCCATGGATTTCCATTGAGCATTGTCTTAGATAGTGATGTGAAGTTTATGAGTCATTTTTGGAAAACCCTATGGAGAAGACTAGGTACTAACTTGTCTTTTGGATTAGCTTACCATCCTCAGACCGATGGAAAAACTGAGGTGATTAATAGAGTGTTAGGTAACCTTCTAAGATGCCTAACCAAGGAGTATGGGCAAACATGGGACATGGTCATATCACAAGCTGAATATGCCTACAAGGACAGTGTGAACCAGACCATAGGCAGAAGTCCTTTTGAGATAGTATATGGAATGCACCCAAGAGGTGTGTGTGAGCTCAAAGATCAAGGAGCTATGGAGCATAGGAGTGGCCATGCAGAGGATTTCTCTCAGAACATGAAGGAGATCCAGGAACAAGTGAAGAAAACAATCATAGAGGCTACTCACAAGTTGAAGACTAAGGTGTATATGTCTAGGAAAGATCTCCAATTTGCAGTAGGTGACTATGTCATGGTCCACCTAAACAAATATAGATTGCAGAAAGGAGCATCAACTAAGTTGCAGATGAAGAGAGTGGGACCATGTAAAGTGTTAGATAAGTATGGTAAGAATTCTTACAAGATGGAGCTTCCTACAGACCTAAGTATTTTACTAGTGTTTAATGTAGTTGAATTGATCTAGTATAAAGGTCCAGTGACTGATATGGATCAGAACAGTAGGGATGTTTTGGAGGATGTGAGTAATGTATTCTTACCACCTAAAGACAAGCTACAAGCAGAGAGGATCTTGGAATCAAGAGTGAAGAAGTCTACCCTTGCACAAGGTGTACATGGAACATCTCATCAAATGGAAAGACAAACTAGAGTCTGAGGCTACATGGGTGGAGGAAGCTCAGTTCAAGAAGCATGGCATTGACTTGTCTCTGATCTCTCCCCACATTCCTTAGTGTTTGTGCAGAGGGGGGGAGAATGGTGCAAGAGCACCATTAGGTTGCCTTAGGTTGTTTAGGGGGTTGACTAGGACAACTTTGTCTCGTGAGGGGAGGACTTAACCTCCCTATCACTTAATCAATTTTGGAGTTTTCAGGAGCTACAAGGAGGATCCCCAAAATTGGCAAAGATAAAAAACTGCTCCTAACAGGTAGGTGAGGGAATGACTGGTTCAGGGGAAGTTAATATTTCCAACAGTTTAGAAGCAAGACTTGAAGGAAAGGATGTGGATTGGAGGTGGTGATTGGACGTAATTTCATTGTTACTGGGAATTTTTCTAAAGCTTCCCTAACATATTTATTTAGGGCACTAGATTTTTTGGAGGTGGGCCTGTGCATTTAGATGATGCCTTCAATTTGGCGATATATCCCACATTGGCAGCATGTGGATTCATTTAGCGACTCAAATTTTGTCTACTTTGTATTATTCATGTGAGTCAAATCTCACATGAAGAGACAGGTATGTGGCTTCCTGGTCCTTCACTCGTTGAGGAAATACTTGCAAAAGGTGTGATTGGAGCTTCAAGAGAAACTTTTATTTCCTCCAAAATTGCAAGCTTAAATTTTCCCATCTATTGTAGCCTTAATTCTTTGCTACAACTTATCTTTTTTTGGCAAATTTTGTTTTGGGAAATTGCAAATAGTTGGTTCTATTCAATTGGGAGGTATAAGTAGAATATTTCTCTCGTTTTTGTTAATTTTCACATTATGTTAGAACCAAGAATTGAACCACTTTGGAGCTTCTTCGAGAGGAACATTTATTTCCCCCAAAATTGCAAGTTCAAATTTTCCCATCTATTGTAGCCTGAATTTGTTGCTCCAACTTATCTTTTTTTTGGCAAAATGTGTTTTGGGAAATTGCAAATGGTTGGTTCTATTAATTTAGGGGGTATAAGTAGAATATTTCTCTCCTTTTTGTTCATTTGCACATTATTTTAGAACCAAGAACTGAACCACTTTGGAGCTTCTTCGAGAGGAACATTTATTTCCCCCAAAATTGCAAGTGCAAATTTTCCCATCTATTGTAGGCTGAATTCTTTGCTCCAATTTAACTGTTTTTGGAATAATTTGTTTTGAGAAATTGCAAATAGTTAGTTCTATTCATTTGGGGGCTATAAGTAGAATATTTCTCTCTTTTTTGTTCATTTGTACATTATGTTAGAACCAAGATTTGAATCACTTTGGATCTTCTTCAAGAGGAACAATTATTTCCTCCAAAATTGCGAGTTCAAATTTACCTGTCTATTGTAGTTTGAATTCTTTGCTCCAATTTATATTTTTTTGGATTTTTTTTTTGGGGAAATTGCAAATAGTTGATTCTATTTATTTGGGGAGTATAAGTAGAATATTTCTCTCCTTTTTGTTCATTTTCACATTCTGTCAGAAGCAAGAATTGAACTACTTACCCTACACAAATACCACATATGGAAACTCAAAATTTTACAATTGTTGCAATCTATCTCAAGGGCTACGCCAAATGTTGGATGCTGAACAAGCCGAGTTCACTAAGGATTTTGAGATGTTTTTTCATATAAGAAAAATCCATGACGCTAGAGGGCTCATGGGTGTCCATGTGTCTGATCATTTTTTGTTTCACATTGTTGAGTGTAAGACACCTAAAGAAGTATGGGATAAGCTTGCTAAGTTGTGTGGGAAAGCAAACCAGTTCAAAATATTGCAACTTGAAGCTAATCTCACCTCTCTCTCCAGATGCCTTTCCTACTATTTAGGATTACCTGCTACACTTCAAATTGATCCTATCACAACTAAAAAGGTGTGGTCATGCCAAAAATGATGAGTGCATATTCCTGATCTTGTCAAAACCAATCCATCCTTTTCAAGTGTTTGCCTCTACCTTAAATATATTGTACTATGAATTTCATGGGAGAAGACCAGAAGATTCCTTCCTTGGAGGGTTTTTGTGATCGAATGGCTAGGGATCAAGCCAAGTTGATCTAGATGGATGCTCTTCCTAAGAGTCATGCCTTGATGGGTCAATCTTCCAGGGGCAAGGGTAAGAATAAGAAGAAGCCTAAGATAGATTCTCCTCAAGGTGGTGAGCATCCCTCTAAGCCTAAGGAGAAAAATGATTAGAAGAATAAACCTCCTCCTTCTTCTAACTCAGGAGAATCATCTTCCAAGTCTAAGAAGAAGAAGGAAAATTGTTCTTTTTGTGTAAAGTCAAGGCATAATGATGCACATTGTTTTGTGAGGCTCACATCATTGGAGGAAGCTATGAAGAAGTACAACATTACCATGTTGAAGTATTCTTCCTTGGGAAAATTTCAATCCCTTGCATCAAGAAGTTTGTCCTATACCCATAATGCTTGGATCCATGATTCCAACACCTCACATCACATGACTCGTGATGCAGATCTTCTTGATTCTCTCTCTGATAGTCACACTAATCACATTGCATTTGGAGAATCTTCTTATATTCTTGTTAAATTAGGGATATGCTCAGTTCAGATGTAGGTTGGTTGCATTGATGATGTTCTTCTTATTCTTGATTTTTCACAAAATTTTCTCTCCATTTATCAGATTTGTCAGCATGGTGATGAAAGGCTTGTTGAGTTCTCTCCCAGTGATGTGACTATTCGGGAGTTGGAGAACCTTGAGAAGGTTATTTATATTGGAGTAGTTGATCATAGAGCCTTCTTGTATAACTTTGATGGATTTGAGCCTTCATTAGGATCATCCTTTATTTCTCATGAAAATTTTGTGAGCAAGTTGTGGCACGAGCGGTTTGCACACCTGAATTATAGATATCTCCAAAATATGAGGACACAAAACTTGGTGATTGGTTTGCCTCGTTCTGATGGGGTTTTCCTAGGTTGTGTACTTAGTAGAAACCATTGAGATCCATTTTCGAAAGGTATTTCCACACATGCTTTGACACCCCTTGAGTTGGTGCATAGTGATCTTATGTCATTTCCCACTCCTTCTTTTTTGGGACCCAAGTATGCGCTTACCTTCATTGATGAATTTTATCGCCGTACTTAGGTGTACATTTTGAAGTACAAGGATGAGATTCTTCACTTCATCATGACATTCCTTGTATTTGTGGAGAATTAGTCAGGTCATTCCCTTCAGAAGATTCACACAGATAATGGGAGGGTGTATGTCAACCAGGAATTTCAATATTTTTGCAATGCTCGAGGTATTCTTCATCAAAACATAGTGCCATGCACTTTGCAATAGAATTGTGTGGCTGAGAAAAAGAATAGAACCTTACGGAAGATGGCCAATTTCATGATCTAGTCTAGGTCCATGACTCCTGCCTTTTGGGAAGAGGCTTTCAATTGTGCCGACTACATCCAAAACTATACGCCTCACAAGGCATCGTGGAATATGAATCTCGAGAGGCTTGGTCTTATATCAAGTCTAAGGTCTCCTAATTTAGAGTATTTGGCAATGATGCATGGAAATTCATTCTAGCACGGAGGTAGAAAGCAATGGAGAAGAAAAGTTAGTGGTTCATCTTTTTTGACTACTTTGAGGATGTCAAGGGTTATCATTTGTTTGATCCCGTCACTCAATAGGTACATTTTCATCATGATGTTCATTTTGAAGGATTCTCCACCATAGGCCTCTACCTCTCTTCTTCCTAATTCTTCTTTAGAGGATAATTTGTTTTATGTTGTTGCTGATGATGATGTTGTTGTTTCTCCTGATGATGATGGTATTTATCTTGTTGTTGACATAAATCCATCTTCTCCTAATCCTGGACCCACATAGCCTCTTTGGGATAACACTATTCTTAAGGAGGTTGGTTCTCATGCAGGTGATCCTAGCACTTCTCACCACACTTGTTCTCAAACTGAACAGGTATTAGTTTTTTGAGTGATGTAGTTTCTACTAATCCTAAAAAAAAATTAGATGCTTTAGGTGTTCTAGAATGAGATAGTGTTATGGTTGAGGAGTATTCTTCTTTGATGAAGAATCATACTTGGGATCTTTTTCCTCTTCCTAAGGGAATAAATTTTGTTTGATGCAAGTGGGTGTATCATACCAAGTTTGTATTTGATGCTTTTATTGACAAGTACAAGGCTCAACTTGTGGCTAAGGGGTTTTCTTAGGTTCAGGGCATCGACTATTCAAAGACCCTTGATCCTGTCACCAAGATCAATTCCATTCATCTTGTAATTTCTATTGTTGCATCTTAGGGTTGGTAAGTGTATCAAATCAATGTGAAGAGTGCTTTCATGCATGGTGATATTTAGGAGGAGACCTATATGGAGTAGCCACCAGGATTTGTGTGGGACCCTTCACTTGTTTGCAAGATTCAATGTTCATTGTATGGTCTCAAACAAGCCACCTGGGCTTGGTATGAGAAGATGGATAGTTTTTTGCTTGCCTCTAGATTCACTAGATCTCACTTTGACCCTATAGTTTACATTTAGAAGCATAGGGGGGACCTTATCATTATTTTTCTACATGTGGATGATTTTAATCTCATTAGTAGTTCTCATTCCATGATTGAGGATACTCAGAGAGCCTTGACAAAGCGGTTTGATATGATAGACCTTGGTCTTTTGCATTTCTTCCTTGGTCTTCAGATTGATTAGTCCTTTGTTGCTATTTCTATTTTCTAGTAGAAGTATGCTCTTGATTTGCTTCAGATATTTTAGATGGTTGATTGCAATCCAACCCCCACTCCTTTTAAGTCAATTTTTGTGTTGTGTTATAGTTGCAGTACTCTATCAATGGATGGTACCTTGTATCAACAACTGGTTGGTAAGCTTTTGTACTTCATACATAATCGTCTTGATATTTCCTTTGCAATTGGTCTTGTTTCTTGTTTCTCTCAAGATCCTCATGAGAATCACTGGAAGGAAGCTAAACACATCTTGTAGTACACTAAGGGCACTACACAGTATGGCATTCATTACACATCGGGTGCTACTTAGGTTGTGGGCTTCACTGACTCAGATTGGGCTAGTGATATGTTTATGATTGGAAGTTAACCTCCTACTTTTTCTTTGATCTTTGTTTTGGTCCGATTGCATGGTCTTGCAAGAAGCAAACTGTTATTGCATTATCATTGCCTGAGGATGAGTACCGAGGCATTGTTCTGGCTAGTAAAGAGGTTTTGTGGCTTCAATGGTTGATGGCTTAGCTTGGATTTCTTATTGATCATCCCACTACTCTTTGGTGTGATAATAAGAGTGCCATAAATATTTCTCACAACCCAGTGTTGAACATCAACGCTATCCGCATATTGGCATCCACACACACTTCATGCGACAACTCATTCAAGAGGGCTTTTTGAGTTTGGGGTACTTGGCCACAGAGCAGCAGGTTGCAAACATCTTCACTAAACCTTTGGCATCTCCTCGCTATATTTTTATGAGATCAATGCTTGGGGTGAAGGAAGTTGTTCTTAGGGAGTCTTTATGAGTCCTTGTTCCTTCTTTCTCTCTCTTTTGTAGAGGGGTTTTTTCCCATAGGGTGTTTTTCTCCTTTTCTCTAGTTGTGAGAGATTAATGTTTTGCATTGTAGTTGTGGATGGGTACTTAACATGGCCTCATTTCCAATACCCATTTTTACATCTCATTTTGTATTTTTAGTTTCCCCAAGTTGCACTTAAGGGCCGGAGGGGGTGGTGTTAGCATGAATATTTTCAATTTCTTAAGTTTACTTAGGGTTAATAGTGCATTTGTTATTCAGGGTATTTTTTTCCTATATTGGGAAGTTTCTCACCTGTCACCTTTTTTTCATGACTTTCTAAGGCACCTTGAACATTATGCTTTTCACATTTCTCAATACATTTATTTTCAGTCCTGGTTAAATAGCATCTTGTGTTGCTTCTCTTTCGTGAAGGTTTATTTGGGTGTGCAGTTGCTCCTAGGTGCTCCAATAGTGGTCATTAGAGGAATAGAAGGATTCTCAGATTTAGAGAGTGAATATTGTAAGAATGGAGTAGCATTTCAATCATGTATTTCTTCACTCTTGCAATGATCCATTTTATAAACAATAATGAATAAAGAGAGGTTTTATTGTGTATTTTGAAAAAAATATTAGTTTTGGTATACCATGGAGCATTTGTTTTCCTCTCATTATTCTTATACTATCTCACTCTTTCTTTTCTTTCTTTTTAATTATGAATTTCACTTAAAATTATTTTATTTTTTATTCTGAAAGTGTAGATTTAAATTTTTAGGAAAATATTTTATATCATTGTGTAGATTTATGGTAATTTTTATAATTTTAAATCAATTTATGGTTTTTGTCAATTTATAAAATGAATAAAATGTTGTATTCACTGTATCTATTTTTGATTTTTTTAATAAGTTTTTTCGTGATCTTTCTCATTGAAATTTGTAGCATTGCTTCATATGTTTGGAATTGATTAATTCATTTAGTTTTTTATATTTTTCTATAGATCAATGGGTATGCTATCTCTATTGTTCGTTATTGTGGTTATGACTTTTTTCACCATTACTATTGAAACATCTATCAATAAGTTGGTGCAAAAAAATATATTTTATTTGGTTTATTTCCATGTTAAATAGGTTTTCATCTATTGTAATTTTCTACCATTTATTTATAAAGTGATTTTTAGATCTTATTGAAAACTAAATGAAGCATTAATTTCTCAACCATTTGGGTCATTTTATTATTCATTTTGTGCATTTCAAAGCTTCCCATTCTTCGATTAAACTTGGATATCAATAAGAATAGTCATAGAACATATAAAACACAAGAGTGCAACATAAGACACAAGAAAGACATGACCTTGACCTCTACATTTTACAAGTCCACAGTACAACATTCCTTGTATCCCAAACATGGTAATGTCTATTTCCCAACTATGTAGTGTGCCAAGGTAAAAACCACCTCACATAAGAAAAAATACTAGTCAACTATATAACATACAACACATGCTATTTTAAGATGTAGTACAATGTTATGCATATAAATAAATTAAGCTAGAGCTCTTTAAATTAGAGAATTTTCTAGTGAAAGTGGAAGAAGGTATGGTAAATATATCAAAATTGTTTGGACATATAAACTAATTAGAGCACTAATGGTTTGATTTAGTGTGTTGTACAATGTAGTGACTATAGACACCTAAAATTTGACCTCACCTAACCACACCTATTTTTGTCCTATCCTAATTAATTAATTTTATTTATTTATCCGACCACCTTTATCTCCCACTTTAATAAAATAAATTCATATTTATTTAATTAATTTGAAACCTTATCCCCAAAATTCTCCAACTAAATTAATTAATTAGTTGTTTTGGGTTTATTAATTCCCACTACCTTTTCATCTATTATTTAATTTAATTTATCTCTCAATCCATGTCCATTTTTTATCACATACATTAGATTCATTCGCATGGATTGCAATTTAAAATTCGCATCCTGTGACATGTGTCCCTCTCGCATGACTAACTAAGACATTTTCTAGATTCATGGAATCTAGAAACCTACTAAAAAGTCAAAATAAATTTTCATCTCATCTATCCATTTCATACTAAATCTTTGAATCTCAAAAATTCACATAAGAATGTTTCCCTAATAAAATCCTAAGCCTATCCCTTATCCCTCATGTGACGCTTGTCACATGACTACAAATTTGATCCATAGCACTAATCCTCATTCAATCTTAGCCATACATTGACCAATCCATCTTGGCATTTGATTTATCTCATGGAAGTTCTATAAATGAAATTCCTCTCACCTTATTTGGACATATCTTATTTTCCTATTATTATGTTGGTGAATTTTCTATTGAATATTATCATATCCTATTATTATATTGCTACATTTTCAATTAAATAACCCATCTTCATCATATCCTCATGTTATCAATTTGATCATTCATCATATCAATATTACTATAATTTTTATAGTTTCATAAGTAACCACATTCCTCCATCAACACATAAAAAGAGAAAATCAAGTTGAACTAGGGTGCACTCTTCTTTAGCTCTATCTGAGGTGAAAGAAGGGTTTTAGGTGAATATGTTGTGTGTATATTGTATTATATTCTATTTCAATTACCTTTGATATTTTCTTGTCTTTAGTGACAAGAGGAAACTCAAATTCTTAAGCTTTCCAATCTTAGTGCGACAATGATCTCCTAGATATTGGACACAAAATAGAGAAGATGATACTAGGATTTGTTTATCCATGAAAAAGGATATCCAACTTCTTCTAGACTCCAATAATCATATATATATTGCAAAGGTACTTAATATATTCAAGTTATCAAGATATGTTTAGGATACTTAGTCATGATAGAAGATCAAAATTGAATTCTCATAATGTTCTTACCTCATTAACCACCTAACACAATAAATATATTTAAACTTTCTAATAACATAATATCCCACCAAATAGAGTTGGGGAGTCAAGTAAAAGTATACATGATGGCACCCACCTCCCTCGTAGGTGCCTAAAACCCACTTGAAATATGAGAAAAAAGTGGAAAAGGAGAGGTTGTGTTTCTATGAGAAAATCACACAACCTATGCAGAGGTTTGCACATGAGCTACAGGTCCTATGACATGTTTTTGAGGCATAAAATCAACTGTTGAGGTGCAAACTAACTTGTTGTAAGAAAAATAGATTGTTTCTACAGTAATGGTTGTAGGTGACTATTCAAAATTTCAACAACATAAAACATTGAAAACTTGCACACAATACTTCATAATTCCAGAATAACAAAATCATAACAAGTATTACTCATAGACACATGCACAGAGGCAACAATTATGAAGAATAAAATATTATATTATATTTAAAGTTCCCTTTTTAAAAACTTTACATGCATTTACAAAACAAAGCTCTTTTTTCATTCTTTTTTCTTCCCTTTCATCTTCTATTTAATCTTAATACTATCCTCTATGGCTTTTTCTTCATCCACTCTCTCCTTTATTCCCTTTTTCTCCTCTACTCTTTCCTATTTTTTGTTGTTTTGAACCTCTTTTTCCTCTATTATGTCTTGTGGTTTTTTGTTGTTATGTTCATCTCTTCCTAAATATCCAAAATCTGGAAGCTTCTTCCAAAAAATCTCTCCTAAACAACTACAACGCTAAAAAACTAGCAATTATTTCTCCACCTACCTATTAAATGAGTTCAAAAACTCCTGATCAATCACTTCTTTCTCATGTTTCTTACTGTTGCTCATTAAATGAGCTCATGGGAAGTAGTTTTTTGCCCCAAATTTTTTTTTTTTTTAAATTCTAAACCTTTAACAACCCCTTACATGGCAATGGTTGGATAAAATATTAAAAAAAAATTAAACAAAATGATGCCCCTCCATCAAACTAACAAGCTAGAAATTTTTCTGAGCCCCTACTCACTATGTAAAACTCTATATTGCTGTGGGTTAAAGGTCCAATTGTTGCAGGTCAGCAAATCTATCCTCTTGTGTTAGCTGGAATGATTCCAACTCTACTAGGATTAATTGTGTTGCATCCTCCACTAGTCTCCCCTTCCATTTCACTAAATACTCACTGTACTTTTTCCCCCTTGTCTTCTTAATCACTCTTGAATCAAAAATATCTTGAATCTCCTCTTGCGCTTTCTTAGGTAGATACTCCTTTCATTTTTCTAGTAATGTCTTGTCTTATTCTTGAAGTTGTGATGTATCTCCCTCATCGTAAGTATATTGTGTCACCAAAAGGTAAGGACTTTGACACTTTTCACTCATTTGGACCTTAGCCTATGGATTTTGGACCCTTTTCAGCCTATTTTCACCCATTTCAAAGCCTTGTGTTGAAGTTTTGTAAGGTGTTGTAAAACATTTTCACACTCTCCTAGGCTTGTCATCACCAAATTAACCCCTTGTTATGCCAAAATCACCCCTTAATCCTCATACATGTCCAACTTTAGTGTGTTTTGTGAGACAATCCTGACAAACATAAATAATTATATTTTAATCCCCGAAAAACAATGTAATTTTCCCAGGTGGATTAGGTCACCACCTTGGGCGACCTAGTCTCATGTGGCATAAATTGCAATTTTAACATAATTTCTTTTGTGATTTTGGTCTCTAAAACCCTAAGGTCGATCATTATGGTGTTATTTCAGGAAAATTAAGGCATAACTTGTATTAATAAGCCTCAAAACCCTAATTCCTCATTATGCAACATTCATTTTTCCTCTCACACAACTTCTTCACTCCTCATCCACTCCTTCTCAAGCAAGCTAGGGTTTGATCCTTCCAAGTCAATAAGACATAATTTTTTAAGCATTCAAGGGCTAAAGCATTGTTGCAACTCAAGATCAATCATCAAGACAAGGTAGCAAATCCATCACTCTCAATTTTTTCATTCTTTACTTCATTGTTTCTTCATTTGATTTGATTATCTAAAATGGGCTTTACCAAGCCAAGCCCTTATGCCCTAACATCCAACATTTCTTTCTCTTTGTGTGATTTATAAGTCTTGTAAGTAGATTTGGGAAGGAATAAAGGTGGAATATCATTCAACAACTTATCCAAGCTCACTAACATCGAAGAAACCCTAGTTGAAGCTTTAAAGAACTCTACAGATCAGATTCAATGCTTTTAGGACCAGACACTTAGAAGAGCAGAAAACAAAGATCGAGACCTCTAGATTCCACTTTTAGACTTCCAGAAAGGCTAAACGGGACTAGGTCGCCATTAGGGGTAACCTAGTCCCACCATACAATAATTTTGGGTTTTTTTGTGGATCTGAGTACCCTTTTTGCTAAAACAGGTCTTGATAGATTTTCCTAACAGAAGGACTAGGTCACCCAGAATGGCTTAAGTGTCCTTCTCAACTTTTGCAACCATTTTTCTAGGATTCCAGACCCTCATCTCATTCCTCTTTAGCCTCCAGGTGCACATATTTCTTTCTGTTCATTTATGTAGTTGTTTGTTTACATTTCCTAGGTCATTTTTCATATCATTGTGTGTTTTCCGGCATTATTGTATTTTATAAGTTTTACAATATTACTTAGCTTTCAAGTTCTATTTCTGGCACTTATATTAGTTCATTTAGACAACACAATAACACACCTCACAACCCCTAACTTCCCTTTGAATGAACTCCCAAGAAGCATATCATTAAGTGGAAAGAGATCAGTTTCACAATTAAGAGCTCCTAGGTGAGAAACCCTAGGAGCCTAATTGGGGAATCATCTTTCCCTCCTAGAATATATTTTTTGGTGGTTAATTTTGGTGAACCTGACATTCCTACACCTTATTTTTTGATTTGGAATTCTTTCGCATCCTAGGATTAACTTGCATTGCATGTTGCATTCTAGGGTTTTAAAATTTTCATTAGTGAAAAGTGTATTATAGGTTACATTTTTGCATTTAAATCATTGCAAACTATTTGAAATTTTGCATTTTATTCTTATATCTACATTGTAGAAAACATAATCCACCTATATCAATCCAAAACTCCTGAAAATTCTTAAAAAAATCACCAGGAGGACTAGGTCGCCCTCCCTTTAGGCCACTGGAATTGTCATTTATAGGGCTGAAAACTCTATTTTTTATGCTTCTATTTTATGCCATTACCTATCTAGATCACTAGGTTGTGTTTTGTAGCATGCATTTGATTAAATCTAGCATAAATTAGCTCATTTCATCTATTTCCTAAATTAAATTTTAAACTCAAAATATTTGATTCTCAGATTATTGAATAATATAATCAGTAAATTACATTGTTGGACAGCTAAAAATTGCATTGAATTTTAAGTTTACATAGATTTTGTTACATTTTTACTAGCATTCATGGTATTTGTGGAAAACATTAGGTTATTTTCATTTTTTGCATTAGTTCCTAGATCATCTAAACCAAATTCTTTAGAAAACGACAACCACACTATAACATCACATGCACCCACTCACAAACTGGGAGATAGTGAGCCCTTTAGTTGTGATGACTTGAAAATGTTAGAAAAATCCCTTGATGACTTCATCTCTTCTATCTCATCAACTAAAGCTTTGATTGATGAGGATACCAACATTGATAATCATGATAATCATCGTTATTCTTCTCCTGGTATATCTCCCATTGGTGATGAAGGTATCTTAGTGAAATAAAACACAACTATTAAGGATCATGATGGTATTTATTGTATTCCTCATCCTCCCTTTCCTTCACAAAACATTCAACAACAACATGAAAACATCATCCCCTTACCTAGTCTCTATACCCATGACCCTCGAACCTGTTCTTCTCATATCCCTCCTCGATGCAAAGAGGATAGGTAAGTGTTAGAAGAAACACCTATTATAAGTCATGAGACGCTTCAACCTCCCTTCCCTCATGCTCCCACCCTTTGGGATAATCTATTTGACCATCATAGTGGTCCTTCTCTTGATGCCTCCCCCCTTATGATGACGTATGTGATGTACCTCTTCTATGCTCTCCTACTAGGATGGATGGTTTGGAACAAGAGAATGAGACACTAGACAATCAAATAGAATCCTCTCCTATCCATCTCCCTCCTCCATATCCCATCATTGATCCTTCCCCTACTAGTGATGAAGTTATTTTAGAAGAACCACTCCTTGAATGCCAAACACATGAAACTTATAGTTCTTCTAAAATCTCCCCTTCTAGGGAGGATCTCATGATGCAAACCAGGGATAATATTGACTCTCCTTCCAAAGGGGATGCTAATATTATTCAACCTCAACTCATCATTTCTTCACCTTCTAAACCTGAATTCACTCTCTCCCCACCTAAGCCTAATGTGTTGCAGCAATTGAGTCATGATACCATTTCTCATACACATTACACTTGAAACAACCCATGTTCCCAATCATCAACCTCAACACCTTTACCTTCATCCCTTCCCATTCTTCCTGTTTCCCCTCACTGCAATTCCTTCCTTTGGGAGTGTTACCATATTGACCAAATAAGGAATACTCCTACTAAAATATATTTATGGAACCTTATCCAAGCCTCCCCTCACTATCACACCATGATGCAAGATGCCTTATGACAAATTCATGTCCCTTCTAATGCACAAAAAAATGGAATTGCATCTATGATCCAAGGCTTGAACATTGACATTGTTTTCCACCAAAGTGAGCTCCCTCGTTTTGAAGTACAAAACAAATTTGAATCCTTCATGATCATATCTCAATACAAAATAATATAGATAAAGATAAACCTTGCTGATAATGGCTCTTCTTTCAATGTGTGTAGTGTCAATATCTTGAATCACCTCCATATCGATAGATCGACCATCCAACCTTCCAAATTATCTCTCATTTGATTTGATAGTATCAAAAAAAGGACTCTTGGTGTGATCACTTTTCCTCTCACCAAACATTGGAGTGGCCACATTAAACACATCGATCCTTGTTATGCTAAATGATGTTTCATCTAACCTCATTTTGGGTAGGCCATGGATTCATGCAATGAATGGTGTGCCTTTCACACTTCATCACAAGATGAAGTACATCTACAAGAACAAAGTGCACACACTTGACATTGATCCTAAACCTTATAGTGTCTTACATCTTAAGCAAAACAAATCTAGACCCTTCACCACTACACCAACCAAACCAGTGGAACCCGTACAACCAAAGTCCTTTGAAAATGGTTGGGGGTCCTTAAACTCCACACCTCCTCTACTAAGAGACTTCAAGTCCCCAACCCAAGACTTTTCAAAGGGAAATGTATTCTTGTTAACACAAAACTCGGATGATCCTTCGATAGCATCTACCTCAACTCCTTTAGCCACCAATGCAAACAATGACCCCTCACCCAATCCAAAGAAGATGAAAAATATTTATGAAATTTTTTATGAGATCACAAAACAACTTGGATATAGTGGACAAGGTTGTGGTGCTAATGAACAAGGTATCTGCAACCCTATCAAGCCTCATACACAAAAATCCAACCATGGTCTTGGATTTTTTCCTTTTATCAAAATCATCAAGCCTTCCCCTCACACCAACACTCTTCCTCATCATCCTTCTAAGCCAAACTTAGAAAGAAACCATTTGAAAAAAACAAAGGAATATTTTCTTAAATCCAATGTCATCCCACAACCTCCTATTGATTCAAATTTTACACACTCCTCCAAAGGAGTATTCAAAATCTTGCAATCCATAGAGCCTTGTGTAGGTATATCATCCCATACTAAGCAAGATCCTTCCTTGTTTCCAATGAAATGATCCCCTTCTACCCTTGATCAAGAGGGAATCTTGTTGAGACTCCTCCAAGATCACTTGATATCCCTTCCTCCTTGCACTCCAAAGAAATTTTATATCAAAATTTTTTGTTTTGCTCACCATCGAGTTCATGGTCACTCAACTAATCAGCGCCAGGCCTTGATTAGTAGAATCCAATATCTTAAGGAGCTTGGTACTCTCCCTTATGTGGGGGCACTTCATTCCTCTAATTGATACCAATTTTCCCTCAACGTTAGGGTATGTGCAGGATCATGATGGGCCAAAAAGTGGCAATATGATGGGTATGTGGCCGACGACATTTTTCTTACCCAGAATTGATGAAACGAAAAGGGTTTTTAAAGGAGAATCTTAGCTTTCCACCAATATAAATTATGTTTTACTTTGAATTTAATAAATAATTATTATTCATTTTCTATTGAAGTACAAATAAAGTCCTGAGTTTTAGGCTGATTGAAAAACATCTATAGCTTTCAAACAACATCATATTTTTTGAATCCAAAAAATGTGACACATTCTATGCTTCACATACTATAAGATTAAACTACCACTTGCACCCCAATAAGGTGCAATACTTACGCCGATAGGCTGAGCCCACATTATTTACAGCCATGAAAAGCAGTGCATGGCATGAAGAAATCAGTGATCTATGTCACCTATCCCTCTCTACCTCTCCCTCACTCCCTACCCCCTTCTCTCTCCCTCTTGCTCTCTCCTTCCCTCTCTATTTCTCTTTATATCACATATCCCTCTCTACCTATCCCTTCCTCCATCCCACCTATTTCTCTGTCACTCTCTCCTTCCATCTCTACTTCTCTCCCTCTCTCCCTTATTCCTCTCTACCTCTCTCTCCTTCCCCCTCTAATTCTCTATATTTCCCCTATCCCTCTCTAGCTCTCCCTCCCTCCCTCTCCCTCTCACTCTCTTTGGCTCTCTTTCCTTCTCTACTTCTTTCTATCCCACCTCTCTCTCCCTCTCTACCTCCCTCTGTCCCTTTACCCTCCTCTCTCTCTCTTTCTATATCCTTCCCTCTCTACTTCTTTACCCTCCTCTCCAATTCATTCCAAAAACAACACTTCCTATACAACTTTAGTTTTTCATTTTTCTATTTGTTTATTGTTTGGATTTTATAACACAAACAAAATTTTGTTTTTATTAAAAAATTATTATATTATTCTATTTTTGTTTGGATTTTATAACACGAAACAAATTTTATTTTTATTACAAATTTATTATATTATTTTATTTAAAGAATCTTTTTTAGTTTATTTATTCTATAAATTATTTTATTTTATTTTATTTATTATATAACTTATTATTTATTTTATTTATTACATAATTTATTATTTATTTTATTTTATAAATTAGTATATAAATTATTTTATTTTATTTTATTTATTATATAAATTATTATTTATTTTATTTATTACATAAATTATTATTTATTTTGTTTTATATATATATATATATATAATTTTATTTATTTTATTTAAAGAAGCTTTTTTATTTTATTTATTATATAAATTATTTTATTTTATTTTATTTATTATATAAATTAGTTTTGTAAATATAAATTCTCGAGTTAAATTAATTATATTTTTAACACTTTAAATCTCTTTTTTCAATTATCTAACATCTTTAAATTTGAAGAATAATCCATTCATCACTCAAACAATCAATAGTAAATTTAGGCTTTATTTATAGTAAAATAAATAAACAATTATCTTGTTTTCATTAATGGCGTTATATATTTGAGCTATATTGATCTCGCAAAAGTATAGGCTGATTTTAGTTTTTGTTTAGTTAATTTTTTGTGTGGTAGATATAAACGAGGTTGGATGAGAGCCGACATGGCCGAAAACACAGCTGGTTTCTGTTTGACGTACTTTAATGCTTCATGTTCCACGATGTCCCTTTGAAAAGTAGTTATTGTTTTTTGGGTGTTGTGGATTTAAAATTAAAATAATTTTGTCCTGCCATAAATTGAGTGGGGTTCCCGTTGGCGTCAGATTGTTGGAAATCCCAGTGGGGTTCCCCCATGTATAATAGCCTATTGGTTAAAAAGAAAAATAAATTAATTTCATGAAGTTTTCACCAAGTTAAGGTGGTCAAACATACGAGTCTTTATATTTTTCAAAATTTGTCATAAAAAAATTATAATTAATTATTTACTTGGAAAAAAATTACAAAAAAATATGCATCACATCAGGACATGAGTCCTCTACTTATATATAAAATATTATAAAAAAATATTATCATTTTAATGTGGTTAGGATGGTTAAACAAACACCTACTTCATATTTTTTCCTTGAAATCTAAGTAGTACTGTATTGAAATTTAAAATTTTCACCAAATAGAATTTTTTTTTTTGTAAATAAACCTAGTAATTTAGAGACTAAATTCAATTTTCTACAAATTCTATTCTTACATATTTTTGAAATAATATAGATAACTTATTCAAATTTTTATTTCAAGTTGCTTAACTCTGATTTTTCTAAATTTTTTGCCACTTAAGGGCCTGTTTTTTCCATGATGATCCTGCACATACCCCTTACACTCCCTCAATCCCTTCGGCTCACTCTTGTCTTGCACTAAGTGGGGGTAAGAGGTTGGTTATCCTTTTTCCTTCGTATGTCACTTGTCATTGACAAAATTAACTAGTCGCTAACCTTTCATGAACATTTAAGAGCAAGCTCAGGATGTGGATGACTTGTCTTAATTTGACTTGCATGTGGCACACACTCTTCATGATGTCGCTTACTTTAGAACCATATGACTCGACATAGGGCTTTCCGAACAAGATCTCATGTCTTCCTCTTCTACTTTAAAGCAATTTATCATAGTATGGTGTTTCACAATTCCTTTAAAGTGGGGGCATACATCACCACTGAAATTTCATTTTGTGATCTTCTTTTTCTTGTGATTCCTTCTCTTGAAAACATTACACACAATGATGTTCAGGAATGAGACATCTACATTTTTCCTCTTTTGCATACAAGATGAGTACACTTTCTCTTTGCCTCTCTTAGCAAAATTACGTATAATGTTCCTTAGGATGATACATCGCATGAACAAAGAAAAATCCATTTGAACAAAAACATATCAAACATCCCTTTCTTTTGTGGCACCTTATCCAAGTTATCATGAGGTATAACTTTGGTATGGTTTGAGTGGGAAGCCCAACAAGCAGCATAACTTTACCCATAGCCACCTTTGTGAGTACATACCAATCGTGTGTATGTTTCTCACCTTCTTTGGGACAACTCACCTTGTGGATGACCGAGGTTTTGTGGCCCTAGAGTGAGCACATATTTTTCACCCTTTCCATTCTCTTCACACTAATCCTCATCATTGCATCATCATGTATCTTGTCTTGTTGTAATGCATTCACCCTTGAATGCATTTTGCATTGATTTCGAGTTGACTTAGAATCTCAAATCCTTGGGGGCTTGACTACCTCCTTCCTTTTTCACGTTCTTCTTCTTTGTCATTCTTCACCATCTCCATTGGGCTACTTTAGTGTGAGTTTGAAGAAATTTCATACTCTCACTTAAGTGGGGGCTAAACATGTCACCAAAAAGTGAGTACTTTGACACTTTTCACTCATTTGGACCTTTGCCTATGGATTTTGGACCCTTTTCAACCAGTTTTCAGCCATTTCCAAGCCTTGTGCCAATATGTCACACTCTCCTAGGCTTGTCATCACCAAATTAACCCATTTTTATGCCAAAATGACCCCTTAATCCTCATACATGTCCAACTTTAGTGTGTTTTGTGAGAAAATCCTCAAAAAAATAAATAATTATATTTTAATCCTCGAAAAACACTGTAATTTTCCCAAGTGGACTAGGTCACCACCTTGGGCGACCTAGTCCCATGTGGCATAAATTGTAATTTTAACTTAATTTATTTCGGGATTTTGGTCTCCAAAATGCTAAGGTCGATTAGTATGGTGTTATTTCAAGAAAATTAAGGCATAAATTGTATAAATAAGCCTCAAAATCCTAATTCCTCATTATCCAACATTCATTTTTCCTCTCACACACAACTTCTGCACTCCTCGTCCACTCCATCTTCTCAAGAAAGCTAGGGTTTGATCCTTCCAAGTCAAAAAGACATCTTTGTTGAAGCATTCAAGGGATGAACCATTGTTGCAGCTCAAGATCAATCATCAAGACAAGGTAATACTTCCATCACTCCCCATTGTTTCATGCTTTACTTCATTTTTTCTTCATTTGATTCGATTATCTAAAAGGAGCTTGACCAAGGCAAGCCCCCATGCCCTAACATCCAAAATTTCTTTCTCTCTTTGTGTGATTTGCAGGTCTTGTAAGCAGATTTGGCAAGGAATCAATGTGAAAGATAATTAAATAACTTATCCAAGCTCACTAGGGTTGAAGAAACCCTACTTGAATCTTGGAAGACCTCTATAGATCAGATTCTGCACTTTTGGGACCAGACACCTAGAGGAGCATAAAACATAGAACGAGACCTCCAGATTCAACTTTCAGACTTCTTGAAAGGTTGAAAAGGACTAGGTCACCATTAGGGGCGACCTAGTCCCACCATACAAGAATTTTGGGGTTTTTTGGTTGATCTAAGTACCCTTTTGGATGAAACAGGTCCCGACAAATTTTCCTGATAGAAGGACTAGGTCACCCAGAATGGCGTAAGTGTCCTTCTCAACTTCTCCAACCATTTTTCTATGAGTCCAGACCCTTATCTCATCCCTCTTCAGCCTCTAGGTGCACATCTTTCTTTTTGTTCATTTCTGTAGTTGTTTGTTTACATTTCCTAGGTCATTTTGCATATCATTTTGTGTTTTCCAACATTGTTGTATTTCATAGGTTTTATATTATTAGTTATCTTTAAATTTATATTTCCAACACTTAGGTTAGTTCATTTAGACATCACAATCAGAAACCCTAAACCCCTAAACCCCCTTTGAATGAACTATGGGACATCAAAATTTGCAGGCTTCTAAAACTCTAACACACACCCTTTTAGCATGATTAGTATTTCAAAACTAAGAAAACATCTAATATCCGTATGAAATAATACATAATGATTCATAATGCAAACAAGTTGAAAAGATTAAAAAAAAATCATATAAAACATGACATATACCTATTCCATAGTGGATTGGTGTTACTCTTTGTGTAGAAGGTAGCTCTTTCCCAATCCTTGATAAGCCAAATGAGATGATAGACAATGAGATGCAAAGTAAAATCAAGTTGCCTATAGTGAGAGTGCTCAAATTGTAGATGAAAAATGAGAGAAAAGGCCTTAGATTTATAGGTGAGATTGAGAAGAGGAGAGGCAATATTGAGCAATGTGGGACTAATCCTCAACAAATAGGAAAGAGCCACTTGTCACCATGCGAATGAGCCATGGTTGTGCAAGTTTTGGCCAATGTACCCATTTGAAATTTTAAAATGACATTAAATGGATGTAGTTGAAGGATTCGGGGGGGAAATTTATTTGAACAAAAAAAATCAAACAAGGGGAGTTAATGATGGCATATTCCTTGGGAATATGCTTTGTGAGGAAAATAGGGGTTTTTAATAAATCAAACTAAATGATTTATTGTGCAAGTGGGAAAAGCTAGAGGATGAGACATGGGTTTAGATTAAATTAATCATGATTGGATTAACATAATGAGGGATTAGGTGATATGACATTTTAACTTAGACTTGTGGGTTAGAATAAATCAAAATGAAAGGAGAGAATGATATTAGATATTTAATTAAATAAAAATACATTTGATTTAATTAAATCAAGGAACTGTAGGAGGTTAATTAATTAATTTGATTAAATTAGTTAAGAAGAAAATGATAGAATGTGATATTAATCAATAATGTTAATTTTGTATGTCTACATTTTGCCCCTTTTTTAAGCAATGTGCTTGTTGCATTGGTTCAAATAATGATGCCGCTGACATTGAAATTTTAAAAAAATATGATTTTTTCGGATGCCCCAACAAAAAGAAGTACATTAGTACAATGCCCCCTCAAGAGATTGAGCAAAAAGATTTGATTTGAGGTCGATCTCACAATAAAGAGGTTCAAAATGGATGTATGGATGGCTAGAATACATGATCTATATGATAATGATGATGTAAATGAGATGTTTTCAAGATTCTTAGAATAACAAATCTATATTATTGTAAAAAACTTAGATGATGATGCAAATGACATGTTTGGAAGATGCTTAAAATAAGAAATCTATATTATTTGAAATATATTAAATGATTATGCAATGCATGTGAGAGAGATGAGATAGATGATGTTGTCCTATGATGAGTTGATGTTATTATGGAAGATGAAAGTGTGGATGAGAGATGGATGCATTGTTAGCATGAAAGAGGATAGAATAATGAGAGGTATCAACCCTTAAATCCAAGACGATGTGGAGGTCCAACAAGTCCCTTAGTCATCGATACTTTATTAGATATGATGATGAATGATGATGTTGTATTGCTTATCCAAGGATGGGAGAGATAAAGAGCATGCCATTTTTAATGTTTGATAACACACATAGGTGTGATGCATCAAGGTATTAAGAACTAGGATGGCATTGCACCTAGTGTGATGGACTTTGACTCGTCAAACAGATAGAAGTATTCCTATTCACACTTAGCATACAAAACCTTATTCAGGATATAGTTCAGATCTTCTAAACATCTCAGGAAGAAACCTAAAAAGGAAAGCCTTCTTGTGTGGTCAACAAGACACCTAAAACATCTTCCCTACAAGAAAAACAAAGCATGCATGACAAAGTTATTTTAAAAGAATATCCAACAAGCACAACAGATAAAAAGATAATGATCATTTCCCCATTCCTTTCTCTCTAAATATTCTTGTTTAGACATCATCGAGAGATCCTTCGAATGAGTGTAAAATAAGATAAGTCTAAAAAGACCAAGATAAAGTAAACAAACAAGCTAATGTTCTTCGTACCGCTAGCCAAAGACTAAACTATGGTGATCCTTGATGTTGATGTCAAGCATCAGAAGGTCACATTCCTAGGACATGTTGTGATTAGGGTTTTGATAAGATTGAATTTGGATGATAAGCTATTGATACTTCGAGTTGACCAACTTCTTGACTCACTGATCTAGACTCAAGACTTTTGATGATTTGAGCTTTCACTTTAGAATCTACTAGACTTGATTCTGATTGACTTACCAAATGATGAAGATGATGATTGATTTATTATGAAAGGTGATTATTGCAAGTGAAAGCAAGATGAGATAGATGCACCATTTTGGGTTTTTTCAAATGTTTTGAGGCTATTTTTTGAATTTTGAGATATTTTACAAATGTTTTTGGTATTTTTGAGATTTATGACAAAGAGACTGACTTAAAGACCTATCCTAGGGGTCTCAGGAGATGATCCATAGATTAGTCTTTCCTACATTATACACGCAGAGACCAGGTAGTTCAAATAACGTCAGACTTGACTCAATGATGAGATAAATGGGAAAACAAACTGCCATTGCGACTGATGCCTATAGGACTGACCTAAAATGTGAAATAGATGGAAAAATGGATTTCTCTTAGGACTGACACCTAAGGACTAACCTACGGTGTCTCAAGGGATGATCATGGATAAAGCTTGCCTACATTCAAGCTCAAAGATGATGTAGTCCGGCCAATGGCTCTATTTTTTTTGGATTTTTTAGATTTTGACTTGTTTTGGTTTTTTGGTTTTTTTTATGTTTTTGAATTTTTGATTTTTTGAATGTTTTTGGATTGTGATTGATTTTCTAAATGTTTTTGGATGTTTAGGAAGATTAGAATAATATACACAAATCCGATTTGATGCAGGTATAGGAACATGCCCCCAACATGATGTGCTAGACTAATTCAATAAGGAAGGACAAACTAACCTTAGGGATATGCCAAGTAGTACTAGGGTGGACCATGATACGAACAGAAGACCAGGCTATGGAACAAAATGTGAACGGATGTGATGGAATGATAAATGGAATGCAATGGATAAGTGAGTGTGCGAAATAGGTTGTGAAGATCCTGGTGGATGGAGAGTGCTTTATTTACACTTGGTGCATGTTTGCCAGGTTTTCACCAAGGTAATTGTACAAAGCCCCACCGAAGTGGTTTCTAATAGAGGATGATTTTTTTCTTTACTATTTTCTATCCCTTTTTCTTTTTTTTTTGGATTTTTGGATTTTTTGATTTTTTTGGTTGTCACCAAGATGCCTATTTACTAGGTGTTCATCAAGGTAACCATTTTTTTAGGATATATTTTTTTTTTTTTGTATTTTTCAGTTCTATACCTTGCAATATTTTAGGCATAAAACTTTTTTTGATGATAATTGTTCAAATGCTCTTGCAGAGGATCACCTTTTTGTGTTGATAGTTGATATGCCCTTGATTTATAGCTTGTAGTGATGATGAAAGGTCCCAACCAATTGGGCTCAAATTTTCCTTTTCTTTCTAGATTTGGCACATTCTTTTGGTTTTATTTTAGCACAAGTTCGTCGACTTGGAAGGTGCGTCTCCTAATCTTCTTCTTGTAGTTGCGCTTTAGGCAAACTGATAGACTTGTAGATTGTTGAGGGCCTTAATGCACTGTTCATCTAATAACTCTAGCTCATTTAACCTTGAAACCTAATATTTCTCATCTGTAATGAGGTTTTGAAATGATATCCTGAATAATGGGAGCTCAATCTCGATTGGGAGAATGGCTTTTGATCCATACACTAGGGAGAATGGGGTGGCACCTGTTGGCATGTGGATGCTGGTATGATAGGCCAACAAGGCAAGATTTAGTTGTAGATTCCAGTCACAACTAGAGTCATTGACTATTTTCTTCAAGATTTTCAGGATAATTTTATTAGTGGCTTGTGCTTGGACATTGCCTTGTGGGTGATACAGAATGGAAAAGCGATGTTGGATATTGAATTTTTGGCATAGATCATGGACATCTTAATTATTGAAAGGTGTCCCATTATTAGAGATAGTGGATTGAGGCAAACCATATCAGCAAATGAGATAGTTTAGGATGAACTTGGATATTTGCTTTTCGGTTATGTAGGTCATGAAAATTTCTTTGACCCACTTGGTGAAGTACATCGCGGCGGTGATGATGAACTTGTGGTTGTTGGATGAGGTGGGTGTGATTTTTTTGATGAGATCTAGCCCCTACTGTGAGAAGGGCCATGGTGTAACAATACAATGGATTTCTTGAGTTGGTGCATGGATAACATCTCCATGTTGTTGGCATTGTAAACACTTTCTAACAATATCATGTGCCTCTCTTTCCATTTTTGGCCAGTAGTACCCGATCCTTAGTAGCTTCTTAGCCAAGGTCATACCACCCGAGTGTGAACCGCAAACACCATTGTGTACCTCAATCAGAGTAGTGAGGGCTTCCTCGGGGTTTAAGCAATGTAAAAGGGTCCCCTCAATGCTCCTATGGTAGAGGGTTTCTCCTAGGATGAAAAAACCGGTGGAATTTTTTATAAAGGCTCACTTGAGATTTGGGGTTATGTCAGTTGGGAGGACTCCTATTCTCAGGTAGGTATAGATTTCCTTATACCAGGGATCATTGGAACCGATGAGTTTACACACATATTCTGACTTTGGTACCTCAAAATTCGGTACGACAAGCTGCTCTACCAATAATTCATGTTTTAAGACATTGCAAGGGATATCCAGTAAGGATCCAATTGTTTCTAGGGCATTAACTACTCTATTATTAGCCCTTGGTATTTGCTCAAAGGTGATGTCAATGAAAAATTATTTGAGGCTCTCTACTAACTTCTTGTATGGTGTAAGCTTATCATCCTTAGTTTGGTACTTTTCATTGACTTGGCTGATAATAAGTTGTGAATCACCATAAACCTTTAGTGCCATGATCCACCACTATGCTCAAATTCTGAGACCTATGGTTAAAGCCTTGTACTCTGAAATGTTGTTAGTGCAACAAAATTCCAATTTGTAGGAACTAGGAATGCAATCTCCTTATGGGTTGATGAAGAAAACACTGGCTCCTGATCCATGTTGTGTGTATGAGTTGTCGAAGTAGAGTTTCCAATGATCAACTATGTTGAGATTAAAGATGGATTTATTTGGAAATTATGATATGAGTGGATTCTCTGAATAGATTGGAGCCTCTGCCAGTTGGTCTGCGATGACTTGGCCTTCAATTGCCTTGTGCTCTACATATTCAATATCATGTTCTGATAGTATCATGACCCACTTAGCCATCCTTCCTGTGAGCATTAAATTTGATAGTAGATACTTTAGGGGATCGATCTTGGCAATGAGTTTTATTTTGTGTGCCACCATGTAATGTCAAAAATTTTGTGAAGAAAACACTATTGCTAGACATAATTTTTCAATGAATGAGTAATTTATCTCATGGCTGACCATTTTTATACGAATGTAATAGATGGCCCTCTCTATCCTATTTTCATCGTGCTAAGATAAAAGAGAACCAAGGGATGTTGTTGTTGCTGAGATGTATAAAATCAATGGTTTTCCTGGAATGGGTGGCATTAACACTGGTGGCGTAGGTAGATATTATTTGATTTTACTAAATGCCTAGTCACACTTGTCATCCCACTTGTATGCTACTCCCTTGTGGTGAAAATGTGAATATGGGATCTGTTTATTCGCCAACTATGCTATGAATCTATGGATTGATTGAAGTCTGCCTTGTAGACCCCTCAGTTGCTTTAATGTCTTGGGTGCTTCCATATCGAGGACTGCTTTGACC